>UFQX01000108.1:397386-594252 GCA_900497675.1 Arapaima gigas
CCCCCCCCCCCCCCCATCTATAGCCACATCTTTACCTACGACCTTTGGGGCTGGTGCCCGAGGTGATTTTTAATTAGGCCCCCGGGGGCTGCATTTAGCCACACTTGCATCACAGACCGAGCCAAAATCTGCAACGTCAACAGTAATCCTTCCTGCGTATTCAGAGCCGAGGCCACCGTCAAGCCCCGCAATCCCTTACAATACCCAGGGATAATACCCTTTGTCTTGCTGCGGCCCGTGGCTTCCACCGACCTCTGGGTGCATCGTTCGCTCGCAACGCCCTACGCCGTTTCAGTCCAAGCGTTCGGTCTACAGAAAAAAGAAAAAAAAAAATGTTTTTTTCAAACGCAGAGAAACGAAGCCATTTTCCATCATCCGCCAAGATTTTGTTGTTCGGTCTTTGTCTGCATCTAGAAAGTCCCTCCAGCAATTAGAGTTTGGCACCGTTTTGCCGGTGTTCGTCTCCCCACTTCCCCGGCGGACGCCAGCAGGCCTCCGGTAGCCAAATGGCTTCACGCGAAGCCAATGACACAAGCGGCTCGGAGCACAGGGAGGGACTAAAGGGACCGCGGTGTTTATCCAAAAGTCATCTGCGCTGAGGAACCACGTTTGTAATCTGCAAAGCCGCTTATAAACGATTATCTGCATCGGAGACCCCCGTGGCACGAGGGTGTCGTCACGAGCGGCTGTCGAAAGCCGGCACCGGGGCGCGCGGCTGCCAAAACGTGGAAGCGCGAATAAATATATATACGTTTAGTTATCGATCGTAAATCGCGGTGTCGCGGTGTTTTTTTTTCCCCCTCGGTGCGGTGGGCGAACGGGATGTTTTCCCCTCCGGATTTCTGGCTCCAGATGCGGCCGAGGCGTCGCGTGCTTTTCATAACTTCCACCCTTCGATTGCGCTGCGAATTAAAATCAGCAAAATGTGGGGTGGGGGCAACACGACAAGCGGAGACGGACGTGCTTTTGAATAAGCTTTTAAAACTCGCGTTAGACGTCACGTCCCGTCCGCATGGTGGATTTGCGGCAGCACTGCAGGGAGCGGCCGGTTCGTACGACCCGCAACGGGGACGGGGCGTAAAACAGTCGGCGTCTGCCTTTAATCGCTTTGTTCCGAGGGTGTTGTTGTTTCCTGCAGCGAACCAAAAAAAAAAAAACCATTAAATATAAAATTAAACGGGGCCTTTTGTCCGCTGCGCTTTTATCCGCCCCTCAGCCGGCAGACATTTATCCCCTTCAGCAAAGCGATTGCATCACGTTCCTTCGCCTCGCCGTGTCGTCACGCGACGTGTCGCGGCAGTACGTGAGAAAGCGTCAGGCCTAATCGTCTTACAGGGCGGATTTCGCACACCCCCGTCAGGCCGACATACCTGACCTGCTGCCGACGCAAATGAGCTCATTCAGGTGTGATTAGAGCGCAAAACAGGCCGGATTCCCGCTCCCCTTTTACCTCCCACATCAAGGTCAGTGTTACGCTAAGTCGCGGTGGGGATCCTTCCCACCTCTCTAGTTACCTGCAAAACCTTCGCTGCAGGTCAGCCCTCTCCCAGCAGTTCCTTTATTAATAAGTCCACACTGTTGTGCAGGTAAAGTTGAAGTATTATTTATTATTATTGTGTTTATTTCACACCCGGGTCCGTGCAACTTATAGAATTAGGTTTATACACTAAGCTGCTTACACTGCTTATCCATTTATACAGCAGGGTAATTTTCATGAGACCGATGTAGGGTAAGTACCTGGTTTGAAGATGCTACACAGGGGTGGAGGTTTGAAGAGGAGTCCATCAAGTGGAAGGCGGTGACGCTAACCGCCACGTCACCTGCTGCCCCCCGCATCCGGGCCGTGTCACGTTCCGACACACCGTTACCGGGAGAAAGGGGTAGAGTCGGGAGAGAGGAGGTGAAGCGGCAGGGGGTAGAAGCTTAGGTTCGGGTTTCCGCGACAACGTTGGCCCGTTGATAATGCGCCCCGCCCTGTTCACCACCCGAAACCAAAGGGCCGGAGGCCTTGCCGAGGCGAGGAATCCTCCACGGTGCGTAAAGCGATGCTCCGGGTGGACGGGGCACAGAGGTGGGCGGACACGACGGATCGGACGCAGCAGTCGGGTTTTTGAAGGGCTGCTCCCAGGGATCCGGAGGCAGTGGAGGAATCCGATTACAGAAACAGCTGCTGACCGTGCAATAATCCGAGCGCTGCTGTCGCAGCGATTCGAGCCGAACATCTCCGTGATCAGACGACGGGCGGCACGTCACAGCAGCACCTTCACCGAGTGACCTGCGCCGCCTGGACAGCCCGAAACGGGCTGCCCCTCAGATACCTGTGGATGGTGAACAAACACCTCTGTTTCCGTGGCAATTTTGCTTTTATCTATGTGATGCTGTTTTCGAAAGCGACTCACAGTGTTTGGGGGTCATTTTTACTTAACTTCGTAGAAAGTGCAGTACCTTGATCGAGTTTTACTGTTGCAGGACATGGGGTTCAAAGCTGGGCCCTTAGAGTGCAGGGAAAGAGCTCTAACCACCACGCCCCCTGCTGTTTTCCAAAAGTTTGCTACTGTTAGACGCAGGTTTCACAAAGGCTGGTCATTACATGTGTCTAGCATGTCTTCAGACAGGTGAACAGTGGTGAGAACATGAGAAGGAAGACCGATGTATTGGTTTTTTATTAAAGTGATGTCATGAAAACATGTGTGAGGTCAGCAGGCCGCTGCGACCAACCCACGCACTCGACTGAGTGTAACTGTACCCTGGCTGACCCAGGCAGTCGGACGCACAGTGACCAAGAACTGCTGTGATCTACGAGCTGCGAAAGCCCACATTCCACAACACACACACACACACACACACACACACACACACACACACACACAGGTTTGATTCTACTTCTGAGAACATTCCTGGAACTAGGGATCGCAAAGTGTTAAAAACAGCGATTTCCAATGTATTCCACAAATATTTTACCGATAGTCAATTTTTTAGTCTTGTAGTAAATCAGCAGAAAGCGAAAAAATGGAAAAGAAAAGTACGATCTGTCAAAGTAACGACCAGTGATGGAGCTGCGTTATGAGTCCAATGGTTTGGTTTCACCACAACCAGCCAAATACTCCGCTGCGTTTCTGCTCCCTGGAGGAATATTCCAGATTGAGGATAATCTTCTTTGCACTGGCTGCTAATAAACTGTTTCAGAAGCAGTGTTTTTTCAGCGCGGTAATCCTGCCGACGTGGCCGTCGACCCGCAGTCCGCTTCACCCGCCATATTGAGCCGGTGGACATCTGCCTAGTGAGCGAAAGCAGCGAAGAGCAGAAATGCTGCAGAGCCAAGTTTGTCCTTCGCTTGATAGCAGCACAAATATGTAATGACACTTTTCAGGGAAAGGGAGTGGCTGTCCCACAAGGTCTGTGACAGGCAACCGCAACTGGGTGTTATGACCCCGATCTGTCAGGACCATCTTGAGAGCTGAGGTTTGTCTGTTTTCATGTTGCAGAGCAAAGAAACAGTCAGTAGAAAGAGGGCAGAAATGAAAAGGGAATCAGTACTTTTCCAACATGCGAAAGCTGTTACGGGTGCTCTTCCTTTCCAGCTCAAGTAAAAGTCTCTCACCTTCTAAGTGATTTTTAATAGTGCTTGGAGCAAAAAATCAAAAGTCTGTCAGTTCCGGCTTTTGACTGCAGTGTGATGAAGTGGCCTGTCTGCTGTCCCTCAGCGCGGCTGAATCCTCCCCAGCATTAAAGAAAGGTCTCAAACCCCTTTCTTTTAAGCCCATTTCTCTCCTCATCTGCTGACAGCTACGCAAATTTTCCATGGCACCATTCTTCTGTTTTTGGTACTTGAGAAGTGTGAGAATAGCTTAGCAGAGTCTAAGCGGCCCATCTCGCTCACTTTTGCTACCCTTTTGTCCTTGTCCGGGTCAGGCAGTCAATAATCACAGGGCACCAGGCTAGAGCATGACATGGATGGAAATAGCAAGTTCCTGGAAGACCAGGGTGGTAGCAGCAGTGGTGGGAGTATTAGGAACTTTCAATAATGGCTTCAACAATAATCTGGAGATGTTCCCAGGCCAACCAACTGCAACCACAGTTCAAAAGATCCTACTAATAATAATTGCACATATTCTGCACAATTTCTTCTTCTACTCCTTCTTGACCTTCTTCTTCTCCTTCTTGTACTCCTCCTCCTCATGCTTCTTCTTCTGCTTTTTCTTCTGCTCCTTCTCCTTCTACTCCTTCCCATTCTTCATTTTCTTCCAATTATTATTATTATTATTATTTTGTGTACCAGCATGTTTACCACATTGGTGCATCACTCAGTTGAGGACTACCGGCAATATTTTTTTGGTTCCCACGTGGCACACAGAAGCAAGGAGTAAATCACAAAAGAAATCAGTATGTTGACACTAGTAAACACAAAGCGCTGATGCTGTTTTGTACGTCTTTCTGAATAGTTCCCCCTCATGGTGATACAAAGACTTTGTTAGGCAGCGCCAGCAATAGGTGGAATAACTTGAAACAAACAATGTGTGCAAACATAGATGTTAGTCAATAAAAAACAGCACTGTTTACTGCTAACCGGTCGTGCCAAGCCACGGCGCGGACCTGAGCACGGCAAAAAGTGGTATTTTCTGAAAAAAAAAACACCTCATGATACGCAGAAAATAAGAATTCACTTGAAAGGGCACCCAGACCTCTCATTAAATAATATATGCAACACATCAGAGGCATTCCTCCTCCATTATGGGCCTTTACAGGGCATCTAATAATAGGCTGTAAAGGAAAAATGCAACCACCTCTTCTCATATCAACAGAGGAAAGGCCATAATCCCCCAAATCTCATGCTTATCTGTTTTGATTACAACTGATTCATCTGAAAGACTCAGCAGTCTAGACACTGTGCTCCTTTGTGCAGCTCACGGTGTCGGCCGGAGCTGCAGTTTCACTCGGATCGGCCCTTTCTGGGTGTCAGGTCCCTTTAATTAAGCCATTAAGGTTCGGCGAAGAGACCTCTGAGGTCCGCCCCTCCAAGCAAACAGCCGGCAACCTGCACCGGATACGCACAGCACAGCACAGCACAGCAGACACTTCCCTCATTAACCCAGAGAGGTATTTGTCAGTAAAATGATCTAGTTCAGATATTATCGCTGCGTTGCTGCTTGGGATTGGAGCAGAACCATCAGCTTTTGAGTTATAACCTCTAGAGTCAGGAGTCAGCAAAATAAAAAAATCCTTTGGTTCCTTTCCCACTCTGTGACCCGCTGGCTTACAAGAACAGTGCGGCAGCTGGATTCTCTGCGATACGGCATTTGAACTTAGGTCCTTCCATTGGGTAGATGGCTCTATTCACTATGCTACCTGCTGTCCCTGACAGGCCCCATGGATGCCGTTTACTATAGTATAATTACCTTAATGTAGTTTTTCCTCAAAAGCCACACCCTTCTCCAGAACAAGCCACGCCCTCCCTTTCTTGAAGCAAGCAGTGCTCTGGATCCAAGGGTGAGTCCAAAGCTGGACAAAACTGTTCCTCTTGGCTAGTGGATGTGAACTGACACTGGCGCCTGGGCAAAAATGGAACATGAAAGTGTGTCTGTGTGTGAGAGAGACTGAGAGAGGGGGATGATGGCATTAGTGACGTACAGATTCCAGCAGATGTACTGTATGTACACAGTGGTAGTCTGGAAGGCCACCCTCTTGGCCCCGCAAGCCGGGAGACCTCGTGCACACCATATTGTGTGAAAGGAAGGACACGGTAAGGACACGACTGTGTACTGTGTAGCATGGTGTTCTTCTGCAACACCTAGGGGACCCCTTTAAATGGTTTAAAACCCATCAGATGCCCATCAGATGCACACCTGGTAATCTGCTGCAGATTAAGGTGGGCTTGATGGGCTGAGCAGATCAGGTCACATCAGGCTATATGCTACAGTCCTGCCTTAAATCCAACCGCAAGTATAACTAAACAAGAGTGCGACAAAGGGGGTTCAAACCAGTTCAACCGATTTATTCTGACCGACAGGTCAAAAAAAGTAAAGATCAGCGTGATGTTGTGCTGGATTTGCTTTGGTGGCGGGCTGGGGAAAAAGTGGTGGGCTGGGGTGGACTAATCTTCATAAACGTTGTTTTGCTCCCTCTCTCTTCTAGGTTCCAGTGATTGACCCAGTGTGTTTATATCAACATATAAATCCAAAGAAACTGGGTTCAAATCCCACCTCCTGCTTGCCATCAAGATACTTGAATCAATATGGCAAAAAATACCCAGCCTTATGAAATCATGCGTGAACTGATAACATGGAAATCCTGCTTAGGCGTCTACTGTTCAGTTTTTCAGTTGATGCTGAGGAAAGGCTGAGAGCTTGAGGTCCCGCTGGGTGCAAATATTTTACTGCGTTTTACCATTCCCACACTGGCCATGAGCTTACCCCTGACTACCGTCTGACTTTTTGTCTCCAGACCCACATTATGGCCTAAAAGCGATATCAAGACAAGACCGCTTGGCTCAAACTATATACAGCTGAGATTTACAAATCCTTCAGGCCGAATGGGCCTCCGTCACATCAGTCGCCACTGAGCCATTATTAGGGTGCCGTTCCTTTGTCTTTATATATTTATTGTTTTCGTCGACTGCATATCAGTACGTTTCGTCTTGTTTTCTAATCAAGATCCGACACCAAACAAACGTGCCGGATAAGGGGTGTCAACCCCAACATGTTTCCTCAAGATTAGGGCAAGACGTAAAATTAGCCCACCATACAGGGCCAGGGAGATCTTCAGATATCAAGGTTATATTTCCGTGGATTTCTGTCCAAAGGTGTGCAGAGTGCCAGCATCCCAGCTCATAAACTTCCCAGAAATCCCTGCGCATCGAAAGGCAAGCCATGCGTGACTGAAGACAGGTTCTCCCACCATCCTCCCAGCCATCCATCAAGGTGATTTACAGTTGACAGGTGTCATCCGCCGGCTCCTACCTGGCTGCTGCAGCGACTGCCAGCGCCACGCCCTCTGCAGGTGACCTTCCCGTGGGGCCGTGGGGGAAGGAGTTCACAAGGTGAAGGCCCTTAATGAGGAGGAACAGGTAAGCAACCTCAAGGAAGGTCAGGAGCAGCAGTTATTCTCACTGCTCGCTCAGGCGGAGGAGAGAAAGTAGACCTCGCCCATACATGACAAAAATCCCGGGGGCAGCAGAGGTTCGTACCGTTTCCTTACAACCAAACGATGCTGCGTAAAATTCTTCATCAAGTTACTCACCGTGAACTTCTACCGTGTCCTACTGTAAAATCAGGTAAATCACTGTAAGGAGCATAGTGTAAGTTACCATGGACAGGGTTGTATAAACAACGCACCCGTCGGACACTTTTCTACAAAGCAACTTACAGTATTAAGCTGCTCCCATTTGTACAGTCGGGCGACTTCTGGAGCCCCCCGGGGAGGGCGCATTTCTTCAGGGGACCACAGCGGGAGATGGGTTCAAACCTGCGACTTCGGAGCCCAGAGGCCATAGCCGCCACACCGCCCGCTACCCAGGGAACTTCGTAGCAACAATATCAACAATATCACCTCAACGTCTGGTGCTTGTTAATGCCCACGAGGATGAACGTGCCACCTGGCCTCCACCCGTCTGTCGTGGTTTGCAGATTCGTTCCGGTCCGCCTGCAGCCTCCGCAGTTTGTTTTGGGGGATTTTTTTTCTGCTTCCGTCGCCTTGTGATTCCAGCGCGGCTCCCAGCTCGGGCCGGAAACCGATCGGGCCGCGAGGAGGAGCGTCCCGCTGCGTCCCGATGCCACCGCGCTGCCTAATTGTTTCCGTTTGGTGCAGAAAACAAAACAGGCGCATTGTCTGGACCGAGACAAGTTCAAAATAGAGGCTGTAAGGAGGAAATGAGCCAGCGGAGCTCCTTATCGCCAGCGCTCTTCCAGCGACTTCCAAACATGGACACAAACGGCCCGGATGCAGTTCGGCTGAGTCTCCGGGCCTGGACTTCCACCTCCGACTGACTGACTGGGGATGACACTTTCAGGCGCTTCTTGGTTTTTTTTTACAGAATCACGGCCGTTTTAAGAATTCGCCGGGCGTCATTGTTCTCTGCTGCCCATAATGAGCGACTTCTTGTTTATTTTGGGAACGCAGACATGCTGCGATTTCCCAGGCGAAATCTGTAATTGTCCACTGCCTCCTCCCCACTGCACATGAAGTCATCTGTGGCTTTTACACGTCCTGCTCGCATTTCGCACAACAAACCCGAGGAAGAGGTGCTCGGTGCAGCTTTCAAACCCTTTAATTCCATTTAACTCAGATTTTACTGCTACGAGTGGAATTCTGTAAAAATACTAATATAGATCCTTTATGAGGCCAGTTAATCTTTTTCCCAGAAGAATAAAATGCAAACGGCTGCATCACCAGACATGTCGGGTGACATGATATTCTGTGTGACATCACACGTTCCGGGTGTCCGGAAAGGAGCGGCTCCGGACAGCCGGGTCCAGCTGAGCTCGGCCTCTCGGACCCCGGCGGAGCTACGGCTGCTGCCGACAGGCGGAGCGTCGTCTCGGTCTAGACACTTGTCTAAAATAGGAACATCGGAGGGCACTTTCCTCTTTTACAGCACATAGAGGAGCAGGAATGCATTCTCATGGGCTTGCAGTCAAACCCGGGCCAAGCGAGCCTAAAGCCCAAAAAGCCTAAAGGCGACCCGTGGAGCATGTTACAAGCCGCTGACAAAGGGAGTCTGGGAAACCACCGGCGCCAGCTCACGCTTTGTTCTCCAGGGTGAACCGAGGAGGCGAAGCTTAAGAGGGACAGGCAGATAATGGAGCCGGTGGGGGCAGCATCGCGAGAATCGGAATAAACCCAGCACACGGGGTCGCGAGGTAGCACCGAGCTCAGGGGCACCGGCCTTCACCGTCGCCTGGCAACAAAACACCGACAACAACCTGACCTCGGGCTGGAATCGAGCAGGAGCACTTCCTGATTCCAACGCCGTCCGTCCGGGCAGTCAGATGGATTTGGAGGAGGAGGAGGAGGAGGAGGAGGAGGAGGAGGAGGGAGCACTACACTGCGCTGATGCCAGCGTGCGAGGCGGCCAGTGTGCCGGCACCACGTGGATTTGAGAGATCGCCCAAGAATTCGTACTTTCACCCTCCCTCGTAGGCTCTTTTACGCCTCTGCCAGCACATTGTCCACCCAAAGTGTCTGACGTTCTTGGCAACATGCGGAGAAGGAGAAACGCCTCGCCGGCCTGATCCGGGGAGGCTGTTCTTCTTTGCAGCTGTTTACTCCTGTGCTCTATTGTTTGGCTGCCCTCAAAGGGAGCAGGGCGGCTACTTGCTAAAGATGACAAGCAGCTAATCGCTAACGGAGAATCTCGGGGTGTTTTTGACAAGGTAAAAATACCGCGTGAAAGGAAAGCAGCGGATGTGTGGGCACTTGATCCGAGGCTGGGACTCGGGGAGGACGGCTTGCCGGGGGGGCCAGCGATCGCTTTTGACGGGTGACTTCCACTGTTCCGCCGGTGCTGGGTCACCATCTCCCCTGACGGTGAATCCCAGGGTGGTCCCGACAAATCTGCTCCAGACGTGAGGGGACGAGGGAGGCGGCGGTCCGGCGGTCCCGCCTCGTGGCCGTCCGCACCAAAGGCCTCGCGGAAACGCGGCTGGCAGAGCGCGCGGTAATAAATGAAGCTTTAGTTTCGCAGGACAGACAGTCTCTGCTCTCCTTCTGACTAATGTCTGCCTCCCATTCAGTAGAGCCAGGCAATGAAGAAAAAGGAAAAGGGGGCCAGGGATGACATCACGCTCCGGTCCCGGCCTGCTGAGTGCCACGCTGCGACCCCCTGCCGCCAGGTCCTGCTCCGCAAATGACGTCAGCGGTTCCGCCGTAACGCGGCAGCAGCCCCTCCACCCCACCCCGTAAAAGCGCTGCTTGTTTTTGAGCTCTTTTAAAACGACCACAGAACGCCGTAAAGCACACGCCGCTTTCGCTGGGTTTACGCCCTGCGGCCGAGCAAGACAACCGAAGGGCACGGGTGTATTGTTTCACTTGAAATGATTTATTAAAATTGCTTCCCTGAACGTTTCTGAAGCATGCGAGAAAAAAGGGGGAAACTTCTGTTCGTACTCCAAGAAGAACATTTTTAAAACACGCTGGACCCTTCCAGAGACCGACAAGCAATTTTGTCTGGAGCTGAAGCGGCGCAAAAAACTAATTCTCTCCACGATGACTTGGGAATCTATTAGCATAATGACAAGCGGCCGCTCTGCTGCAGGCCACGGGTAGCTGGTCTGGAGGACGTGGTTTGTTTATGTGCAATTGAGCACAAACATTATTAACGCTAACAAGAATGGAAGCTCAGCGGTACCGTGACCTGCTTGTGCGAAAAAGCTGCGAAAGCTCACGAAACTCCCATGTAGGAGTTATAATAAGAGTAATATTAATAGCCACGTGTGCAACTCTGGAAATATGGTCGCAGTCCAATAGTGTTGCTGTGAAACACTGCGTTTTGCCAATTTGCACAATAATTCCGACTCCCGTCAGAAAATGGGGTTTGGAGGGAAGCGCTTAAACTGCAACCGTTATTACGTTCAAGACCAGCCAAGATGAAAGTAGAAAATAGTGCAAAAGAGTACAGAATAAAGGACGGGAGAGATATAGGGATGTGAAGGATTATTACACATGCTGGCTAACCACGACTGACCGTGACAAAATGCAAAAACTGGACTCGAACTTTTGATTTTTGTGTAGAACAACTCGGCCTGTTTATTCATCGCGTTGCGCCGGTGCCGTACAGGAAAAATGGCCGTGCGTTCATTCTGACGTTCACCGCCTATCCCAGACCGGCAAGGAGCAGTGTCTGAGGGTGTCTCCCTGGATTGAGGCGTTTACCCTGAATTCCTACAGTAAAAATGACCCTGCCGCCGATATTTAAATTTGCGCCGGACAAAGAACAAATGCTGAAACCAGCATATCCTGCACGTGAGGGTCCCGTCGTCCCCTGTGTGACGTGCGGCTTGTAAAAGCACCGCTTAAGAAATCAGACGTGACGCGTCGGGACTCATCAGAAGCGAGACCCCCCGTATTTCCCACGGTCTCTGAGGGCCGGGCGAGGCGACCCCGGGGCAGCGGCAACGGGAAAACACTGGCTGCTCTCTCTACCTCTTCCGCCTCCTCGTCTTCCTCCCGTCCCCGGCCCCGGTGCCCGGCAGGAACAGAGGAGCGCTTTAGGACGGCCGAGAAGACGAGTGCAGACGGGGACCGGGGGGCGCTGAAAGGGGAGTATTGTCAGGCCGCATTCTTTTCAGGGCAGGCGGGGGGCGACGCCGGGGCTGAGACGGGGGCCAAGGCGGCGGCTGGCAGGACTGCCTGGTGAATATGCCCATTGTGATGCCCATCAGCATCGAGGACAGCGAGGACCCGCGTCTGCCCGGCTCCCCCCCCCCCCCCCCCCCCCCCCCCCCCCCCCCCCCCCCCCCCCCCCCCCCCCCCCCCCCCCCCCCCCCCCCCCCCCCCCCNCCCCCCCCCCCCCCCCCCAGAGCGCCCGGCCGGTGTGGCGGTCCCGCGGTGGGACGGCCCGCTTCGTTTCGAAGTGAAGTTCCTTCATTACCATATGTTGTTACTTAAGGGCGGGTAGTGGCCAAACGCGCTGTGTTTTTCCACACACACACACACACACACCCCTCTTCCTGTCTGTTCACTTCCTTCCTCTGGATTTACCCAGAGATCTTTGTGGTAGGTCCGGGGGTTCAGGCAATATTAGGTTGCACCTCTTAAAACGTCAGGCTTTTGTGGTGAAAATTAAAAAATGGAAAAAGGGCGCAATGCAGCATTTCACTGATCCTTTTTTCCTTGCGTCCAAACTCTGCGTCGACTTGGAGGGAAGCTGCGGAGGGGGAGGAAAGGCATCTTCTCCCGGAACATCCATCACTCGGCGCAGTGCGCCTTTTGACCGCCCGGATTTATTCCGTGAGGAGCCTTTGCTGGAAAGCCTGCAGGCTGCAGGAGCTCAGGGACGCGCACAGCCGCGACCCCGTTTGCACCTCGGCTCGAGTCGCTGCGTACGAGCGGCCGCTGGGTCCGCCGGTTACGACGCGCACGTTCGGTTGGAACCGGTTTTAATCCCGTCATTTCAGAAACCCGCGAGCCAGTTTCTGAGAAACAAACAGGAAAACATGTGTTGCGTGTTTAACGCACACACCTTGACACGATGTTTGTGTGCGGAGCATAACCGGTCCTCCTCCGACCGAAATCCGGCCGCTGAATCCGTACCAAAGATTTAATCTGTAAAAGACGCTTCGGTCGTTCGTGGTTTTATTTAGTCGAAGACGAAAATGTGTTTGTCATTTGGGGCGAAAGGAGATAAAACAAATTATAATGAAATGTATGGCTAGTTTGAAAAAAAAGGCAGAAAAGCATATAGGCATGTTTAGTATCATGGGTGGACCGAAAAAAAATGTGAATTTTGTTCATCTTTGCCCTCCAGACTGGAAGGCAGATACATATTAGGAACATTCGCCGCCGCAATGACATCACAACAGGAATCCTGGTTACTTACAAACAACACTATCCCTGTGAATTAAAACCACCCTTCCTTGTAAAAAATGAGATCACCGCACAGAGACAGGAAAAACCGTGGGCAGGGAGCCTAATGCCAGCGTTCAAAAGGGCCGCGAAGGGCCGAACGCGTGAAGCGGGACAGCGGACGTCCGTCTCAAGTGCAGGTGTGTCGTCGGCCAGGTGGGACACGTCCACGCCCGACGGGCTGCTTTCTGTGGGGTCCAGCCACGGCCCAGGCCATCCCCGATGACCGGACGTGGAATCCGCAATAATAATTCGGGCGGCAGAGGAGAACTGGGGAGAGAGAGCGGGAGAGGTGGGAAGGAGTGCAAAGGAGGCCGCCGTGCTCGCCGGGGGAGGGACGGCTCCGCTTTATTGGACAAATTGCATCCAAGTGCCACCTTTCAAAGGGCTCCTGCCCCGCATTTGCAGCACGGGAGGCCAGGAAACGATCCGGTCACACGAGAGCGATCGAGGCCCCTCTCTGGCCCGTTTCTCATGCCCTCCCGTGATTGCTGACCTCATCGATCAGTGGCACCAAAACGCCGAGGTCCCCCTGCAGCCTGCGGCGCACCTTGTTTTTGTTCTCCTGCTTTTGTTTTGCACGTCACTTCAAGCCGAACGTGGGTGTCGTTACTCCTCTGCGGGAAGACCTCCCATTGCTAGCACTTAACGGGGGCCTCCCACGTGGTTAAAGACTCCCACTGGTGTATCAAACAAACTCCGAGCCCAAGAGCGAGTTGTGTGAACAAAGAAACCGAGGAGAGGGAAGAGCTTGCAGAGGCGCCAAGGAATTCTTCAAATGAGCCACATGTATGAGATGATACAGTCAAAGAAACAATGAGCAAAGGGCTCCAGATATGCTTCAGATTCACTCACACAAGTTGGTTTTAACCCCAGCGAAGCCATCAGTTCTGCACTTAAGATATGGAGGAGGGTCTCACGCTGACCGCGTACATTGAAGCGCACACGTGTGAGCAAACAAACGGGCACACGTGAACGTCATACCCTGGACAGTAGGATGTGTCCAAGGAAGATTCCACTGAATCCACTCCTATACTACATCTCCACCAAATTTGCTCGTGTATATGTACCCCAGCCTCCTGGCTTTGTCCTCTTCCCTGGAGGAAACCGTCACACTGTAGTAAAGGATGTTAGTTTATCTATGACTCAGTGCTTACCATGGAGCGGAGAGAACCAGCTTCACGCTTGTTCCTTTTCTCCATGGAGCTGGTCTATATCTCAGGCAAATACCCACATGAGTCTACCGAAGATTATGCAACAAACCCATATGAAGAATGACAAAGTACATGGTACTCAACCATTAAAGAAGTCGAGCACAATTCCTCCACTTTGTTCCCAGCAGATCAATGGAAAGCTGAAAGGGCTCCTGTCGCCAGAGGCATCAACAGGTATCTCGAGGAATCTCGGTGTGAATGTGCTGAGCAAGCTATCAGATGAGCAAGCAGTCCACTGGATGAAAAACTGACGTGAAAACTGACTACCGAATGGGGAAACGGGCTTGCAGGTTGGCGGATGGGTCACTTCAAGGGTAAACTGGCTACCAGACGGACAAACGTAGAGAGCACCCTCAACCTGCTGAAGACTTTTAGGCTCCATGATGAAACATAGTGATTATCTGGGAAACAATGGAAGAAATGTTCTGGCAGCTCAGCTGCCACTCTGAGCTTCAGTGGCCTGGGGTCAAAATAAAGAAAAGCTCACGTAAGCTCCAGGAACAGTTAACCTTTTCCATAAGCCAACAGCATCCGTGGCTCCAACAGCAAAGAGAAAAGTGACGTCATGGTTGATTCCTGCTTGACAGGGTCTTGGTCTGTGGGTTGACTGATGTTACCTTTGGCAGTGGAGCCTTTCTGAAAAGATCCACGGACACTAGCAAATAATTAATCTGGTAAAATTCATTATTCAAACTTGTATAATCTGCACATGTAATGTCAGCAAAGATAAGACAGGAATTTGAATCCCAGCTGTGATCACATTGACCCCCCATTATGTAATTCCCTGTCAGACTCCTTCAGCCGTAGACCTCCTCCTACTTCCTTAGACATCGCATCTGTTCACAGCCTCTGTCTGCCTGTCAAGGGCAGAATATATCCAGATTTCCAAAACAGTGTAAAATAAACAGTTAAGTCCGTTGTATAATGGGGGGGTGAAAGGAAGGAAGGGAGACCATCGGAGAAATGATATTATTTCAAGAACAACTGAAGAGGAAGAACTTCCTCTTTCTGAAACAGCTCCTCACATTGTCATCTTCATAATAATAATAATAATAATAATAATAATGTTTGCTTTGCTCACAGTGTAACAAGTGGTATAGTGGTCACCTTGTATCACCTTGTAGGCAAAGGATATGGGTTTGAATCCTGTTTGCTGCTACTGTACCCTTGTACTTGATGTACCATGAATTGACAGAGTAAAAATTACCCGACTCTTTACAAGTAGCTCTTCAGACAAACATCAGGTTGAAAGTCACCTGGGACAAAAGACGACTATTCGGATGCCTAAGGTAGATGCGAAGGTGTCGTTTTTCCTTGACCTGCACCTCTGGTTATTTATAAAGTTATAAACGTTGCCCCTGTGCTTCTCTTTCAGCCTTTGCTGGATACGGCGCCCAAACTTTAAATTTCTCCACTGAACATGGCTGTCGATCCTGGGAAGGTGGAAGCTGTAAATGTGTTAATTCGAAATCAGTAGAATTGACCTCCTCTTTGTGTTACGAGATCCAGATCCAGTCGTATTCTTATTAGTAATCTAACACCCAGTTACTAACCCCATGTTTGGAGGTGGAGGAGCTTATGATCTCGGCAACCTGGCTGACAGTAAAGCATCGGTTCTGTTTGGCCGGGGAAACGACATCAAAACTTTCTGCCATTCCGCAACAATGACCGTGTAAAAGACCTTCAGCACCGACAAAATTCAGATGCAGAGGTCAAGTCAGCGTTGTCCAGTCAGTCGACCAAAACGAAATGGTGACAAACTGCAAAGGATGGTCACAAAAATAAACAAGAAAACTTTCAATCTAAATAAGCCTGGAAAAAAACAATATTCATCTGTTGCAATTTAATTGTAGAAAAACCTTTATAATGGTCTGGTTTTGCACCGCAGTCCAAAGACATGTTTTGTCGTGGATTGATGACTGAATCGCGTGTGTGCTCCTCTGAGCTTCCACAATGGTGAGAGGGGTGTGTAGCAGAGCTCAAGCAGAAGCGGATGTGAGGGGTTTACCTGCGTGTGCGTTTCCCAGCCACAGTGACGTCACCCTGCGGAAATGCAGAAAAGCTGCTTGCTGACTGGTGTGGAGCTGCTGAGATCAAGCCAGGAAAGTGTGGACACGGTCTCCTCGGCACCTTGTCAAGGCGCTTGTGCCAAATTGGATGCAGTGTCTGACTTCCCTGCCACACATTTATTCAACTGGACGCAACTGGTGTGTGTTTGCCGCAATACACTGTTACCAGGGTGAAGGGGTCCATCCCTTGATGTGAATTGCTCTGTTGGGGTGAAAACACAAGCCTTTGAAGGGACTGCTCATCTCAGGTCTGCCAGTTAAATGTGGTGTGCAAACCGGGGGGGATTATACAGACACTGGGCAACAAACACACCTGTATCTGGTGGATAAGAGCAAAGCCTTTAAAAGACAGGGGTGCATTCCTGTGGTTCCTGTAGATGTCTGAGTGCATCATTAGCCTTTTTACTGCTCCTGCCGTCGTCATAAACACAAGAAGAGGCCTAATAAGCAGCAACATCAGGCAAAAACAGGCAACTGTAGCTGGAAACCACAGTAACACGCATGACAAATGCAGTCTTGCCACCTAGTCACCACTGGAAAGCCAGTGGGCTCTGTGCACCATGACATTCTACATATTTCCCACAGAATCTCAACTAGGTCGTAAACTTCTGGTCTGGCATATATTAGGACGAATGGGAGAAAGTGACAACAGGCGGCTGCAACTCTGTGCTTGTAGATACACCAACGAGTCATGTTGCCTGGCAACGACAGAACAGTCGCACAAAAAAACATTTGCAGCATAATTTCTGAACGTTTCTTCTGATAAATCATGGCATTTAGTAAACGGTATCAGGACTTAATAGAAGAATGTGAGTCCAAGTCTGTGTTATGGTACAGAATGTGATGAATTGTGATGCTGTGCTGTTCTCCTCTGTGTGCAACCAGAAACCAGGCGGCTTGATCAAGGCCATCATCTTCATATATATAAATACTGAGATTCAGTGCCACTTTCTGCTCCTGATGCTCAGTGATGCCATTTAGAGCGAACTGACCTGTTTCCTCAGGTTGAGGGTGGGAGGTCTAAGCTGGGGTCTTAGTTTCATTCTCTCCTTTAAGCCCCAGTTGGAATCATTCGTCCCAAGCGAATGACTCCCCACCGTATCTCCAAATCAGCAGTGAACACACATCCCAGAAGCTTTAAACACCTAGAGATAAAAAGTAAGATCAAATGCAAATTAACTCATATTTTATTTCAATCTTACCTGCTGTCACAAAGGACCTTACAGTACTTCAGGAGACTTTATAGAGCAGTCGTTGTGGGTGTTTTTCACAACGAGGGGCTCTCACCTGCACCTCAAAGGCTTCTCGAGATAATAAACCCATGTAATGGCTTTTAAAGACTTAGCCGGGGGAAATCAAAGTTCATTACAGCCTAAGCGCCGCCCACACGTGATGGCCCCCTGCCAAGGGACTGAGGTCCCTGGGGGCCAAGATCCATGCTGTTCAACAGAACATAAAAATTTCACAGCTATGCCCACCCATGGCCAAAGCTGCACATCCATGGCATGAGGCCTGCTTGTCCTGTGTCCTGCTGTGTATCATTCCACCAGTACATATGTAATGCAGTTCTGGGTTACAGCTCCAGGATCCCTCTTCAGACTTGGACCCACAAAGACTTAGACACGACTTTGATTGCTTCCAAAAGTTTATCAAGTGCAGGCACCTGAAAATGAGGGATCTGAGACCTGCTTCTGCAGCGGAATGCAGGAGCCAAGAGAGATTCCAGCTCTCCAGCACAGAGAAATGCAACCGTTTCTGGGGCTCTGATGCGAGCTTTTCAACCCCTTTCGATCCCATGTACTGTAGGTGACTCTCACGCATCCTCAGCTTGTATTACCAGTAACTGAAGACTTCCCAGGGTTTAATTTGGAGTCGAATCGAAGTTGACAAGCTGTTGATGTAATAAGGCTCCTGTTATTTTCTGCAGTGAGCCGTAGGCGATGGATATCCTTCAAAACACCTGACTGGATCAAGGTTGCAGAAATTGCAGCGATTTCCTCTCAAAACATGTTTCATTTAACAGGCCTCAATGGACTGGCCTCTTCTGCTTGGTACCAGAGATCGCCGTTTGTCTGAGAAGAATGATCTAGACAATAATACCACGGGTGTTATGCGAACGACCAGCTAATCATAGGATTGCCTTTATTTGTCTTTTGTATCCAAGTCAACCTTAATCCTTTCAAAGAATGGTGGGGGTAGTGGAATTTTTTTGCTTGCTTCACATTTTATTTTTGGCTCTCTAGCTGGAATAGTTGGAGGGTATATCGAGTGGCTCTGCATGGCGCTATGGTTGTTTCTACTCCCCTGGTGCACCCAAGGAACCCCACCCTCTGCAGCACTGAGAATTGCTTTGACAACTGCCAAGATCCTCAAACTGCATAGACTTTTACAAACTTCAGCCAGGGGGATGGAGGAGGTAGGTTAGCCAGACGCCATCCTTTCTATCTTCCTGGCCACTCCCACCACGTATGCACACATCACAGACGCCAGCTCCAGATCGCAGCAGCATTAGTTGTGAGGTCAGACTACGACCTTGCCTTGACTTGCCTCCTTCGCTTGCCGGCCAGGCCCTGTCACACATTTCCACCCTGGGGATGAAGCTCCCGTGGTGTTCGGACCAGCAGCTCACGGATCCTCCCTACCCGGAGGCCTACAAAGCAGATGCCGCTTCCTGTGATGTCGATTCCCCATCTGACTTCTTGTTTTTCACACCCAAACAGAGCGTTGCTATCTAATCAACATCTTCCATCTCAACCAAACCCATTAATCTCAGTGTGAGCTTCTCAAGAGTCTCACTACCTCCATGGGTGTCGAGGTAGACGGAAGGAAATTGAAAGAAAACAGCTAAAACACTGATTTTGACCCCCACATTTGATTGGGTGATGATTTGTTACTATATCGCTTTGAGCTTCTGGCGTTTGAGCACAAAATCAGTCCAGTATTTGAAGATTCCAAGGAGTCAAAAGGTATGTCAAAGACTCCAAAAGCTAGTTTATGTACCAGTTCAGGAAGGAGAGCAGATGGTGCACGTGAGTCCGATCTTGGCTGATTCTGACAGCAGCCAGACTAGGTTTCTGTATACATACTTTCTGAGAAGCTGTGTGCAGACAGGGTTTCCACGTACATTGTTTCTCAGCTGGCCCTCTCTGGGCCCAGATTCTGTGTACATGAATCCACCAAGCGTCCCGCCCAGCTGGATGAACACAAGCTTATTTAAACCACGCAGAGGAGCTCAAGCCTGCTAAGGTACAGCCAGGCCAGGGAATTAAGCTGCTTAAGAAGTGACTGGGATATCCAAGAACATCCAAGATCCAAGAAGTCTTAAGTCTAATTTAATAACAAATTCCATGCCAACTATAGCATATAGTAGTAGAACCACTAGCCACTGTTTCATAGAGGCTTTCACTTTAAATCTATTGCGTGTGTGTGTGTGTGTGTGTGTGCGTGTGTGTGTGTGTGTGTGTGTGTGTGTGCATGCATACACATCTGTGTTTATGTGTGCATGTTTGCATGAGGGTGAGCGGTGAAAGAATATGCACACGTGGACAAATATTTGAGTGTGTATGTATATAGATGTTTGGGTGTATCTGATATCTGTGCACGTGTGACTGAGCGTGTGCACTAGTGTGTTCGCCCCATGCTCGGGCAGGTTCTGCAGAAATGATCCTCCCTTTGATTTCCTCCAAGCCTAAAGCTCACATCACTGGCAGCGCGTGTTAAGTAGCACGTTGCTGGGAAGGAGAAGTTTCGCTTCTTGACGTTCGGGCAAGAAATGCCACAACACCGAGGCTGCGACATCAACGCTACGACACTAGAGGTTTTGATACTGAACCTATGACATGGAAGCTACGATACTGTCAAGGCTACTAAAACCCAGCTATGATGCCAAGGCTATGTCACCAAAAGAATAGTAGCAACACTACGGTATAGAAGCTGTGATAGAAGTTCAAGGCTACAATATTAAGGTTATGGTATCGAAGCTATAGCATTAAGGCTGCTACACCCTGGCTGCGATGCCAAGGCTATGACACCAAAAATGGCAACTCGGTATAGAAGCTGTGATAGAAGTTCAAGGCTACAATATTAAGGCTACGATATCGAAGCTATACTGTCAAGGCTACCACATCCAGGCTATGACCCAAAATCTACGATAGCAACACTACGGTAAAGAGGCTCCTTTAGAAGACAGAGGCTACGATATCGAAACTGAGGATCCTGCACTAGAACTACTCCACTGAGGTTGCACTACTGAGGCGATGACATTCAGACACCGACACCGAGGGTAGAACTATGGTGGGAACTCAGACACTCTGCCCTGTGCTGCAGCTTTCAGTTTGCAAACCGCTAAATCACTTCATCGTGAACAATTAACAAAATGCTAAAGTCATTAGCCTCCCTTTTGGAGATGCATGATGTACGTTCATGCAAAATGGAGACAGATGACAACCGACTGTAGGCACTTAAAATTTACACGGCTATATAACAATACAACGCTTCCTTTAGAAGGAAAACATTCTCTTTGCGACGCCTTTGGACGGCCTCAAACTTCTTGGCAGCTGTGACAAACACTGGAGAGGCATCAGAAATTAATAAGAACAATATCAGATTACCAATAAAAGAATCCAAATAAAAATGTTTCCAAATGGCTCAACTTAAGAAAGTAAGAGGAATAAAGGAAGACAATAACTACAAAGTGTGTTGTAATTAGAAGCAGGCTGGACCCTGGAAGTAGCCCCACTCGAATGACAAGGTGCAAACTGTTAGCAACGCAAAGGAGGCCGAGTGCCAGCTTCCCAGACTGCCACGTGATCCAAACCCGCTGCCTCCTTGACGTGACCACCCCTCTGATCTTTTTATGTTCTGGGAGAAAAAGGAATACTGGCACGTTTCAGAGCCTCTTGGTGTCTGAAACGCGGGAAACAGGAGTGGTGCAAAAAAAAAAAAAAGAGGGAAAAATCGGGATCATCTCTCATTTGATTTAGAAATGCATCTTTGAAGGAGTGAGCGCTGCTCCCCTTTTCACCTGGACACGAAGGAGCACAGTGGGGCAACGGAGCACCGCGCCCTGTCTAGGGTCAAAGCCACAGAGACGTGGCTTTCGGCTCCGGCGGAGGTGTGGATCGCCCTCGAGAGGACTGGACAAAAATGTTATTTTTGTTGGCAGCGTGCGGCTGCAGCAGCTCTTGCCAAAACCACTGGAAAGTCATGACGCTAATTTGGCACAACCCAGGAAGCCTTTCTTTATTAAAAACATTGTACGAATTTTGAAAAGGCCAGAGAACTCGTCTCTCCAGTCCTCCCTCACAAGGTGTTTTATGTTCTGCGTTCCGGCAGCACGGTCGACATGCACGTCCTCCTTCCAACTTAATATCTTTCCTAAGCTAGCAGATGCAGTGACTTGCTGTGATTTACCCATATATACAGCTGAGTAACCTTTACTGCATCTGGTCCAGGTAAACGCCTTGATCAAAGAGAGAACAGCAGGAGGTGGGATTGTAGCCAGGGTTATTCGAGTCCAAAGACTGTAGCTATAACCACTACGCCTCCTGCTGCCCCAATTCATAATTTCCTGCCTCTCTACACTCTCTACGTCCGTTGCGGCAAACTGATTTCTTCCACTTGTCTGGGTTTTCTTGCTACTAATTTTTAGTGTGATCACTAGAAGTAGAATTATGGTCGCTAGATTTCTCCAGCTGGACAAGAGCCGCTACTTGCTTTGAATAAATATGAGGGATGAGGAAAAGATGACGACTGCTGGACTGATGAGGAGATGTTTTCCTTGCAGGTACAGTAGAGGGAAATGTGTGTTTGCTGTGCTGTCAGCGCTGAAACGCACCAAAGTAAATACATTCTGCCGCTGCTGAGTTTTGCCATCTACCGTGGACACGCGCGCACACACACACACACACACACACACACACACACACACACACACACAGTGTGCTATCAGTGCTGCAGGTCGTCCTGATTCCACAAGTGCTACTGAACAACAGAAGTGGAGATCTCCACTCTCACGCACAGGCGTGGGAAGGTGTTCACAAGAAACAATAGTCAGAACCCTAACCTTGCCCTCAGACTAGCTGGGTACAAATCCCACCTCCTGCTCTCGTGCCCTTGACCACGGTAGTCACTGTAAAGTGAGGAGAAATTACCCAGCTGTATCAATGGAGAAATAAATGGTTGGTGGTAAGATGCAGGGTACAAACCTCTAACCGTCCTCAGAGAGACGTGTCAGCCAACTCGATTGACTGTAGCGATGAGTTTTTTTTACATTCATTTACTGAGCAGATACTTTTCTCCTTGTCTCCAAATCTACAAAGATGTGCCTGCAAACAGAACGATTTTCTTCTCAAAAGATGGCCAGAATGGGGGCTCGTGCAGGAGAAGTGAAGTGATGGAGAGGTCTGCGCCATTTCAAAGTCTCTCACATTCGCCGTCCTTTGCGTTCGACCTATTGGAAAGTTTCTGGGGTTTTTTCGCTTTCTGCACATCACAGAAAACATCTGCAATGTTCTCGAGGTCTCCTTGGCCTGGTCACCAGCTGTTCTCGCACGACCCTTAGTTGGCCCTCGCTCTATGGATGACAACACAGTTCAACCTTAGAAAAACTGAATAAGCGGGAAGAAAATAAATATAAAAACGACAAAATGCTTAATGACTGTATTGGACGCCTTGGCTTTGATTCCAAGCCATCCTGGAAAGCAGTGTGAATTAGAACTTATAGTGGAGTGTGTGGGAGCCAGAAAGTTGGGTATCAAATTCTTCTTTCGTTGTCTTCATCTTGGCTCCAAGCTCACAAGCTCAACCGATGAGTCCAGCTGTTCTTTTTCCCCTGTTGAATCCATTCAGACGTGCTTCGGCCGTCAAAAGTGATGCAGCCTTTCCCAAATCCAGCAGTGGATCTCGGTAAAGTTTACACAGCAACATTAGCGCGTTGCACGAACTACTTCAGCCCAGCTTTTGGTCGTGGTGCGGTTTCGATGGCTGCTGCCATAAATTGGAACAGACATTGAGGTCTTGGGAAACTTCTCTCCACTGCATGGCCTCCTGTACCGTCTCCCGTAGGACTGGACGCAGATAGCGGAGATCCCACCCAGCCACCTCGGCTTCCATCCCCTCCACTTAACGCCCAGATCCGTGTGGCCATATGGCTTTGATAAGGGTCAGGCCAGCAAGGAAGCACGTTAAACAAACTAGACACTGACAGCAGGAGAGTTAAATGGAAGGTCCGGGAATCTTTTGAAGCTCCGTGATAATATAACCGTTCTAAACACAACCAGCTGTACAAAGTTCAGGGGAGAAATGAAAGGGCTTTGCGTGGGTCTGCCGTGGACCGTAATGGCTGGATGAGTGGGCACTTAACGGCAGTCGACCCCCGGAAAACACTCGAGATGCCACACTCGTCTCGCCCTCGACGCTAATGGGCTTTCCGTGTCTTACGGGGCACCTATGCCACAGCCTGCATGGGAAGCACAGCAAAGAAGGTGGAGGTTTTTCCGCATAAATAATTCAGTGGAATTAATATCAGGTCTTCAAGCCTGAGGGTCTTTGAATTAAAATTCAAATGGAGAGCTGAAGCTATTAAACCAGCCTGAATCTGAGAGGATGCTGGGTTCGGGTGGGGGGCCGTGTTATTTCTCAGGGGGCGGAGATGAATCGTAGCCTGCGGTTTCACACACCGCGTAACCACGATGACCCCGGTGGAGAAAATGCAGACAAGGTCAGTGTGGTGCCGCAGTCTCCCTGCGCTCCTCCTGAGCCCTCGGGGTTGTTTGTTTACCGCCTGGCCGTCCAAAACGGTCGCATCGTATCTGCGGCGATCCGAGCGCCGTCGTCTGTCTGCGGCGTTCGACTTTCTGAAGCTACCGACATCCTGCTCTAGCAGATGCCCAGAGGACCGAACCAAATGAAAGAGCTAAATGAGCAGACCGGCCGAACGGGCCAGGGGAAGAAGCTGGATGAAAAGGACTTGACAAACACGCTAGACGTGAGGACTAGACAAATTACCTAGAATGGCCTACCATAGAATGGCCGAAGAACCAGACGGACAGGCTGGATGAAGAGACGGGACAAAAGAACCACATGAACAGAGTAGATGAACAGACTAGACAAGCGGGCCAGACGAACGCACACATGCACGATGAAGTCCATGTGGGGTGCAGCGACAGGATCTCGCAGCTCTGTTCCCGGACCTCCTGCGGGGGTCAGGGTTTTCTTTGCGGAGGCTCTGCCACACACACACAACTATGAGCTTGCGGTCAGGTCGCGCGGACGGGGAACGCTCTCATGTGGGTCGCCGGCGCTAACCGCCATTGACAAGGGGGGAGAGGCGGGGGGTGGTTTGATCGCCCACATTCCTGGTGGGGAGCTACATACAAGCTAATTTAACATCAAGACCGCTGTGGCTGTCAAGACCCGGTTCTCATTGAAGCTCTGGTCCCCACCGTGGTATTTGTTTACGTTTAATTCCACGACGGAAAGTTACAACCCTGTTTACAACGGGTGCCTAAAATACATTTTAACCAATGCAGCCGCCCACCCCCCGCCGGCGCTCCACCCGCCAGGTGTTCTTCAGCAGGTTTTTTGATTCATCCATCTGATCCCACCATATTCATCACGCTCGGATGCTTTCGCACTCTTGCCTCTAAAATTAGCCTTTTGGTAACATCTTAATTTGTAGGATTTGGGGGAAAGGGGGGGGGGGTGCGAAAGCAGGATACGCACTCCGAGCCAAACTAAACGTCTAACCGCAGAAACACTCATCACCGTTTGCAGCCCATTTATCAACCTGGGTCAGGCTCCGTACCCAACGCTCCGATCCGGGGAGATCGCTCGGAGCTCCCGAACACGAGGCTCCGGCGTGTGCCATCTGTCGGACCCCCCGCTCCTTATCTTGACACGACCTACCCAGGTACGCGTAGACTCGGCGTCACCTGGGTTTAAACACCCTGAGAGGCTTCCTGGGAGTTCCGGATGGAAAATCTTCTACCCAACATGATGCAACCATTAATTTTATAGCAGCTCTGTTAGAAGGAGATGAGCTAAGGAGGGCTTGGGATTATGGGTAATTACAATTTTCTCTAGCTGGGTCCCATGAGGAACTCCCAAGGGAAACCTGTATAATTCCCATGAGTCCATTTATTTGCCGAGGCTTTTCTCAAAAGCGCAGCGTAGGAAAATGTACTCATTTACGAAGCTCGGCAGTGTTTGCTGCGCCGCTTTAGGGTAAATACCCTGAACGGGGAACAAACACCGCGAGAATAGAAGACAGCAGAACTACCTTCTATCCCACAGTTTCTCCAGCGAGCAGCAACTCCCAAGGGGATCTTGTCGGGTTCTGTTGTGGATACAGAAGCGTGACATAGATGCTGGATGAAAACTGTGCTCTTATACGCTCACCTATAAATAGCCAAATATGCAAACCAAGCGAGAAAGTTCGACAAAACAAGTTTATCGTACGTTTGCCCGCATGTATTTATGAGGACTGCCTGGCTGATACGCAGTTATTTTGGCTCGACTGCAGTATTTTTTGGACAACTTCACGGTGCCTTAACAGTGACTCACAAAATTTTATGTAGAAACCGACCGTGAGATCGTGTCGTCGATTATTTTAATGATAAATCGACCAGCGTAGCTGCTTTGAGGCGGTTCCATGCAGAACTAAATCGTCGTTGAAAGCTGAACATCGGTATTATTGGAAAAACTCGATGGCGACGTCGGAACAGGAGCGGCGTTTCAGGAAAAACAATCGATCTGAATTCCAGTGTATATTTTGCGCTATAATCCGGTCACTAAGGATTCACAGAAGGCTGCTGGTGGACCCTGAAGGTGTCTTTGAGGGACGTATTTATTCTGAAAAAATTATTTCTTTTCTCTCACCGTGGGCCCAAAATACGATTGAAAATAGCTTTAAAGGCCAAAGACGGACATACTTGACCCCAGCTAGATAGACAGGTCACCACAGGAGAGTCTAGAGGAGGGGCGGGCAGCCACTGGTACTTAGACCCCCCTGAGGTTTATTTTTCTCCTCTTCTAATTTGTATTGTATCCTCCACTTTTCCGTTGATCCCTCAGTTCATTGCTCTGTGTCCCCCGGTGAGAAGAGCGCTACAGAAAAATAAATTGAACTAAAGTGAATACGAGGAACTTGACACGATGGGTTCTCAATGACCCACGTCCAATTCACGGAACAGCTTCAAAAGAGGCTGAAGAAATAGACGAAATTCCAGAGAAGGTGCAGTGCATAAACAATACGCAAACTGTTCAGTACAAATGACATCCAGCACAGCTTGCTAAGTTTATAGTGAGATGCCAACACTCTTATCGACACATCTAGCTGAGAGAAGCAAAGAAGCAAATGACATTAACCTGACTGATAGCTCAAGCCCTGGAAACCCTCCAGAACAGGCTGCCATGAGAATTCTCTGCCCCTAGAAATCCAGAACACATAAGTGCCCCAGACGCCTGGTTGAAGGATGTGTGTTTCTCCAGCACAACCTCTATGCAGAATGCATGGAATTTTGGAAGTGTTTCCCTCCTCAAAACAAGAGCAGAAACTGAACCAATGCAGGCTGTGGGAAAGTGTAGAGGCTGCCTGGGTCCAGACCAGCCAGCATCCGGCACACTATCAGCTCCATGCAATCCTCCAGGCTGCTGATACTGTTTCGAGGCCCCTGCTGTGTGTGTGTGTTTGTGTGTGTGTGTGTGTGTGTGTGTGTGTGTGTGTTGCTACAGGGTTAGGACGTGTTAAGCAACCAGTGAAAACAAGAGACTGTGGAAAAGGATATTGGATGTTGGTGGTAAAAGGCGAAGTAAAAACTTTGTTTCCCCAGTTGTTGCCTTAGGTGTGGAAGAGGCGACGGGACAGTAGAGATGTCGGGTTCAACACCCTGCCCTGGAAGGTTGAACGGAACCATCGTGTGCATTTCCAGTCTGACCCATCTCCTTAATACCCACACAGAAAGCAGCGTTTCCCTACACACCTGTAATTACCCATCTAATAAAACCTTCCTCATGCGGTTACTGTTCAAAGGCAAATGGCCAGATGTTCCCTAAAGGGATAACTGGGTTAGTAGTCACCTTGGGTTCTGCAGCTGTGATTAGAGGATGTGAGGTGGAATTCCCACCCAAAGGCCATGGGTACCAGACCCAACTCCCCACATCGCTGCTGTCAGATGGCCCTGGGAAGTGGTGGGAAAGCTGGAAACATGGGCTTGTCAGACAGCTTCAGGCTATAAGACTCCAAATGGAACAAGGTGTTGATTCCCAATGACCCCAACCTTGGGCTTTGGTCTGAAGGAAGTGCAGGCAAGGGGACTCAACAGCGCCCTATGACAGTAATTACACACTCCGCTGGTGGCCAGCATACGTGAGTTTCCACAGGGAGACCTCCTTCTCCTTCCTAGCCTGAGACAGCGGTCATGAGTGAGTCACGTTGGCTTGTAGACGCCAGATAAAAATTGAGAGGTGGTAAAGATCACATTGCAAAAGAGT
Source organism: Arapaima gigas (assembly GCA_900497675.1). NCBI lineage: Eukaryota > Metazoa > Chordata > Actinopteri > Osteoglossiformes > Osteoglossidae > Arapaima > Arapaima gigas. The sequence goes on from UFQX01000108.1 coordinate 424,721, forward strand.
CCATTTTATAGTACAATAGCTGACATCTTTGTCAGAGGTCATTTAGAAGAGCTAGATGCACTTTGCCGAGGCTTCAAACACAGGAGACATGACTCAGATAAATTTAGTGCGGTTGTATATAGAGGACAAGGAGCGTGACGTCACTCACAAAGTGGTGCAGGGAATTTGGCACGGGGGCCTGGTTGTGTCTCCAGGGATTTCTCAGGGTCAGACTAGTGCAGTTGGGCTCTCAGTGCTGCTGTTCCTTCCTGTGTCTGCAGATATGTTGGTCTGGTTTCACACTGAGTCCTGCAGTCCAGCGCTTGTGTCCTGTGTCACGGTTGTGTCATATGCATGCCGCTGTAAGTGTGGCCATTCAGGCAAGAAGGTGCAAGTTCTGGATAGATGCTGTTTGTGTCCTTACGCACGACTCAGTTGGTGTCATTATTCCCGTGCCCCCCCACCAACACCGAACACAACTGTGGGTTTAATGCACTTCTGGGGGTTTAATGCTCTTGACAGTTTGCAGTGCAGATGGCGAATAACCAGTATGACTCCATCTCATTGATGGAAACCAGCATGGGAACACCGACGTCGCAGCAATGCATTGGACTGCGCAACGTGTGGAGCGCTGGGCATGGCCTCGCGAAGCACTCTGACATCACTGGCGGGAGGTTTCGCCAGACCATCACAGCAGCAGAATGTTAAATAATGACCACCTGCAGAAAGTCACAGGTATGAGACCTTCCCACTCACCTGCTCTACCAGGAGGTGGTTCAGGCTTCCACAGGCACCAGACCGCACCAGATCCGAGTTACGACTTGCAAGACAGGCAAGTCGGCACAAATAGGAAGCAGCTGAATCGCTCTTCAAAATCATCAAAGCGTCGAGGCCCAACCCCAGGGCTGCATCGAGCTGTTGTGGCACATCGCGGTTTGCCGTATCCACCAGCACGGACCACCTCTCGTGCCTCAATCACAACTGGAAAGGTGACTCCGCTTTGCTGGAAGCAGGAAATTCGCCACGATGTACAAGACCCATCGGACTTGGACCGTCACTCTTCAGGGTTGAGTTTTGGGGCCCCTGATTTAAATGATGGAGACAGAGAACTGTTTGAAGTTCATGATTCACGTTCTGCTTTTAGGAGGGAAAAGTAATACAACTCTCTAAAAGAGCCTAATGCATTTGGCATCCCACATGCTGGTAGTTTAATAGAAAACTAAATGTTTCCAGTTTAAAGTTCGGGCCTAATGAATCCCTCCCTCGTGGACAGGACGATAAGATCTTGTGCCAAGTTCATTGGTGGCCTGGGTGTGAATACAAAGGACAGCGGAACACCACGGAAGGCCTGTAGCGCTTTGCTCCAGCACCTTGGCACAGGTTTGCAAAAACAAACACTCCCCTCCCCAAATGTTGGATACATTATGAGCGTCCTTCTAGACACAGCAAAGCTCCTCAGTTCTTCACAAGAACATGCCGGAGGGTTAAGCGTCACGTCGATGGTGAGCAATTTTAACCCCATTTATATATTATTTTAACCGTCCTCTATTATTTCGTAAAATGTGCTGCCATTTATGAGCAATCATTTTGAGGAAGGAAAGCTCAAATGGGGCCAAGCAATGTGACCCTTGGGATGGGGCAGAGCCTTTGTAAAGGCCAGTGGAATATTCCATCTTCAGCAAGGAAGAGATCGCGAGCCGTGCCACCATGTCCGATGTCAAACATCTCGAGCGGGAGGTGACACGCTGCTTGACAGGTTTAGCGGTTCGGTTCCATTTCAACAGCCTGGCCATTCATTAGGTCGGAGTGACTAAACACAACTTTTATCCCCATAACACATTTTGTCGGGACAAGTAAGTTGGTGATCTCACCCGCTTTTTTCAGCTCATGCATTCAGCTCAGCCGAAGGAAAGAGGGTGTTTCCTTGGTATTTGCCAACAAAGGCCATTTAAGCAGCTCCAGAGTCGTGTTTCTGTCCATTCTTCAGGATGCCACGGGGTCGTACTGCCCCCGCTTCTCCCCCAAAACGCCCCAGGGGCCGCAGCCCACAGCAACAGGAGCCGCCTGTTCCTTGAATGGCCACAGCAGTTGTAGAGAACACTTCACTGGAAAAAACCAGTGCCTGGCCGTGGGTAATGCTTATTTCACTTTCACCCACGCTGTACACAAACACTCGCACGCTGCACCGCGGCGGGTCTGAAGGTGAAACGGGGCAGCAGGTGGTGTAGCGATTCGGGAAGCAGTAGGATCCCTAGTGGGTACGGAGATGAAGAGAAAATGAAAGTAGCTGTGAATCACAGCCTATGCATTTATAAGTACTTGTATTCATTTGTCAGACTTTTCTCCAAAGCGACAACTCGGGGGGGGGGGGGGGGGGGAAAAAGGNGGGGGGGGGGGGGGGGGGGGGGGGGGGGGGGGGGGGGGGGGGGGCAGACAGGATGACCAAAGAACAGTTTGTTTGTCTGATACCACCATGTCGCCGGTTCACATCCCTCAAGTAGCTGCCTATAGGAGTGACATTCATACAGCAGATAATCGCAGCAGATGGTGTTGGACTCATTCGTGTGGCTGTCAGGAGATGAGCAGAGAAATGGCTCTGGAAGGGATGGGTTTGAGACCCATCTTGAATGCTGGTTGGGACTCAGCCGCTCTGAGGAACTGAGGGAGCTCATTCCGCCGTGCTGGGGACAAAACGAAGGACCTGCGGAGTTTTCGTTTGCAACTTCTTCTGAGTGGGACCTCAATGCAGTCAAAGGTGGTCTTCTTGGGGTGTAGGGGGTGATCGGGTCCTGTAGGTATAAGAGTACAGATTCTTTGAGCATCTTTAACTTGATACTGGCAGCAGGAAGCCAGTGGAGAGAAATATGCACAACAATTATTTAACTTAATAATATGAAAAACATTTATATAAATTATTTTCCCTTTTTAGCGCATAAATTCGACGAGTGTTTGAACTTGCCGCTAGACCGATGCGCACGACAGCCGTGGTCCTGACTGGACCCCAGCAGTCAACCTGTGGCACCCCGTGGATCCCAGGCAGTTCACGGGCAGCCCCGACGGCTTCGGATTTGAAGGAGGCCAGCGTGCTGTTTGAGGTCTGGGCGGCTGAAACCTCTCAGAGAAACAGCAATATTGGCCTTGGATCTCAGGAGCAGTCGTGCGGGCCAACCTCATCCTCCCAATTTGCTCCCCGTTCCCTGCCATACCAAGCCACCATTCACTTGGTGGACGAGGGGCAGAGGGCGTTCGGTAGGTGGCCTTCGCGTCATCCCCGTTCGCCCCAGCAAACCCTACAAACAGACACCATCTCCCCTTTTTCTCCTCGCCACTGTTTCTCAGCAGCTGTGGTTCCCCTCGGGACCTTCGGCACCTCTGATTGGATGCCTCACCTGTCAGTTCTGTGGGCCAGACGTGTGATTTATGGTCTCCCTCAGGTCCTCTTCCTTCCAGTTAAAAAAAAGGGGGGGGGGGTAATAAAATAACAAAAGAGGTTCCCTTCAGCCGAACCACTGCTGTTTCCACAGCGCTGGCTGTAACCCGGCTCTGGTCTTTACATCGTGATTTTATGTGCTCTTACAAGACAGAGATAAAGAGCTAAAGGCATTTTTCAGCATCTGAGCAGAGAATGCGGGTCAAAGCGCAGAATCACAGGGTTGGCAGCGAAAACAGCCTCGGCGCTTCGCGTCTGTGTCGCTGCTCCACCTTCTTTTGCCTCTAATTCTATCTCTCTCTGACTCATTCCAGCTCTCAATCTTTGTCTCCGTCCTCCGTCACCTTCTGCGAAAGGAATTCTAACACAGTCCTATCAGTTACCTTGTTATGGCAACAGGACGCGGTAAATGAAACGCAGCTCATTAAATATTCGGAACCCTTGGGGGGGGGGGGGGGGGGGGGGGGGAAAAAAAAAAAAAAAAAAAAAAACAACAACCTTCTCAAAGANGGGGGGGGGGGGGGGGGGGGGGGGGGGGGGCGCAGCACGGCCGGGCGGCGGTGACCTCTGGCTTTCCCGACTCCTCCGAGCAGCGGTCTCCTCCTGGCTGCCAGCGAAGGGCCGCTCGGGGACGGCCGCAGATGTTTGTGTCGGCTTGCCGGGCGTAATTGGGGTTCCTTCGTAACGGGCCTTTCAGTTAAGAGGAAACAGTGTCGCTCTGGGGGTGAAACTGAGCCAGGAACACACAGCGTGCCGATCAAAGACGACGCGCACACACATTTTCCCACCTTGGGGCTGTGAGTTCTTCTCCGGGTGAGTTTCAGCACTTCGGGGCCACAGGGCTCAGGTTCAAGTTACCTTTCAATTTGTAACTGACCCCCCAGGTGAAGTGACTTCCTGTCCAATAAAACAATTAGGAGGTGATGGTGGAACCAAAGCCGGGCGACCTGGAGACCCCGGAGGTCAGCAGTTCACCATATTGTCTGTCAGGCCGCTGCTCCCCCTCGAAGATGCTGCCGCGCCTCTGCAAGCGAACCGTTCGTCTCTCACGCTTTGCCCGTTTTCGTTTCTTTATTCAATTCATTGCTTTTTTTTATTTGGACAGAAAACAGCGCGCTTAGCAGAATCCGGACGCCTACACAACGCTTTCAGGGCACTTGACTGCAATTAGATCTTTTATATCTTCTCGTAGCCTGTCTGGGCCACTCGCGTTCCCTCCCTCCTTTTTTCCTTCTTCTCCTTTCTTTCCCTCTTACGTTCTCTCCCACCCCTGTCCTGTCTCAGGCCAACGGCGGCCAACCCCGGCAGGTCCCGGCAGGACCTCCAAAAAGACAGCACCGAGGCGACGGGACCCCGATCCGAGGGCGCGAAGGCGGAGCGGCTCCGAGTCAGATTAGCGCCCCTGACGCCAACCTTCGCCGAGGGCGACTGACCCAAACCGTTGTCTGCGTACGTCTTCATCGTCACACAAAACGAAAAGCAAAACAAAGCGGGGCCCGGGAGGGCGAAGACGCTGCGGCCCAAAGCCCTAACGCAAACCAGGCTGAGTCATAAAACAATTCTGTGGAGTCATTATTGCAAACATTTGTCGAAAAAACAGGCGAGTTAATTGTTTCCTGAATCGCCCAGGACATGAAGACGCGGGCTGGGGGGGGGGTCATAGCGCCCGTTCCCAGCCCCGCTCGGTCTGCCATGAATATTTACCAGCTCCGAGTATCCAGGGGCCGGGGAGCCGGGGCGGGGGGAGGAGGGGGTCCGCTGCCTGCGTTTCCCAGGCCGGAGCTAATGACAGCCTGCCTACGGGACAGATACAATGCACCCATACTGATGGCAGCAAGCTTATAATTACACACACAGGACGGCATGCAAATTATTGTAATTAAAACGTTCCGCAACCTTCTATACATAGTATTTTGTTGTTGTTTTGTTGTTGTTGTTGTTCCCACCGACAAGGCGAGGATGTGCAACGTGAAGAAACGGAGAGTTTCGAAAAGCAAGCGGGCGGCGGGCGTTTCCACGGTCGCCCCCCGAGCTAAGAGTCCCGAAAGAGACGGGCGGGGCGGCACCCCGCTGAGCGAAGGTGCGAAGGGGCCGCTTCCCGCCGCAGACAGACGCACCAACGCCGCCGCAGCGCCGCGCGCTGTCATTACCTACTACCTGCCTGGTTATTAAACGTCTGCGTGAGGACAAGAAAGAAGGGAGACGACTCCTCCTGAAGCTAAAGGCAGCTTTTTCGGACCCCTAATTCATTATTTGGCCATTTCCACGGCGATCAGATGGTTTTCTTTAAAAGCAGCAGCCCTTTGTAATTAGCGCTTAGCATAGCGGCTCGACTTTGAAGCCCCCCGTGGCTTTTCTTCTGGTCGTATCTGGATGTGGTCGTCCCCGTGTTGCTTTTGTTTGCATAGCGCTGATGTCCAGGGCACGGCAGTGAAGTCGGGGAAGGAATACAGAGGCTTTCACCATGTCTGGTCGACTGTCTTTGTCTCACACGCACACACACACACACACACACACACACACACACACACACACACAGAGTCCTCGGCAGCTCCGAGACCCCATTCCCTCTTCTGGCGCTGTCTATCTGCTGTCGCCGTCGCCGAGAAACACATCTGAGTTCCATAAAACCCATCCCTTTCACACAGACCAGTGTGTTTGGAAAGAATTTTTATTTATTTAGAAACAAAAGTGCAATTGCGATTTTGGCAGAGGAGGAGGGTTTAGGAGGTTCCTCCCCTCCTCCCTGCAAAGCCACAATAAAAAAATGAAGCGGCCGTATCCATTTCTCTTGTTAATCTACTGAACTAAACAGTGTGGACCTCCACTGCACCACCTTACCTACCATGCTTCAGAAGGTCCTGATCCACAGAAAGCTGAACAAGCAGAGTTCCCCACGTTGCCGTCCGACCAAAATACGAGCATCGCGGAAAATACCTCAGGAGGTGATGTCTGAGGATTTTACTGTCTTGTGACGGCTCTGGAGGAAACCCATGTGAACATGGAGAAACCGTGTTGTAAACTCCACACCGACCGAACTGGGTTGAATGCCCCGGCCCAGGAGATACCCACTTATCCAAACCACCATCTTCTCAAGATGACTTCTGATGTCTTCAAGAAAATTATGATAAATAACCTCTGGGCTACTCTCTTGTCAGGCATTTTGCCTAAAATGTCAGGTCACGGAGTAGAGGGGGGTGGCGGTGGAGGAAACCCAGATCAGCTGCAGTTCAGAAAGCAACCCCCTCACCCCCGTAACCCACCTCACCGCCCCTCCTCCTCGGGGCTTCGTGTGGGACGGTCACTGGGCGTTAGAGCCGACCGTGCGGAGCGAGGCGCTTCAGCAGAGCAGCTGTGTCAGAGCGGGAATTGTCACTTGAAGCGATGTTCCTGGGATTAGATGGTCTCGGCACAGATGTCCCCTCTCGGTCCCCAACCGCACCGCAGCGATGACATTTCCGTGGCATCCTGGGGATGCTTAATCTCCGGGCAGCCGGTGGGGGACAGAGACAGGGCCGGACCTGGGTGGTAATGCGTTCCACTGCCTGCATCTGCACAATACCACATTCATATGCATGTCGGCTGCGTCGCCGTCTGCCGGCTTCCTTTTCTGTTTCCACTTTCGCAAAAGGGTTGTGTGTACAAGATGGGTGTGTGTGTGTGTGTGTGTGTGTGTGTGTGTGTGTGGCATTCTGACTTTGTCCCTCGACTAACTCCCACGGTGTGACTCCGACAGCTCTGTGGGACACAAGGAGGAGTCGCATGTGTCAGGTGCTTGTACCCCTCCGACTGACAGCGCACCTGAGTTCCACTGTAGAAAGTGCTAGAATGCGCTGCAGTCCCGAGCAAATGCTGCTCCGAGGAGGTAAATATCCGGTGAACCGGGAGCATGATAAAAACAGCCCAGGTGTCCTTGAGCTGCACATCCTTCCATCCCGGTGGGAAACCTGACAAAGATCGACTGATCCCAGCCTTTCTGTTTTTCTTTACTAGAAATCTCCTGCTCATCCTACAGAAAGAGGATGGACGTTCTGGTGAGCACATCCTGGCAACCGTTTCTCGAGTGGAACGTGAAAATGTCTATTTTACAACTCCTGATCGCTGGACGCGTCTGCAAGCATCTTGCACGAGTCCTCTGGGCCCACTGGAGGTGTTAACAGATGTGACCCTGGGGACGATCCCGTCTGCCGGACCAGCTGCTCCTTATCTGGCCTCAGGGTCTCCTTGGGTTTCTCAGGAGCATATGTGTCAGTGTGTCCTGGCTGGGGTCACGGAGGGCACCTCCTCCAACATCAGAGAGCTTTCCAGGCCTGGTAGGTGCTCCTCAACGCCGAAGCCCTTCCACAATGGTGTTTAGTGAAGTTAAAAAGATGGGCTGACAGTACAGACCCCCAAACCTCCAAAGGGCAATGAAGAAAAGAGATGTTGCTGCTAGGAGGCAGCAGATGCCCTGCTGCTATATCAGCTCATAACAGCAGGACCAAAGTGCACCTATTTCCCAAACTCACTCATCTGTCGATAAGATTCCCCTGTTCTGCTTCTCCAACACCTTCCTTTATCTAGCTAGTGTGATTTATCCAGAGTGTGAGGAGAAAAGACCTGAGATCTTTTCTACTAAAGACACCGACAGAGATACCCGTGTGGCCAAACAAATATGAGTTTGTCGTGCATCGGTGTGTCGTCATCGCCAAGGTGAATGACACCCCGGTAAAGTCCAACCCCGAGGCCTGGTGGTCGGCGGCTGGTTTGAGCTGGAGCTCCACAGCCGTGGTTCCCAACCTGTTTCCCAAGGGACCCCTATATTACATGTGGTAAATCTCACATCCCCCTCCCTCCCCACTTGGGCAAAACTGAGACATTTATATTTGGACATCAGATCACTGTTTCCCTCTCTGCGTGTACCTGCACATGTATGTATTTCTATACTCTGGTGAGGGCTGGACAGGGTTCTGTTCTGCTAGGCTGTACTGATACTAAAAGTAAAAAGTTAAAACAACCTTCTGGGTAACAAGACCAGACAAGAGAGTCTGTGCTGTCCTCTTAAATCAAAACCATTTTACTGCAAATGTATGAATAAACCACCTTCTTGGGAGAATCTGCGTCATCACTTCCACGTGTGGAAACAGGCAACCGATTTGATAGAATTGATCCTATATTTCATCCCCCCCATGGACTGGAGCCCAGTCGAGAGGAAAAAAACATGTCAGAGTTTTCATTAAAATGACCCACAGAGGAACCTTCACTGTGCTTTTAAACCTCAGAGCTACTTAGGGTCCCAACCCAAGACCTGCTGTTGTACCACTTAAGAAGGTCATTTAATCTCTGCGCTTGAGTTAAAAAAAAAAAAAATCACCCGTATAACAGGGTGAATTTCCAGGTATTTTGTGTAACAGTATCGCCGAGGAAATAGTACAAATTGTCATTGGGGGTTGAAAGCGCTCTCCGGCGTGTGAAGACAGCTTCCTACACGACTACCTCCAGTCCCCATAAAAACGGGAAGATAATATCTGCGAACGCTGATTTTCCGCTTTGATTCCAGCGGCGCAGACAGCAGCGTGGAAGAGGGAGGGAGGGGCGTCGAGCGGATTGCGCTCTTCTGTCTAATTTGCGGTGGGAGCCATTAATCTGACGCTGTACAAATGCGCCGTTCCCAGGCGTCCGAGATAAAGGCCCTGCGACGGCATCCAACAAAAAGAGAGGCTGGCTGTTGTTCCTGCCACGGCCCTCTGTGATTAATAAGGAGAGCGACTGCCCGGGGGGGGGGATCCGCTGCCGAACAACAGCGAGAACACATACCCTTCCACTCCGCGCCCGCCAAGCCCGGAGGGTCAAGTTGCAATGGCAAATGCCACTGCCGACAAGAAGAAGGGCCTCCGTGCTTATTACAGCAACACGCGCTGCACTTTTAACTGCGTGCCGGCCCTTTAAGTGGTCTTTAGGCCCGAGTTAAAATGCACCTCAACCCCTGGTTTGCATTTACTTTCATGTCGTTCACGCTTTTCTCCAAAAAGACTGACGCTGTTAAGCTGAATGGATGTATGAATGACAGCTTATTAATATGACTGGGAAATTCCGCTTAGCCGCCGTGCACGATATACACCGTATGTAATGTACACGTGCGGCTGTGACGGGGGGGGGGGGGGGGGGCCGCAGAACACACGCGGGAGCTCTGCACACATCCACGCCTTGACAAACAGACCGGACGTCATGTCGACCGTATCACGTACCTAGTTGCCATGGCCTCCCTATCTAAGCCCCTGGACGTCCCCTGGAGCAAGAGACCAGGGGGACCTGAGGAATGTCCTGACCCATCTTTCCCAACCATGAGGTCCGGAATAGAGTGAAACCCAAATTCCACGTGTACACGTACCTCCATACAGTAACAAAACAGATAAATGTAAGAAGTTCATGGCAATCGAGCATTACATCCTAGTAGTGGAAAAAGAGAAGTCTCTACTACAGCAAAGAGAAGAAGAATAAATACTTGTAACTTCAGCAAGAAAAACACTGAAACAAACAAAAAATGTGGAGCTGCTGAACATGGCGGCTACTCGGCTACTACTCCGAGTTACTCGCAGTGATTTAGTGGCTTGTACAGCGGGGTAATTTTTACTGAATCACTTCAGGACAAGTACCGTGATCAAGGTGGGATTCAAACCCTGGTCCTTTGAGCTGAAGTCCTGGTAGCCCTAGAGATAAATGTGATTTGAACCCCAAAGTGGTTTCTCCGCATCTCATGTTCAGGTCAACAGGAGTCAACAGTCCCTGCAGCTCCCAGGGACCATGGAAGTTGGAAGTTAACATAAGGAGGCTGTTTTCTTGCGAGGTTCGGTAACACTTAAAAGACTCGAAAAAAGTGTTTCTTAATCGTCTGGCGGTGATGAAATCAAAACTCTACATGGCAGTTTGGTTTCTGAAGTTACATCCCAAGTATTCGTTTTGAAGGAGCAGGCAGGGAAGTGAGTGTTTGTTCCTTCACTCTGATCTCTTTTCGTTCCAGTTCTTTCTGGACTGAGTGGCAAAGATGTTGATGGTATCAGCATTCAGATGTTCAGGAGTAAGTCTGAGGACATGTTCACGTGGCAGGACATGTCAGGCGGCCACATACGTACAACTCGCTGGTTTGAATCCCACACCCACCGCTACTGTTGACGTGCTGACCTGTGGCCAAAAGCAAACAGGCAAGGCTGCCATGCAAGTCCTTGTTATTGTTGTCCTTTATGTATTTCAAACCTTTGTCCAAGGTGGGTTACAGTGCTAGAATGCAAACTCTATAAGGTTGTACCCGCTTTATCCATTTACCGCTTTCCTCCGAACTCACAGCAAACATCAGCAACAGACAAAGATGTTTAGATACGGCTTGAATCTCGGATACCGCTATGTAGCTGGTTTACACCCCCAGATATTTGTAGCAGGTGGTGTTGGATTCATTTACAGGTGGAGATCAGGAGTGAAAGGGCTCTGAAAGAGATGGAGAGATGGGCTTGAGACCCTCGCCGAGGGCTGGGAGGGTTTCGGCAGGATTCTTAGTTTGTCTTTAGCTGACCTGTAGAACTATGGTGGGCAGGGAATGAGCTCAGACTCCTTTCTGAAAACACAGCTCCAGATGATCCAAATGATTTGAAAAAAAAAAACTACAAAGCCTCATTTGTAAAGACTAGCAAGCAGTGATTTGTTTCATACCATCAGACTAGTGGATGTTTTGATATTGTTGATTCTTCAGGGCAAGTTCCTACCTTTCCTGATGAGTGAGGACTGTTCTGTCCTGTGAAAGGGCTCAGAAGTACTAAAAGCTAATGGTTGTAAGCAAACATCTATTACCGAGAAGACAGTCCATATGCGAAGATCTTAAAGCGAAGGTCAGTAAGTGAACAAGAATGAGTGAAGGTCTATGACTTGAGGTATATAAGTGAAGGTTTGTAAATGAGCAGCTGATGGGAATCCTGAAAAATCCTAGAAGATCATGGAGTAACTACAGATAAACCCTGGTATAGACAGCTTTGGTGTGGTTAATTTCCCCATAAAGCAGGTAAACTTTTAAAAACAACTCCCAGCTTGTGCAGTGAACACCCTCCATAACACAGAGCCACAACCCAGAGGCACAAATTCGTCCTACTGCTCCTGTTCCATTACTCTGAACCACGGCAACCTGTAAGGGACAGAGTTTGCTGACATCCCCACGGTTTCATGTTTCATGACCTCTTTGTTTCCATCCATTTGTGCAGTGCCTCTATTTTAACTTTAAAAATAAAGTGCAAAATAATTTCACAAAAACATAGACGAGCTTGTGAAAAGAGGTAAAGACAGAAAGCGATAAGCCTGGGAAAGATGCCTTGTGTGTGCGATGCAACGCCACACGTGCTGCAAGGTGTTTTAGTGTTTTGCTGATAGTCACAAAACTAGTTTTGGGGTTTTCAGATGGGTGTTATCGTGTTTCCCGCTTTAAAAGCTAAGTCCTGGCAGAACGGCTGGTTATATGCACATCATGGGTGGCCTAATGGTCTTAAAATGGCACTTTGGAAAGTAACTTATGGTGCCACTGTGGGTGACCATGGGGTGGTCACCCACAGCGGGGGCCCCTGGTTGCAGAACACCTGGGTCTGCTGGAGAAGCACTGTACGGAGCTTGCTGCTCTGTGGGGTGAGCGGCGGTGGAGGAAAGCGGCTTTCGTGGGCGCTGGCAGAGCCGAACTAGCTAACCACGGTCACCCTTGCGGCCCCTGGCAGCATCGTATCGGCAACCCGTCTCGTTCAGCTAGTGGCTTCGACGCGGCGGATGAAAATGGGTGCTCGCTTTGCTGTGCTTCTCTGAGAAATTTAATGAACAGCTAATGATGTTTAAAAAAAAAAAAACCGCCGCCACTCGTAAACAATTAATATCGTCGGCTTTCGCGCACTGTAGCTGGGCAGCCGGGATTTTGCGTGAGACTCGGGCCCGAATTGTCAACGGAGGTGAAGACGGGGCCGTGCAAGTTGCAGCCTCAAGCGCTTCTCGTCGAGCAGCTGGATTTCGGCCCCTGTTATTTTAGGATTAGATCACTTTTTAAACGCCAAAGTAGACAAGATAGTGCAGATGGTCAGTCTGGGAAGCCGTGGAGCAGCAGCTCGTGGGGAACCCAGCTGTGACAAACCTGCAGCGTCGCCTCTCGGCGCCCTGGGCAGGATGTCGAGAGATGTTTTTAAATCGGCTTTGACATCGATCCGAATGTTCTCGCAAATACAAATTACAGTCAAGCGGGGCAAGTACCACATGTTAGATTTTACTATCCCTTTAAAATTTCACCAACAACGGGACTATTGTTCCCAACCCCCCAAAAAACGAATTCTTTCCATCTCCTGTACAACCCCAGAACTCGGGACCTTCCTTCCAATTACCGTACCTTGCTTTCTCCTTTGATACGTTTATGTGTCTTGGCCAAGATAAGGTGCATTTATCTGATTTTTCTTTGAAGACTTTTACCCATGAAAAAAGATGCGGTCAGGGCAGATTTCTTTGTGGGCATTTTGACTGAAATCTGTGTGGTATGAAGATTTGTTTAGGAATGTCCTGTAATTGGATTGGATTGACTTCATTCCCTCACAAGCGAAGGACAAAGAAACAACGGCAAAGAAGGAATTCCAGCCGAAGTTTCACAGAACACGCCAGTGGAGAAATTATGTTTGCTTTCCGGGCTCGGAGTGGAATTACAATTCGGCTTTCAGCATTGGCCAACAGCTGACCTAATATAATTCCTCCAAAACAACAACAAAAATAAGTCTTAAACAGAACCCAAAAATCCCATTTTGGGGAGTTGTGTCAACCTCTAGCAATGAAGAACACAAAATCATGTTTCTGCATAAGCTCACGGAATTGAGGCTGAGGTCCGAGCTCAGTGAGACAGGCAGCATGTGATGGGTGAGCTAACGCAACTGTCTCACAGTCCAAGGTCTTGGGTTCAAATCCCATTTCCTGCGGTGCTGCCCTTAAAGCAGGTGCTCATCCAGAATAGTCTAAAGAAGTTGCTTTAAACAACAGCATTAGACAAATAAAGGCACGAGTTTAGAGATGTTCTTTATTACGATGATTCACTCTATACTTTAGATAAAGTTTGTCCATGACCAAGATGAACAAAGTGACCAAAACCTTGTTCCGCTGGAAAAATTAACACTTGATCTGCATGAAAATTCAGACGGGTTCCAGAACGTCTAGACGCCCTTTTGGATTCTCCTAGAAAGTATTAAGCAACCGTTGAACTTCACCTACGTAGGTGGACACATCTCTGTCTCTCCTTGTGCTCCTTCTCTCTCTGCATTGCTGTGACCCAACACCGTCCTGTATATAACACGCTTGCAAACATATATATTTACTTATACTCCACGTCCACGTCCCACTCCCTGCTCCTACTGCAGCAGCCTTGAGCAAAGTTCTCACACAAGAATTACTCCAGTAAAACACCACGGGTGACTTGTTTGGATAAAAGCAGCAGCTAAATAACGAATAAATAAATGTAACAATGAGAGGACTAGAAGAAGAGGTCTATAAAGCTCCTGAGCTAATCTAAGGCCAGTGGTAGTTATTACTCAGAGCCCAGATCCCAGATAACCCGCTGGAGCATGTGGTAAGAATCAAGAGGAAAGATGCATGCTCTCACACACACACACACACACACACACACACACACACACACAGGCGAACAATGAGCAGACGTCCTTTTCCTCTCCCTCTCTGCCCTCTGCAGTCTTGGTGACCCTCGAGGACTGAGCTCACTTTCAGCCGGGGAGGCCGGCAGCTCCAGAGGGCCGCACATGAAAGAGCTGCTGCCTGCAGGAGAGGGGCCGGCAGAGCAGTGTGCCGCGCGCTCCGAGGACAGTTTGCCTCCGATGGGAAACGGGGATCAAAGGCGGCCGCTGCATAATTGCACATTCCTCTGCGAATTGCCGGCCCATTTGATGAGCGTCCAGGCTTCAGGGCCCACGGACAGGGGGCGGCGGCGGGAAGCGGGCGAGCTGCGAGTCGCCCCCACCCACCGCGACCACGCTCGCAACGAGACACAACAACAGGAAATCCTTCAACGCCGCGTGAAGATGGCTCGTTCTTTCACCCTTTTACTCTCCCAGAGGTTCTTGGTTCGAAGCCCGAAACTCAACGAAGGCAAAGGGCAGAAGCGTCCAAGGAGCTGAGCGATGGACTTAGGGGCAGCAAAATTGGGGATCTCGTCCACACGCAATTTAATAACCGCTTAACTCTGAAACTGTTTAATCACAGTTTATGGAACATTGTTTGAAATTTGATAGAAGGTGTCAGAGGTTATGGCTGCGCTGCAACCATCAGATGGGACAGTGTTGAGAAGGTGAACACGCCATGGTTACGTACCCCCATTTTTTTACTCCAAAAATGACTGCATTGAGCTGAGACGGTGTCACCTGAGCAGACTTCACTGTGGTAAAGACATGACAGAACAGCCACAGACAGTTTAGGATTTACTGGTGGGAGACCCCCAAGCAGGTCCAGATAAAAAGAATAAAATATGATGCAGGTGCTGCACGAATACCCCAGATGACCCTTTCAGGTGTGTGAGGATGATTCCAACCAGCCATTAAAACAGGAAGATGAATCTTTTATGAAACACAAGTAGCTATTAGACTGTTCGCCGGATTTCTTCCCCCTTCCGAACCTCGAGTTTCATTGTGGGAAAATATATAGTTCGCAATCATAGAATACGGCAGGTCTGGCGCATAAAACTAGCAGGGGAATCCCGTGAGGACATCTTCATGAGTTACAGTCCATTCATGAAGAGGAGTCCTCAGACAGAATTGCCATTCAAAGGAAAGATTTTGAAATTAAAGCGTCATTTTGCGCAATGTTTGCCGCCTGTGGTCATCACAGCAAATCCATCCCCCCGACCTCTGCCTTCTGTGTGACAGTGAAGGATCGGTCTGCTGAGGACAACTGGGCCACGTCAAACGTCACTGCGGAGCCTGTCAAACATTTCAAGTGACCCGGATCGGCGAGGGTTCCGAACACTGGCCGGGATTTCACTACAGTATTTCATCAGGTTCACCACAGACGTTTCCCACAGACTTTAAATGTCGACTCCCGCTAAAATATTTAATAGCATTTATTTTATTGCAACTGAAAGTATCAAAGCTTTTACATTTTTATTTACACTTTTCTCCAAAGCGACTTGCTTTGCTCAAAAGTACTGCTGCAGGAGGTGGGATTTAAACCTGGGTTCTGACCACTGCATTGCCAACTGCATCTTCAAAACTAAGGTAACGTGGTTGTTATCGAGCAAAGGATTATCCTGGGCCTCAGCGTCTCAAGCAAACCTGAAAATGTTGGCCTGTGCTTCTGTATGACCTCCACGATGATCTAGTCTGTCTACGCCAAATGTACGGTACCCATCATCCCTCAGCACGCCCTCAGAATTAACAAGATGAATGAAGGTCGGGTGAGACGTCACTCACACCTTTTGGCCACATGTGCCCCCGAGAATGTTTTCCCCTCAAACAAAAGCGGGCGGCTGTGCATCTCGGCGCTTCGCTGCATTACGATCCTGCGTTCGGAATACTTTTCCCGATTCCGAAAGCACATCTGTGGGGACGATCCTTTAAAAATGGCCACCGTGACAAGACAAGCCGCAGCACAAGTGTCGGTAGAATGTACAGCACGGCTGCTGCCTCTGAGCAACTGCATGTTGGGGGTGCTTCTCCGTGCAGACCCTCAAACGCGTTCGAGGAAACACTCACCGGTCCTCTGCAGCATCTGCAAGGGCAAAGCGTGAAAATTTGCCCAGTTTTATGTTGCGTCTAGACTTTAATAAGTGGTTGCTGTTTCCTGGACGAACACCCCAGCTGCCCCCGCACACCCCCAACCTGTACAGCGCAGGCTGCGGAGTCGTGAAATAAACACACGCTCTGAGCGCGCAGCACTTCTTCAAATAAACTTGCCACTAAGGAGCCAACGTGTGGAGAATGGAAAACGACTGTCAAAAACCACCCAAAAGTAAAATAGCGGCACCAGAAATACCCCCAAAGCAGAGGGCACGGAGCACCTTTTTGTGTGTGCTAATGGTTAGCAGTTCCCTTGTGTTACTCCAGAAAGTGGCCTCGGCACCCAGAGACGCCGCTGAGCTGCAGCCCTGGGGTTACGTGGAGCTCCGGGGAGAGAAGGAGCCGACGTGAGGCTGAGCACTTTGGTTCTGTCTCTGTCAGCACCTCCGGACCCGACGAGCGTCTTAAAGGCGGAGGAATCCATTGGGGCACTGAGGGGATGACGTAGGGCCGGTGCCAGCGGTTGACATTCAATCTGCAGCGCTTCTCTGCTCACCACACTCAGTCCCACGGCATGATTTGTAGAGATTGCGACTTCGCAGTTTCGGCCGTCCGCGTATTTTAACATTTACTGACGCCAGCCGAGTGCGGCGCTCGAGGCGACAACGTCCGTTCCTGACAAGCAATTTGGGTTTCGGAGCCCAGGCTCTACAGAGAGGGGCGTGCACGTTCACCGCAGAGCGAGGAGACGCGAGTCCGCCCGGCGGTCCAAGCGCAGTGGCGAGTTACCTACGCAGATAAACCGACCGCTCGCAGGACGCTGTCCGTCACGACTGACGCCGGTAATTGCAACGTGAAGGTTTCGACGGCTGCGCGCCACAATTGCTCATTCTTGCCGTCAACCGTAATGTCTCAACATGCAGATGAACTGCCCTGATAACCCAGTTCCCAAAGCATAAACGGTCATGGTTTGAGCAGGCCGGGCTGACTACGCTCCTCTCGTCTTGCCGTAACCCCTGAGGTCGGCGCCGTTCTCGTCCCTTTCAATGGGACAATTGTTCGGCGGCCAACATTTTGCTATGAAGGAAGCCCGTGTAACCCGCTGCTTTGAGGCTGCGAGCGTTGCCATTGTTCAGACATCGCTGTATGTCAAGGGAATTACGATATTTTGTATCCGAAAGTCTGGACAGATTCCATGCCAGAAAAGGTCCAAGAACTGCAATGAGTCACGAAGAAATGAAAAACAAAACCTAAACGCTGAGACCATCTTACGAAATTGACCGAGTGACTGAGTACAAACTGTTCATCATTAACGTCGTGTCTTTTTATGTCGAGAAGAACTTCATTTTTGTTATTCAACTCTACCGTATAAGTATGATGGCTCTGGACGAAGGTAACGGAGGGATCGACGAATGGACGGACGATGGTGGATGGATATATATATATATATATATATATATATATATATATATATATAAAACAATTATGATTGTGCCAATACTGTCTTAGGCAATGAACTCGTGTTTATGAAGTCTCGATGTGTAACAAGATGGGTTCAGAGTCATTCAAGCTATTTGTGGTAAATAGCGCTTGCACCTCTCTTCCTGCACAATTGGCATAGTATGAAAGGGGAGAGGTGGGGAAAAAAGCGAAGGTCTGTGAAATGGGTTACAGATTGTCTCCTGACAAGGTTTTGACAAGTGTGCCGTCTCCATTTCACTGAGTCAACGGATCGCCGAGGAGATCAAACAATGCTTGGGCACGCGGGGGTAGCGGGGGCTCTAATCACAGAGTAACTGACGGAGGGACACCAGCTTGGAAAGGCCTGTTAGTCTCCAGGGTCATTAGCGGGTGCTGATGCTGGCTCTCTGCCCCCGGGCACCACCCACGCTCCCCGGGATCATTCCCCACACAAAAACCTTGGAGGACCTAAGACCCGGGAGGCTCCAGTTTCCTGTTTACCCTCTTGGTTTAAGCAAACTTGAGAACTAGTCCATCTGTCACACCATGTTTGCCCCTGTCCAGGGAATCCCTCTCCCCGGTCTATTTGTAAACCAGTTTAAGGACCGGCTATTATAGAGTCATGGTGCAAACACAGGCTTCACGTCACAGTTGGTGACCAAGCTAACACACTCACTCATTCGCATGCACACACTGAGGGCAATTTAGAGTTACCAGTCCCCCAGAAACATACATCTTTGGTCCATGGGAAGGGACTGCAGCACTTTGTGGAAACCCATACAAATGTGAGGAAAAAATTCAAACAAACTGAGCTGGATTTGAACATGTGAAGCTGTTGTCCAGGCCAAACCCAGATGATCAGGCTGGAAGCTGTAGAAGCCTCGAGTACTGTGGTAAATCGTGAAGAAACCTCGTTGAACACACACAGACAGCACTATTGTCACGAGAACCCTGGACTCAGGCTTCTGAAGACGCATGTCCTCTGCTGCTCTTACGATGCCGTTTTCACATGTACCCCGAAAGGTCAAACACCTCCAGCGGTGAATGGCACTTCCGAGGCCCCTGGATATGGACATGTGATCGCTTGGGCTGGTTGAGCAGATGTGCAGATCTCTGCTGCACAATGGGAAGGTGATGGGCTGGTTGAGCACGTGTATCTATGTGAATCTTTGATTCAGAGCTGCAAGGTGATGAGGTGTCGGGCAAATAAGCTGATGCGGCACATGAATGAGCTCCTGTTATTTGTCTCTATTTATTTTCTATTTTTTAATTAATGTTAAAATGAGCCTCCTGTTCCTGTCTGAGGGGATGGTAATCACCTCCAAACCTCAACGCTGCTCCAGTAGAAGGCAGGTGGACAAGGCAACTGTGGGGCATCGGCATGAGCCCCTAGGTCTGGACCGGGGTAGAATGTAAACCTTACAAAACTCCACATTGAGGAGCAGCTGTGCTTCCTCTCATCCATCTCGAGCTGGAACCACCGCTTGAAATGAAGATTGTTTGTTTGTCTCACTCACTTTCTGCAGCTTTCAGAGGCTCTCTGAAGCATCTCCAGCTTCCCAAGCACCAGCAGTTCCTTAGCTTTTTGTCGATCGTTCCTTTGGCCTAGAAAACCTGAACCAGAAGGTCACGGTTTTATCACTCCTGGTTCTTCGTGTAATACCGTATTAAGATTGCTTTCTCTCAGGGAGGACTGCAGGACTGCTTAATGCACAGAGCAGAAGGAACCTCCTGGGCTCATACAGCAATTGAACAGAGCCAAAATTTGCCTGAGACTTGTCCCAAGCTGCTGGGGATAAACTAACAATAAGATAAGGTTTCAGGTTTCAGGTTTCAGTATGCAGACAGTACAGCTACTTATACAACTAATTACATATCTAATAGAGAAATACAGGGGGAAATAGCAAGACTGAACATAAATAGGTGTAGTTGGGGAAAACATTCATACATTTTATATATCGAAACTTCTTTGGGATGTTGGTGTAAAACTATACGTGTGCGGTTGGATGGCGTCGCAGATAAAACCACTGCATGTGGTAAAGTTTCTTTGGTTCCTGGTCTTGTAATACCACAGTGATTGAGTAAGAGTCCTGAGGCAAGACTCCTGACACTACACCCAGCTGCCTCAGAATGGAAGAACAACAAGAAGAAAGTGTCATGCCGGCCCCAAGGTTCACGTGGAACGGTGAGGATGCAGGACAAGTTGATGGTAAGTGTGGCTACTGGAAACAATCAGAGATGAACAAGATCTGATAATATGGACTTGGTGGAATGCTGCTACAAGCTGTGTTTGTATATGAAGCTTTACACTAATATTCTCAGGGTAAATTTCAATTGAATCAAATCAGCATCAAAGAGCTAAACATCAACAATAGAGCCATAACATCCATTCAAGTGTGGATACAGTTTATAACGTGGACCTCACAGGCCAATAGGGATGAAGCAGATTTTGTACATTGTTTGTGTCCTTAAAGCCTGGGATGACCTCCTAGAAGGAAGAGCTCGGAAGCGGAGTTTGGTCTAACCAAAAGGGGTTGCTTGAGGTCTGTGCCTCCATTTTCTCCCCACGAAAATACCCCCGCTGGTCAGCTCACCTTCTTCCCCAACACAGCAGCAGACACTCCTCCACCAAACGGTGTTACACAACCACAAAGTGTGAGTCTCGCTCACACAGCAGCACCACCTGGAACGAGCAGCTGAAGAGAAGGTGTGGAACGAAAGTGGGCTGAGTAAACACAGTCATAAACACGGCTTTTACCTTCACATGCTCAGAACTGACGTGCCTCTTAAACTCCCACAGCTCAGATGTAATGAGGTACCGGGGGTGGTTGGCCGAGGCGCTGGGATGCGGGGCGCTACCTTGGGAGAACGTAAAAGCAAAAAACTTCGTATTCCAAATTAGAGAGCTGAGGGAGAGGAGCAACGTGCACCACAGGTGGCCGTCCTCACTGCTCCTGAAAATTATAGAGTAGGACCATCTAAAGCTGTCAACTCATCTAATAGATATTTTTTTAAAAATTGTTAAGCCACTGTCTCTAACATTTTACTAATGTGAGACACCTGAGCACGAAGGAACGTCCATGAGTTCATTTTTGGAACTGATGTTTGCCAGTTTGAGAGGTTGCACAAGTAGCACCCAGTGCCTGGGTGCACACGCACGCACGCACGCACACACACACACACACACACACACACACACACATCACAGCCCATTAACTGTCAGGCTATGAAAACATCCACATTTGAATGAATCTGGCAAAGCTCAAAATGTTTGAAGGAACGGTTATCATTAATATGAGATTCCTCTCCACACCATATTTCAAAGAGTCCCTGGTCCATGACAGGTAGCTCCAGGATTCAAACAAGTTTTAGCAGGCAGCGCAAACAAAGACGCAAAGAACTTTCCCTGCTATTAATATTATTATCCCTTATTTGCCTGAGTCCCTTGTCCAACATAACATGCAATGTTAAATGAGCCATTTCATGATGATTTACCCCTTTGCACAGAGTAATTCGCAGTAATTTCTGCGATCGAGGGAACTAGGATTCAAGATGGATTCCAATATTGGACCTTCCTGCCTCCCACTTCGACAAAATAGTCCAGGAACTTGTTACTGGTCACTGTGAGTTTAAGCAAGAGTAGCAGTGGCAGTGTGTATGTGTGTGTGTGTGTGTGGGTTGGTTGGTTCACACCCACTGCTGCAAACACCACTAAAGTGTTAATGTATTGACAGCATCCTCTTGGCACGTTGTCGCCAACAACTGTGCACAAAGGGGTCTCCTCACACTGATGCACCATGTCCAATGAATAAGTGCGCTACCCAGGGGTCCAACTCATAAAAAAAACACACATACAGGCACAAAACACGCAGACGTTCACACACAGTCTGAGAATGCAAGCTGGCCACCGATTTGCCGGCTAATTGTTTGCGATTCTCAATTGACTCCCAATCCCTCACAGGCCAGCAGCTTGCACCGAGCGGTGACGCCGACCCCCGGGGGATCAGTCCCCACTCATGGCACCACAGTAAGCCAGCAAACAATTCCACCCACCCCCCGCCTTGTTTGTTTCCCTCACTTGATTAACAACCTCTTTCGATGTGACACTTTAACATTCCCAACTTATAGCGCACTCTTTTTTTCATTGTTGCTCATGTCATGCGCCGCCGTGTGATTTATTCGTGAGCCTCTGCTCGGAATCTCAAATACGTCAGAACAGAGTCGCCTGGTCGACGATCCTCGCGCTGCTTCGGTGGGGAGGTTAGAACTTTGGCAACCCTCCGGAGACGAAACTCACATTACTATCCAGTGCGGGTCTTTCTCGAGTTTGAATGGAAATACTGATTTTTCACTTAAAACGTTAGTCTTGGTTTCCTAAATTAATATCACAAATATTTCTTCATGTGATATAAATCCATTCTGTATCGATGTGCAGGAGTCAGAGCCACAGCCTTCCAATGTAAAGACGTGGCTCCGAAACCCCCGTTCTTCATAGAAGGAATGTTTATCCTAAAAAAAGACCCTGTGGTATAAACAGACAAATGGGTGTAAGTTGCTTTTTTTGTATAAACCTCACGTTCCATGTCGTCTTGCAGGTAAGATATATTTTCAGGTGCGCATGAGAGTTAAACGCAATGAACGTCATTTGACTACTTGTCTTTCTTACTGTTGATGGCATCAGAGTTGGGAAAACGAAAGTCTTGAACATAACAAACATATTCTAAGCATCTGGCAAAATTCTCATACCTGGTGTGTTGAACCCCACTGCACAGTAAGATCAGCAAACAGAGGGAAGAAACCTCTCTGTCCTACAGCAGCATTTTCTCCTGAGCGGGACAACTGAGAACATCAGCTGGAACGGCGGCATCATCTCTGGAAGCAAACAGGACCTGGTCCCACCGCTGAGAAAACAGGAATCAGCTGTGCAAGCAGCGGACCCTCTCCAAAAACACATGAAGGGTGAGACCAGCTCTGGGGCCTGCAGCCAGCCCAGGGTGCTGCACTTTTCTCACTCACATCACGTTCACTTCTGGAGATCATGGTTCTTACTTCTGATCCTAATGCCACGGAACATATTCCCTCCCTCCCTCAGAGCGGCTGAATCCCTTCAAGAATGGCCTCAAAACCCATCTCCACGTCCACCCTAACCACTGCCTCGATTTGCATCACCCGATGTGTCACAATCGCACATAATTGCATAAACTGTATTTCCACTCTGGCTCAGTTTGTGTGGTTCTTTGCCGAAAAGGGACCAGAGGAGGACTTTGTGGTGCCTAATTTTGCATCTCAAGTCTATTTCGTTCACAGTGGCAAAAGCAGATCAGTTTAAAGGCACACGGAAGGAATAAAGGGGGACGAAACCACCCAAAAGGTGACAGAGATTCCACAGTTATGGAGGTCGAAGGGCTGCCGCTCCCACCAAGTTGTCACTGACTGCCCGGCTCCACACAGCTGGTTCGGCTCCCTTTGTCTGCCATTCCTCTGCTAGTTACCCCCTTCTGCCGTCATGACTATTGGACATTAAATGTCTCCAGAGGGCAGGAGAGGCGGCGTGAGCTGCGATCAGCCCTTTGATACAACAAGCCTGAGCTTTGAAGTCCCCCCAGAAAGCGGATACGTCATTTTTTCGTCGTTTTCTTCTTGTCATGCACCAAACCCAACAATCCATTTTCTTTAGTGCCAGTTCATTGTTGCGCACTGAGTCATTTACCAAAAGCACAGAGAATGGGGGTGCAAGGGGGTGTTTGGTGAGAAGACAAACGAGATTATTTGCTGGGGGTGAGGCCAGAGGATGCTGCTCTGTTCCAGGCCTGTCTTCTCCAACACCAGAGAATAGAGTAAATGGGGACCCCAACAATCAAAACCAGGTGGGATAGCAGTACTAAGGATGATGGTCTCTTATTGCATCATGGTAGCGCTATGGTGGTCCAGGACCTTGAAGAACCAGAGGCAGAGGTCCAGAATTGCTCCTATAGCCTGTACAGGCAGGCCTGGGACACAAGGCTTCCAGCCCAGTGACATAAGCCCTGGGCTTGGTCCTCCTACCCACAGGGACCTGCACAGGTTTGTCAAGTGAGCGATAGCTTCACAGCACTTGGTTCTCAATGTACAAAGTACAGCAACATCGGGTGGCACATGACACATAACTAGCTCCACAAAGCATCAGCATCGCAGGAAGCTGCAGGGCATGTCAGAATCTGGACACGGGACAAAGTAACTGCTGCAACTTTTGTAATTATCCATTGTGGTTATTTATAATTATAATTATTATCATTCTTTGCTGAAAGACGCTGGGTAAAAGTTAATGGGCTAATGAGCTAATGGTAGACAAACGTCTCCTTGACGGAAGGCAGGTGGGACCGCGGGGGGTCTGAGCCAGCCCATCTGCCCGATTGCGTCGACTCAGCATCACGTGTAAGCAGTGTCGTCATACTGACAGGCCCTTGTTGTAGATGAGAAGCCACAGGGCCACTTTTGGAGCCAAAGTTTGGACCCCCCCCCCTTTACCCAGGGTAGCGGCCTGGCATCCGAGCAGAACGATCAGCGGGAACAAGTTGGGTCACAACATGTGGGAGATGGTGATACGGGTGCCGTGCCCTCAGCTCAGCACCCAGTGTTCGCGAACCTCACAGCCAAATAGTACCTTCACCGAGAGGCTGGGACACAGCCTGCTGTGGATTTTTCCCATCCACCCTTGAAATAACACTTTACAGAGTAAACCAGCGTCAAATTGACTTTCGCTGATGGGTGACAAAAGTGCTGCACCATGGGTGCGACAGCCATGTTCACAGCTTCCACAGGCTCTGATCAGTACATTTACCTGAGCCTTCCTCTACAGTGACTTACACTGATTTACCCGTTTATACAGCAGGGTAATTTTTACTGCATTAGTCCCGGGTGGGTACCTCGATCGAGGACACTAAAGCAGGACGCAACGGGCGGCAGTAAACTCTGGAATTTGGCCCACTGTTTCTTCACCATAGTTCCCTTCACATGATCCTATCTGAAATCTGCTCCGGTGAACCTGGTGCCCTCAGTGTCTCGTGCACATGTAGACATGTATGAGCAGAAATGTTCTTGTGCCAGTGAGAAAAGGCACAGACAAACAAAACGGTGAGCGAGTTGCAAAATGATGCACGTTTCCAACCAGTCGAATTTCACATTGAGACACGCATTGAGCAATAAAAATTCCTCAGAACAGCCGATAAGAGCGCATCGCCTTGGAGGCCCCCGCGTGAGCCAGGAGAGGACGACTGCTGCAGACTCGCGGGCCCCATCGCAGCACGTCGCCTCGCGCATAAAGCGCGGTTCCGTTCCCACGCGCGGCCGCCGTCGCTTCTGTCCATTCAGCTCACATTTGTGGAGGTATCCCCCCCTTTCTGACAAGCGAAAGAAGAGCTTTTTTCTTTCCTTTTCGCTGAGTTAGCAGCAGACTTGCCCCTTCATGCGAAATCGCCATTGGCCCAAATTGCAAATTCCTTCAGTGCCTGGGATCTACATTTTAGCTACATGACAAAGAAAATCCTCCCCACACTTATGGTTACAGGTTTTGACAGTTTCTACAAGTGTGTGTGTGTGTGACTGACTATAATAAGTTTTATTTACATTGTCACATTTGAACAGATAACTGAAAATACTGCATACTGAAATAACTAAAAATGAACATCTGAATTTAATCCAGAAGATGTGAATCCTAACTGCACCAGAGGCTGCAATAGTCCAACTACTAATCTAAGTGCAATTGTCCGCAGTCTGCTGCTCTTAAAAATGGATTTAACCCTATTTTTTTGTCCAGGACAGGCGTCACGTGGAGAAAACATCCGCAATTTGATGCGGAAACAAAGGAGAAAACAAACAAAGCAAAGGCAGGGTTTGATAGACCGTAGTTTGTGAACGTGTGTGTGGTCACCTTGGGAAGGTCTGGAGGGGACTGTTTCTCAGCCTAGCACCCCCTGCTTCCGGGCCAGGATCCGGACCGCTGTGACCTTCGGGTGAATGACAATAAATGAATGAATAGACTTGTTTGCACCCGCCTTCTAGCTTTGCTCTATTCACTTTATATTTACACACTGTGCAATTCTAACTGCGTCCTCCGCCACTGCAGGCCTGTATGTATGGTACCGTAGCCCCACTTTCCTTCAGGAACAGAAAACTTTCTCTCTATCCATCCGTCCATCACTGCTAGTCCTGGAGCAGTTTGCAGCCGTCGGGATCCTTGAATCCCCGAGCACGAGGCTAGGAGGCGATACCCTTGGATGAGGGGCGAGTCCATCGGAGGGTAGCCACACTGGCGCACAGCAGCACAGACACGGGCGACCTGAAGTGTATGGTTCTGGGACGTAACCCATGAAGACACAGACAGAGGAGAACCCCAGCCCACAGTCAACCAGCCCGGCCTGCTTGCTGTGCCACCACACCACCCTTTGCGTGTTATTCTCTGTTTTCCTGTGTTGTCTGTTGGTCCCGGAGAAAATGCATTTCACTCCCTCCTGCACTTCTGTACAAGGGCAGAATGACGGCAAAGTAAACCTCGAACCCTGACATGTGGAAATCAATTATCATAACTAAGCACGGTGGTTGGCAACTTTTTTTTTTACTCTCATTGCTGGGAAATTACTTATATGACACCGATTGCCTTGTAATTATGTACGTAGGAAATTGTATTTCTGGTTTTTTTTGGTCGCTATTTGTCTCACATTACTGGTGTACGTACATTAATTTCGCTTTATAGAAATAATAACATGGGAGTATAAGTCAGCTTCTGTGGCTAACAAGCGCGTTTGCAGGCATCGGCATTCGTAACACTGCCTGGGGGGTGTCATCGCTATAGCAACAGCAGCAGCTCGTCTCGGTCCATCTATGCAGTCATATACCCCCATTTACACGAGGATGTGAGCACAGGAAACAAACACGCGCACAGTTAGAAACAAACAGTGTCCCCTCCGGTCACATGATATGACAGTCGGGCTCGTTTCCAGGACGCTTCACTTACAAATCGGCCAACCGTTTGGTCGGGTTATTAAAAATTATAACGGAGACGGGCTGGGAACATAACAGCTGCTCCGCTCCGTATTCTGCGTTCTGTGGCGGGTTCCACGTCTGGAAAACTCTGGCATCATCTGGCCTCGGAAACGTCTCTTTGGGCTACAAAAATCACAGTCGTCATTAGAAAAATAAAAAACAATTTACCTCCAAGGTGACGCAGGAGGGTTCACGCTCCATCGGCGAAACCCGCCGCCAAGGCCGTCGCCGTGCGGATTTTCAAGCTCTGCTGCTGAAACATTTCACAGAAAGGTGTCCTCGAGGAAGGGGACGCCAACCGCATGCGCAAACCAGCACAAAGAGAGAACTTTTTCACCATCTGACACATTGCAATTTCCCCACCCTGCTAAGTTGACTAATGTGTCACGCTAAAATAAATATATGTGTCACAATATAATATAAGTCCATATATTATCCCAGCACCAGTTTATTACATTCTCTGGTTCCTTTTTTAAAACAACCTCAAATAACGGGCAGCGTTGCCATAGTGACCTTTGCGTTGCTCCTCTTTCATTCACTGTCTCCTATTGGCCCGTTCCTGCGTGACCGACTGCCGGGTGATGATGTCACTTCGCTACTGGACTCCGGCCACATTTGGTATTCGATTAAGGGGCATGCATATTTCGGGATTATAAATCAAGCCTGTTTATTTTTCCTGCCAGCGGTCTTTTTTTTTTTTTTTTTTAAGGAAATACATTTTTCCAAAGAGCACACAAAGTAAACATTTTCTTTGTGAAGTCTGGGTTTTGGTTCGTGTCCCAGAGCGCAAACAGAATGATGGGTGCGCACATTCAGATGCTAATCCGCATCCATGCAGTCATCATAAAAACCCAGTCCCAGCTGAGGAAGGGGGGCAGGAATCATTATAATTAAAATTTATTGTGTGCAGAGGGGCCCGAGGGCTGCAGCTTAATACCGAACGGATGGGAATGGGCCAAAGTCATCAATGCGTGTCCCTGAATGCCCCGAGGGACAGCACAACTTCTTCAGGATCCGTGCCTTACCGAGGATCCTTCGCGAGACGAGAAGAACCTCGACGCACTTCCAGGTTCGCCACTTTATTATTCACAGTATTTTGTTGCTTAGTTGGTGTTTTTTTTATCCAAAGGGAATTGCACAGTTTTCTGGGTACGATATTGGGGCGACTCCAGGTGAGCGCGTACCTTTCTCAGAGGTACTATAGAAGTGACTGGAATGAGATTCGAACCTTCTGGTTGAATCTACTGGTCGGCTACAGTTTCTGCAGAAAACACTGTAAAATAGGTCCCGGTCTTTTTACATGACTGACGTGGCAGATTGCGGCAACGTGGCTCGCAGGAGGGAGGACCTTTACGCAGCGCTCCCCGGACCCTGTGGTTGACCTTCACTGATGATCTCATCTGACGTGAACCCGCCACCAACACTAAAGGTGACTGGGAACCTCCTCCAACGACCACCAGATCAAAACTGGGAAACTAACCAGACGTGAGTGATAACAGTCCTCAAGGGAGCTGGGAAAATCCATAGGGGCAGCAACGGGGTTAGCTAGACAACCGAGATAAGAAATCCATTTTGGGAAAAACAGACCTGCATTATTGGAGAGTTTCACTACCAAAGATATAGGTTAAACTATAAATGTTCCCCCTTTCATCATTTCAGCGATGGGTCCGATCGCAATCCTGAGCGCTGGGAAGAGGCCCACAGCTTTCAGCAGGCAGTTTACAAATCCAGGAGAAGGAGGCGGCCTGCAGGCCCCGGTCTTTATTTATTAGTCCATTCCCTGACGTGTCTTGTTAAGATTATGCACTTGGAGGGAGATGAGATGAGACTCGCGTCTTATGAGCCGAGATCCAGCTTGAAGTGTCGAGGACTAACCAGCTAAAAGGCATTCTACATTGCCAAGTTCCCAAATAGGGGTCTCCTTCATCTTCGGTGGCTCGTCTTCCCCGAACCGCTCGGCTTCTCGCTGGACTAACACCAGCTGGGACCAAAGCAGTTCAGACACCGACAGCAACCAGGACAGAAGCTGCACACAGAAGCCTCGCGCTGTCTGTTTCAGGAATCTGACTCATTAGGGATGAACAATATTCAAAATACCTAAAAATGACATGTTAAACGATGAAAGTCGGTCCCAGGCACATCTAACGTGAGGAATCGCCTTTGGTAGAAAACTCGCTCGCTAAATCTGCCCTTCGTGGCGCATCGCAACGAAAACCACCGCCAAGCGCCGTATTCCAGCCTAGAATGTTGACGCTAAACAACTGACAGGCTGTGATTCAAAAACGGACCATCTCAGCTTTTTATACAGCATCTTATCGTAGGGAATCTGGGTCGGCCGAGCGCTCCGGTGCTCCCCTTCCCCGAACCGCCACCCCAAAACGTGAGCTGGTATCAGCATCAAAGCAACCGGGGGGATTTTCTGTTTACTTTAACCTAAAGCAGAAGGTCTGCTGTGGATTTATTCAACGCAACGGGTGGATTTGGAAACAATCATCAGAGTGTCATGGAAAGAACTGCAACGTCACCGGTGTCAAAGCCTTCGGATGGGCTGCCAGTATCAATATTTCCACTTGAAGCCTGCAGCGACTTTCACCTCGCGAGGCGCTCGAGTCTCGGCACGCGGCAAAAGGGACCGCGCTCCTGGGAAACGACGCTAACACGCCGCATCCAGCACGGCCCCATCCTCGCAGTGCGCAAACTCCACTCTCCCCCCGGCAAAAGCCGAGCCACGAGTGGGGAACAAAAATAGAAGCACGGCGGAGCCTTGTTTTACACGTCATAAATTTGACAGCCGGTTTTAAACGTACTGGCCAGCCGCCGGCCCTCACGCGACTGCTGCGCCAACAGCTTCATTCACGCCACCGCGTTACGGCGGACGCTGCGGCCGGCACGCTCGGGTGAGGCAGCGCCAGGCTCAAGGTCCTCGCAACGAAGGGCTAATTTTAGCTCCAAGTTGCTCAGAACTGGTCCTCAGCTGACCGGCGCCAGTGTAAGCAGGTCAGAAGAGAACTGGTTTGTTTGACATTTCATAGCCAACCTTTCATGTCTCCTACACCTGCCCCAAAGAGGGCAAGAAGTCCAGGCTTTGGTTTCACTGCTAGGTGATTTAATGGACTGACAAACCGACTTCAGGTGCTTCCTACCCAAACCCCTGTGGAGCAACCTGCTCTGGGTGTGGTTGCTGAATCTTCTTCAGTTCTGTTCATTACATGAAACAGGTTTGCTGAATAATCAAACGGGAAAAGTCCCACACAAAGTGGGCCACGATTAGAAGACGAGTGCCACCCACTGCCACTCATCTGTAAATGTGGTCAGCTGTGGCAGAGGTGAAGGTCAGGACTGTGAAGAAAAACATTATGGGGGAGAAAAAAGAGAGGGTTATAAAAGAAGAGGAACCACAGTCTTTTCCTGCAACCCCAGGTACACATGGGGTGCCATGAGGAGGAAGAGGGTTCTAGGAACAGGGGGAATGCTGAACGGCATTGTTTCTTCACAACCTGCCAATCTGGACATATCACCCAGACGTTGCACTGTCCAGTACATGCAGGACCGCCTGTGTTGCTTTGGGGGCACGTGGTTCTTTGGGAACTTTGAAAAAAGTAAAAATTCATCGGGAACTTTAGGAAATCAACCAAGAATATGAATAAATCGAGCAAGAAGCAGCGGGGAACACACTGGATGCCTGCAACACTGGTACTGCATACCGATGCCTCACGGTCCCATGGTGGGGAGGATGCATGGCTGGGCCACAGTGGTCAAATCCCATGGTGGGGGTGGAGGGGGGGCAGAGAGAGCCTGTGAGACTCGAGTTGTTTTAAGATGAAGGCCGATAAGCGAGCGCCATCCCCTGCCGCAGTCTGTCGTGAGCCGCAGGCCCACGTCGGATGGCTGACGGCGCTCGGCCCGCACTGCGAGAAGCACGCGATGCCACCATGACGGCGCTCTTCCTTCCTCCGCTGTCCCAGCTGACCTGCATGTGCAGAGAAGGCACCAGAAGCCCGCAGTTTTCCCACAGTGCTTCGCCAACACAGTCCTTTATGGTCCGCTTATACAGACAGCACTTATCTAGATGAAGCAGGCTGATTCTCAGAGATGCCGGGCCCTCTCTGGGGACGCAGCGTCTCGCTGCTTTTTTCCCTGCCTCTTACTCACTCTTATTAACTTAGCATTTTTCGGTCCTTGTGAAACGCTACTGCTGACTAAACATGGGAAGAGAATCAAGGAGCTGCGCTGGAGCTGTGAGACGGCCAGACTGTCTCCTCCGCTGCAAACTATATAACATAACCTCAGAACTATGCCTCTGGACACATGATAATAATAATAATAATAATAATAATAATAATATATGGTTAGAATAGGGCAAGGAGAAGCTAAACACAACACGGACTGTGAAAGTGAGCCACGGCAAGTTAGCCGCTGATAGACCTGAGTGTTGAGAACTGCTGAGGATTAACTGGGAGGTTTTGCGGCAGTTTGCGCTCGCTGTGTTCGCCACCGCCGCCGCGGCTCATCATCAACCACCCAGGCAGATCTCGGGTCTCAAGGGGACGGCGTGCCGTCATGTTTCCACTGCTGTCTCACCGTAGCCCGTTCAAAGGGCAGGCTTCATCCAGCTCAGCCCGCAACGGCATTTCTGTCAACGGGCGCGTCACGATATGGATGCGGGTCTCGGGCAGCTCAAAGGGGACCTCCAGCCTGACCTGGCAGCGGAGGCAGAATGGACTGCACGGCGGGATGCACGCGCCCGTAAAAGACCAAGCCATCTCCATTTATCCCTCAAAGCCTTCAAACATGCGCAAAATAAGCAGCCAGTAGACAAGTGCGCAGAGATGCCAGGGAAAACAGCATTCCCAGTGGGCACTGGTGAGGCGCTGTGAACGCTGCGGTAGGGAGAGCGGTTCCACTCCCTTCTCCAGCCATCTGCACTAAGGAAGTCCATGTAACACGATCTGGCTAAGGGTCTGCTGGGTGGGTTGTACAGCTGGAGCTTTTTCGCCCCTTTTTACTCACATCAACAGGTGCCTACGGGACTGCGGGTGGGATTGGCAGAAAAATGCTCGACTCCAGTCTCGTTACATCAACCGGCGAAGTCTGCAGTGTGTGGAACGACACGAGTCGGGGGGCCCGGAGGGTGGGTGTCCTGTCCACACGGATGACCTCGGCAAAATCGGAAGGTGAAGAGGTCCCCGAAAAAAAGGCACAAAGGAATATTACGTGGATGTTCAATACGAGCTTGTCTTGTACCTGGACGAGTGCCTACTGCCCACAATGACCAATGGAAAGCCTCAGCACATGACACAATGAAGAAAATGGCCGCTCTGAATTCCTCAGCAGCTGCTTAGAATAAATACCGGAGCACGGAGCACAGAAACACGTTTATTTTGAAAATCTTGTCATTACGGTCAGCGAGATGCTCTGAAACATGTCTCACTGGAGAACAAAAAGTGTCTTCTCCTCCTCCTTGAAAATAGACACGGGGCCCCAGAGATGTTCCCCAGCAGTGTCTCCCACCCCGCATGCCGATGGGCTTACAATGAGTCGCCTGGCCTGCATCAGTGCCAAACCCCCCCTTTCCCCCCACCCCACTGAAGTCAATCAGAAAGATCAGGCTTCTCCCACAGGATGCATCCTGCTCCGACTGCCACTCGTGTGGATGATACCAGCAGCTGCTGAACTATGATCTCCTCCTTGCAGGTCCACTGACAGTCTATAACATGCAGGGTCGGTCCGAGGACTGCCGTTTTGTCGGAGAAACTATGTGTTTATTTTCCCAGCCTTACAGCGATAATCCAGAGTCTGCTTGACGCGGCCCGGCTGATTCCCTTTCGAAAGGAGGGAAGAAGGCAGCTCCTGTCACTAAAGAAATACGACAGAAGACCAAACCCTTTGCTCAGATGCACCCTTGTTGCCCTTTTTAGAGCATTAAAACCTGTCTCTGTTATTTCAAAGCAAAACGTCAAACAGCCGCAGAGCTATTTAAGCAGCTACAGAGAAAGGAAGAGAAACAAATTATCTGAACATCCCCCCCACTGCCACCACCACCCCTCCCCCTGCCTTGTTGCTCTGCTGTTTCTCTCTGGCTTGTTTTTCTGCGAGGCCTCTGCGGAGCACGCCACTCTCGAGAGCGGAGCAAGCGCTCGAAAGCCTGATCCGACACACACCCGTAAACTATTTCCTGTCTCAGATCGTCTCGGGCTCACGTCGAGATCAGAAACAGCGACACGGTGGCCCTGCCAGGAAAGGAGAAGAGAAACCACACACCGCACCCCCCCCCCCCCCCCCCCCCCAACCCCCCCCCCCCCCCCNCCTGCCAGGAAAGGAGAAGAGAAACCACACCCCCCCCCCCCCCCCCCCCCCCACACAGCTTTGCTTTCGAAGTACGCTCTTTGATCAGCCTCTGCAACACCGGCGCAGGTCCCCCCGCCGGCCTACGGTTTCCGTGGTGCGCTTGGGAAAACGGGAACACTGATGGCGCTGAGTGAGCGGCGAGGACATGGGAGGCCCGTCCCATTAAGCAAGCAATCAGTTCCGCCACATTCCGGCGAAACGGGAACGGATTCGGGCCTTGTGTACGCCTCAGTAGCACGCAGTAATGCGAGCGGACGGCAAACGGCTGAGGTCATTTGATTGGTGGACGGCGTCGATTGTTCCGTGACAAAGGACTGTCGATCCCCACAGCTGCCAGCGAGCGACGGTGCGATGTGTCTCTCACCGGGGTGGGTTGTTCGGGCGACCGAGCAAGCCTACAAAATCTCAAGCGATCCCGCCCCACAGCGGACCTCAAAGGATGCCGCTGATGTCTTGTTGATCATTAACATAATCGCATTAACACTGGATTAAGTTCTGCAGTCCCCCCCGTCCCCTGCTCCAGTCTCAGCGGCCCGTCACCTCTACGCTCCACCTCATCCCTGTCCCTCTAACAGGTGTGCAGCTCCTGATGGGTTTCAGCCAGGAGGCTTTTGAGGGAAGAACTCGAAGCAGCCCTGTGCCCACAGCTTGGAAAACTCGTTCAACAACGATCTGAAGACTGAGAGACTTTCCATGCAGTTCCTGGGATCTTCTCTGCGTCTCTGCGTTCTTTGTCTCCAGAGTCCCGCAGTAGTCTCTGAGTAGCGGCTCTTTTACCAGCTATACAGAATGCATCTGATGATAAGCAAGATTTGAAGGTATCTCTCGATCCTCTCAAACTTAGACCTGCGGTGGCGTTTCTGGTCTAATACAGGATGGCAGTTCATCAGCTGTCTTTAGATAGGAGGGGTTGCTGAAAAAAATCCTGTCACTCCGCCCTCGTGTCGTCTTCCCTGTCACCCTTCTGCCGCTCTTCCTTCCTCTCCCAACCCCCGCAGACCCAGCGTTTACCTTTGTGGAACATACAAATGCGCAGCACATAATGTCAAAACAATATCTGCCACACTTGGCATTTAATTAATATTAGTAATAGGTTCGAATGTCCCTCCTCAGTCTGCAGATAGGACTGCCTGGGGGGCTTATCACGACTTTCAGTCTGAGGGTTTCATCACTGTGTCGTGATTTATCCTATATTGCCTCGATCCTGGGTTTCCCCTGATCCGTTAGCCGCCGGGCCCAGTGGTCCAGGTCCAGGTATGTCCAGTGAGTCCCAAGCACCCAACATGCTGACCGAGCAAGAGAAGCGATTCATGGCTGCATAAAAATGCATAATTGGCTCAAGAAATCAGCACCATGTGGTACATATAAAATATCCAAGTTGTACAATTTCATAATCAAGCAAATAAAACAAATTCCCTTTTGACGCGATAAGTGAGTCCCTGTGGACTCAGGGAACAGCAAGCAAGGGGTTTCGGACCGTTGACGTGGCTCACTTGATGCTAATTCGCTTCCACTGGAATGGTCCCTTTTTGCATTTTCTCAATGTTTTAAAACCCAAGTGGTAAACAAACACTTATTAGGTTGCTAGGCGGTGAAATCTCAAGAGGGGAGTTAGTCAAATCGAACCTTTACGCTAGGCAAATGCTGTTTAGGGGATGTAGCACTTCTGGGTAATTAAAAAAAAAAAGTCTTTCCATGGAGTGGAAAATTTCCTCCACGTCACCTGACCGGTGGATGTGCCAGACAGTTGACCGACACAAACCTATAAAACACAGATCAATAAATCTCTTGCCACACGATAACGCCTTCCAGTCCAACCTTGATTATTGCAGGCCATCGGGGGTCATCACAGGTCATCGCAAGCCATGGGTCCACGGGGGTCCACAGAGAAGCCAACAAAACAAGGTAGGAGGGGCTGCTGCGGTAAAAGAGCTTCTAGAGCAATCTCACCCCGATCAGTTT
The DNA here is from genome assembly GCA_900497675.1 of Arapaima gigas. NCBI lineage: Eukaryota > Metazoa > Chordata > Actinopteri > Osteoglossiformes > Osteoglossidae > Arapaima > Arapaima gigas. Next base: position 459,674 of record UFQX01000108.1, read on the forward strand.
GATGCCCCTGGGACTTCATTGCTCCACGAAGGACCTTGAATGTCCGTGTAGCATAATGCCGGCTGGACAACTGCTCCCGGGTCCCCTGAGGCCTCAGAAAACTCTTACCCCAATTAACCCTGATTACACAGAAAATGGACACTCAAGACGAGCAAGTAACTCGAGATGCATTTGCTTTGGGAATGTTTGAAGCCATTCAGAGAGGCGTGCCTTTTCAATTTCCATTCCCATGGGCAGGAAACATCGAGCTGGCGTCCCCGGCTCACCCTGAACTGTGACCTGCATTATTTAGCCCAGTGAGTATCGCTATCATAGACGTTTCATCTTTCTCATATTTACTTTACAAGCCGGTAAGGGGAAACTTTTCTAGTCAACCGTCTTCAAACAGTGGAACAATTTTGCTCTTCCCTCAGGCCGCCAATCGATTTTTGAAACCCTCAGGAAGACGTTCTGTGAAGGACTTTGCGAATGTTATTCAAATAAATGATACGTGGCGGATTTACTGCTCGACTGCCTGCGCGTCACAGGTTTCCTGAGCTTTGCAGCGTTAACCCTGTCAATGCAAACAAATTTACACAAGAACCCTAAAGGCAAATCAAAGTTATGAGCTCTTTGCATCTCCAAAATACATGATAAACAGACTAAACACACAAATTATGCGCCAGCGTGTTTCCAGCCAGCTCTGAAACGGAGCCGGTGTTTGCCGAACGCTGGCAGCCACAGCCTCGCCTTTAAAAAGACCTTTACTACCGTTCCCTCTGTGTCGCATCCATTTCGGTAGCAGCCACAGTTACATAAACTTCAGATTTTCGTGAATGGCTGCGGCCACATCGATAAACACGGTGCACTGTAAACAAAGGGAAACAGCTGTAAAACTCCCTGTAAGAGTAGAGCGCTCAGGTGAGCCGCAAGCCTTTTCATTAGCAAAACAACAGCAGCGCTTTCAATGTTTTCACTGCAGCGCCAATCAAAGCCGCTGTCATGCGAAAGCAAACACTAGTCATGATTTCCTGCCAAGATAGAGGCACCCAGGCGCTCTTTTGTGGAGAAAGAGTCAAACAACCCCACACCTTGTCAGAGGAAAACACCCAGATCCTGCCTGGCAATAACAAAATACACACTTTCACTGGCACTCAAGCAAGAAAAGGCATGCGCTCCTTCGGGTCTGCTTCCTCGCTGATGGCACAGAAACAGGGACGTAAAACCTGAAAAACGGTATCAAAATGGAGATGTGTAAACACAGAACTGGAGAGAGTGGAAATGTGAAAACATACCCGTGCAGACCGAGGACTGTCAAAGGGCAGGAAAGAAAATGTGTATGCAAAATCAGCAGTAACCCGACTAGTTTTTTCAGGCCTTTGTGGCAAGCATGGTGTAACAGAAACAGATCGCTGAAGCTGAGGGTTCCGCGCCTCGCCTGTGGAGGAACCTGTGTGCACGCAGCTGTGCTCCAAAACTACTGACTTCTTCCAGGATGAGCAGGTAACACTTCAGCAATTCAGAACAAATTGGCACAGAGCTCCAAGCGACCCGTGTCTGAATGCTGCAGGCGTAATGTAGGGAAAAGTCTACCTGAAGCCTCTCATCCGAGAGGTGAGAGGATGCAATGAAAAGGGCAACATGAGCACAAGCATGACAGGCCTTGGGGGGGGGGTCCCATGTTCACAAGAGAAAAACAAATCTGCATGGCAGTGAGTCAGCATCCAGAGGTATGCTGAGCATGTGAATGCAACCATTTCTGCAGCATGAAGGGCTGGTGAAGCACCTCTGAGAACAAAATGAGGGTAGACGCGCAGCAGATGCAAACGCCAGGTGTTTCCGAAGACAACGCGAATCCGCTGAGTCAGAGAATGAGGCTCCCACTGTTAGCGTCACAACCCACAGACTGAAAAAAGCATGGCGATCCACAGGTGATTTTTGTCTAATGTGGGAGGGTCTCCGCTGACCACTGAGGTGCAGTGCCAGGGAGGGTGGTAGGTACATCGCCCCACCTTAAACATTCCTCTTATCATCGGTATCAAAGCTCAAACTCTAAGAGGCCTTACGTTTCAAGGGAGTTAAAAACAGTTACTTAACTGTTCAGTCACTACATTGTATGTATGCTGCTGTAATCTTGTGGTTTCCTTCAGGATCAATCATTCAATCAATCAATACTATGCTTATGGGCCAAGGTACCTACCTCACTCAAATCAATCAATCGATCAAAAAATCAATCAATTTATCAGTCAGCCTGTCTATCCATCCATCCATCTATCTATCTATCTATTGATCAATCTCTTGTAAGCAGCATGAAGAAAAAGCACAGGTAGAAAATATCATATTTCTCGGACTTCCTGACGTCAGCAACTGCGTCTACGCTCCAGAAAAAGCCACATTTCCAAAACATAAAATCAGAGCAACTCGGAAAACCTGATGTGCGCTGCATGTTTTTTTTAAAAGCAAGTTCAGCAAAAGCAAAATTAAAGAACTGAAAAAACCAGTATTTTATCTTTTATTTCATGTTTTACAAAGTCGGCCTCGTAGTTGCCATCACACGTCCTCAGGATTTCTCCTGCATTGTGGGAAAGATATTTAATGAGAACCTTCGCCAGGGATACCACTGTGTCGTGTACCACTGTCCCCTTAGAAGCCCCAAACTGGGCATTATTCTGCGAAGCAGCAGCTCTGTGTAAGATCTGTGTGTAGGGTAAAAAGAAGCTAATCGAAATAAAGAGTCTCTGGTCCACAACACCGGGGCTTTTACAAGGACAATACGGATTACGGTTGGTTTCCCGAACACCGGGCTCCTCACTGTAATTGTTCATTCTTTGCTGCGCTCTTTGATCTGCATTCCTTTTCACTGCGCTCTACACCAGTGGCAGAGACCACGTCCTTAATAGGGCAACTTTATTGGCATTTCCCCTAAACGTTTCGAGCACGGGCTGTCTGAGGAACAACATCCCACGTACCCCCCTGGGAGTCCTCCTTTCATTTGGAGCGAATGCCGCCCAATTACCGCCGCGACGTCCCCCTGGTACCCACGGGGCTCTGCTGGCCTCGCACAGCTGCTCTAATTTGATAATCAGGATGTGGGTCTTTGTTCCCCGAGTCTCTGTTTCACAGTAAAGCGGCCCCCTTCTTTGAGGCCTTTCAAAGTGGCCCCTGAAGGAGTCCAGCCAAGACAAGTGGACCATGAGCCTTCGGCCACTTCTCAAGCACACAGCAGCTGGACACTGGAGCGGCATTCTTATCGATAACATTGACTTCATTTACATATTTAACATACTAATGTGCTGTATGCACTCAAAGGATATGGGTTTGGATCCCATTTCCTGCTGCAGTGCCCTTGAAAAAAGTTTACTTTGAACTGAGTGAGTAAAAACTGTCCTGCTGGATAAATGGGTAAATCAGTGGAAATGGCTTTGGGGAAACACATTAGATAAATAAATTTAATGCTTTACATTAATGAATCCCTATACAGGTGGGAAAAGGGCCCTTTTGGACCCAGTGAAGCCTATAAAAGCTACGCCTTCATAGTTTTGCTTAACTCATAGCTAACAGCTGGTTAATGTTACGCATTTCTAACATAAATATGGTATTTATTTTTACTTACATTCTCGGCGAGTTAATACTGCTGTGGACAGAATTGTAGAGGCCGGCAAAAATCGTTCGTCTTGGTACAACTATTAATATAAAAATAGCAGTAAAAATTACCCAGGTGTGTAAAGTGGGTAAATCGGTGTAAACTGCTTGAGAGAAAAGAGTCAAAAAAGTAAATTAAATAAATGCAAAGGTCCACTAACAGTCGCGAAACATCAATGTTGAAAATGCAAATAAGAATCAAGGGACTTTTTTTTATTCTCAAGTGATTTTTTTTCTAAATGCGAACGATGTCTGGAGCACACCCCCCCCTCCCCCATATTGCAACAAACCCAAAGGTTCACTTTAAAATATGTTTTCAAGAAACATTAGCGACGCTGAAAAACTTACTAGGTTAAAAAAAGAACTTATTTAATGGTGACACGACGAGGGAACGTGAAGACTTTCGCCCTCGTATCACTTTCACGTCACCGCATCTCCTTCGCGAGCGCTGCGCGGAGCGAGGCGTCGTGCGCGAGACAAGCAGTGGGTGGGATGGGGAGGTGTATCGAGGAAGGGGGCGGGGCCTGGCCGGTTGCCCTCCTCCCCCGAGCTCCTGAATATTAACGAGGACACGCGCCGCCGCCCCGGCTCACCGAGCTCGCGGCACAGATGGAACAGTGGCTCGCTCGCGGACGCCGCTTTCTTGGAGCGCGCGTGCTGCACTTTCTGTCGCCTGTGCTGTTTCGCGGCGGACTTGGGGACTAAAATAAAGACTCGGGCGCTCGTTGTCACCTTCGCCATATTCGTCCATCACCGTCGCGGCCGCATTTCTTGCGCGCGCTGAGAGGAGAGGAGCGGGCTGAGCTGCGCGCGGCACCCGAGATGTGCTGAAGGAGCGCGCGTCTGCAGCCGTGCACGTGCAAAGCGGAGCGGCGGAGAGCAGCACAGCAGCGCCACACGAGCAGATCGAGAGCGCGCGGCGGACCCACGCAGGAGGCATGGTGCCCAGACGGAGCGCGCTCCTCGCGGCTCTCTCCGTGCACGCGCTTTTACTGTGCTTACGGGCCAAGGTACCTCAATAGGTGTCTTCTGTTTCTCTACACTTTGCGTTGCCTGTTTGATAAATGGTATCAGTGCGCATTTTGTATTTACAGTGTATTCTACGGCCGTGTTCTGTATTTTAAACACCGTTTACCGTGCGCACTGTCTATTTGAGCAGTTTATAACTGTGCATTTCGTATGTAAATGCAGTGTATCCGTGTGTGTTCTCAACGGCGGCTCCTCAGCTTCTGACAGCTGAGAACTGAAATCCGTTCGTAATTTGTGCTGCTTATTAAGTCACATTTTCTTGCGTACAAAGTCACATTTACGAGTAAGCCGCGATGAATAAAAGCTTAAAATAAAGACCCCCTCAATTTGTTCGACTTACGTTCTGTAAAGGTCTTTGCTATTTCCATAATAAATAGTTAAATTGAATAAATAAGTCGACTAAAAACCGTTTAAAACTTCTACGGGTGCGGATTGTTGACCGGTTCACATATAAACATTTGCACTGTTCCTCATGTTCCCGGGGGTTATTGATCATCAGCCCAGGAGCTGTAAACACTGTGAAAGTGAGTTGAGTTAAGGGGCTCCAGCACTCGTGTTCCAGTTGGATGCTCTCTACTGCCATCTGTTGATTGTCCAGGCAATTTGCAGCCAAAAATGAATAAACTGGGAAATATTTGTGTCTCTGAAAACCTGTAACTGTCATCTGTAGGCATGTGAGTTTACTGGTGTAGTACCTGAGCACATTCTCTGTTCTCTATGTTTTAATGCTGGAACTGCACTTTGGAGTGTAATTTAAACCACTCTGGCTGTGTGTGCTACCAGCACTGAGCTCTGACAGACCCCCCCCTCCCCTCTCTCGGTGACCACTGGACCTGCTCTCTCCCACACAGGTGTCAGACGCAGCGGGACACTTTGAGTTCCGGGTCGTGTCCATGCAGAACGTGAACGGAGAGCTGCAGGGAGGCGGGTGCTGCAGCAGCTCGCAGGATGTGCAGGACGGCCTGGAGCGTGGCAGCTGCTTGAGGGGATCGTGCAAGACCTTCTTCTGGGTGTGTCTGAAGGAGTACCAGGCGAGGGTGTCAGCGGCGGGGCCCTGCAGCTTTGGCTCGGGGTCCACGCCTGTCGTCGGCGGGAATTCCTTTACTTTGAAGAACTCGGTGCAGAACGAGAAGTCCAGGATCGTGCTGCCCTTCAGCTTCGCGTGGCCTGTGAGTGGAGTGCACCTTTACCTGTCCTACACCTGCGATGAGCGCCGTGCGGTTTCAGCACATATCTGAGCAGAACATGGAGACACGTGGCGGGCGGTCAGGTTTTAAAACGGGGTACAAATGGGGTGTTTAAATAGCTGCTGCCAGTTAGTCAGCTGATCGATGGTGCCAAGCAAAATGGCCGTGTTTGTGTATCTTATCAATTTGCCCCTGATGTCCACCTGATTTGTGAGGTTGGTCAGGGTGATCTGGAGGATCTTGCTGTGGCAGTGATGTGCTCTTCATTTAGTCATTTGAAGCAGTTTTGGATGTTCATTAAACTTGAACAAGAATCCTCTAAGTGTAACTGTGTCTTGGGAATTCACACACAAACACAGTGCTGTTCGCTAGTGCAGGAGCGCACAGCTGTGTGTGTGTGTGTGTGTGTGTGTGTGTGTGTGTGTGTGTGTGTGTGTGTGTTCGTGTTCCCAGGAAAGGCATGCAGAGTGAAAACAGTGTGAGAACTGCGGGACGTGGGGGGTTGTGTCATCAGTTAATGAGTGCGGGAGACAGCGGCCCAGCAGACGTTCCTCATCATTAACTTAAGACAACTCATTGTTTTCAACTGAACACTCTGAACGTTCCACAGTTTTTATAACGTTAAACATTAACTTACTGCAGAAATGTACAGTATATATAGTTCATCCTTGCATGACCAGACTAATAGGGAGGGGGGATCCAGTCATTCCAATCTATCTTATACACGATTTAAAACAAAAAAAAAAAAAAAAACCTACTGTGACATGTACTACTATGTCAATAACATGCTTTATTTAAGCAAAACGTAGCATATGATAAGACATTAAAATAGACGTGTCATGCTGGAAGATGGCACAGCATTTACCACATTTAACCAAATCTGAATTTATAATAAAGCATCCTTATGTTATTATAAATATATCAGTTTAAGTTGTGAATTTTTTTTTAAAGAATTCATTTAGCCTTTCCTCCCTGATGCTGGAAAGCTGGAATCAAAAATAATGCTGTGATGTGTTCGAATGTTGGGGTCATTCCAGTATCCTGTCACCTGAGGTCTGGTCGTAGCAGAGGACAGGATTAACTTCATCAATTTGCAGGGAAATTGACCCGTACAGCAGTGCAAACACAGAATACATTACAGAAGACCCTTGAAAATAATAGTAAAGCCAGATAAACAAGTTTAACAAGAACAAATGCGTGTTTGAACTGTGTTTGCATATAGAAATGAGTACCCAGTACTCAGTATCCAGCTCAGTGGCATAAATATATTTGCTGTAAGTGTCCAGAAGAGCTACACACAGACTTGCATGCACACTGGGGGGTACGAGCCCCCTGTGAGGCCTGTGCTACAGCTACATGTGAAATGGTGACATGAAACACCTCTGACACAGTCAGAGATATAAGAGGGCGTGAGCCACATGCTGATAACACACCGTGGTGAGAAGTTAGGTGAGCTGTCTGACACCCGTCTCACACTCTCAAGTGTGGTGTTTGTGGAGGTGGGTTGGTCGTCGCTTTTGTTGCGTTGGCTCTGATACGAGGTACTTGTGCAGCAATGTGTTTGATTTCTGAGATGAAAGCAGTAAGGAAAATAAAACACCTGGCTTATCTGCTGTGTGTGGTTAATGTGCTGGGGCACTAAGGACCGCCCACACGTGCACCTTGACACTGTAACCTGCAGTATGAATCACCAGAAGCGGAGCTTGGAACACACGGTTACCTCAACTGAACATAACTGAAAAGATGGAGACCACCTGACACGTCGGGGGGATGTGACAAACCGTGTGACCCAATCCTACCACATATTTGACCTACAAGGTCCTACATCCCTTCATCAGTCGCTGCGTCCCATGTTGCGGTTTGAGTTAAATGTTTTGAATGTGTCTATTTAAAGGCTCCACTTTAACTCGACAGTTGTTTCTCAGACTAATTAATTAAACGAATCCACCACTGAGAGGATTAACTGACCCCTGCGCTGCCACTGGAACCCTGTTGTGGACCATAGTGTCCACCATAATTGTTTTAAATGTGACACGTTTCAGGGTCTAAACCTGAAAATCTTGGTGGTCCAAACTTGTCGTTTTGCGAATCTACGTTAAACTGCTGTCTAGTATTTACGCCCAAGAAGATGCTGTTAAATTGTGCCAGATTGAACAGGACTATGGATGTAACCCCCCCCCCACAAAGATTGTACTGGAAATAAGCCCCCTTTCCTTTTGCCAGGCTTCGCTGTGTCTGAGAGACTTGCGAGGATAATCCGATTAACATGAAACGTTTACGTTTACCTGAGGCTTTTCTCCAAAGCAATTCCCACCGTTAAGGTACTTAAACTGATTTACCCACTTATTACAGCAGGGCAATTTTTAGGGCATCATAGCGAGCTCCTTTATCACAGCTGGGCTGTGAACACTACGACACCTGCTGCTCCCACCAATATCGAGAACTAAACTTGGATTGTGTGGAACTTCAGGAGTTGGTTCCAGGGAAAGGTGGGTCTGGTGGTGATGGACTGTGGGTGAGATCAAATTGGTTGCTAGGTAACAAGGCTGCACTGAGTACGCCTGGAGCGGGAAGATTTGTTTAAAGTTTGTTGTTTTTTTAAAATCCCCTTTGAACATTTCAACTTGTTTAGTTGGTTTATTTTTTCTGCCAAAGAGCAAGTGGGGGAGTGGCTATGTATGGAGCAGCAGGGGGGTGGGGTCAGGTGGATTATGTGTCCTGGCAGTTGGCGAACAAGGGAGAGGTTGCAGGGGGTCCTGCACTGCTGTTGGATGAAGTGAAAAATGGGAGATGGTGGGGGGGATATCTGTCCTCCTTATCTGTCACCATCCGGGGCACAGAGACGACAAACTGCTAAACGGTTTGGGTGATGAATTGTGTTTCAGGCAGTAGTCCTCATTCAGGATGCGGAATCGTGCGGTTTTCATCTTGTGGCTCATTTGGCGTAAGAGCTCCTTTTCTGTTGCATTCCATGGGGGTATTTTGTTTTATAAACCACCATCTATTTAACTGAGTAAGAAGTGCCTCTTTGCGGCTTTGGATGGGCAGAGCAGCGGTCAGTGGGAACGGGGGAGAACCCAAACACCTCGCCCACATTACTTCACATTGTAAGGGTTTCGTTCAGCCGGACGTTTTTTAATGCTAATTCAATCTGATGCTAATGTACCTGTGAAATTTGTCTATTTTTTTACGTTTCGGTAGTTCACCTGCAATCACTGCCCCCCCCCCAAGATGTCCTGTGTTTTATTTTTCTCTGTTTTGTGTTTTTAACCGGCACACAGTCACGTGTTTGAAGTTATTTTGGGTTAAACATTAGATTAGTCAGCAAAATGTGCACGACCCCCTGCGATGAATCTGCACGTCCGAGCTTGAATGAACGGTCGTGATTCGTGCTTTGGGTTTGCATGGTAGGAATCAACTAGCTGCTTTTGGACACCGACGCAGCGGACAGGTCCAGCTGGTATCAGATTATAAAAAACATATGAGTTACCCCTCTCAACCTCGTCTGGTTCACGTCAGAAAGGCTTTTTGTTCAGGCTTGTTTTTTTTTGGGATGCATTGCTTCACTGAACTCAAGGCATTCCCTTCTCTTAACCTTGCCCCCAGTGGCAAGTGTTCCAGCCAGCTCTTCAGGCTAGTGGTAGTTCCACAATAAGCAGGTTTGTAAAATGCAGTCATTAATACAATAAAGTGCAGCAAGCACAAACGGAAGAAGCATCTTGCCACTGCAGGGGGTTGGGGCTAGTTGTGTCTGCCTCTCCCCAGTTCACACTCCTGATTTCGAAACTGTTACAGCCTGGTCATCCAGACAGGAGCAGCCGCAGCTAATATTAGCCAGGAACAATGGCACGCGCAGGCTGACAGCAGCAGGGATTACAAAGCAGAAAGAGTGTCACCCAGAAATAATGTTCGCTTGCACAGGAGGAGCAGGAAGCTGCGGTAGACTTGGCAGAGATGGAAGTCCAGAATCTCTGCAGTCCTGCTTAGAGCATTTGTAAGTTTTACAGCCTTCAAGACACCAACGTGTCTTGTAAGTCCAGGATTGCCAGGCAGACCTGTCCGCAGTGACTTACATAAGTTGTCCTCATGATCCCGTTCAACAGAGGCATGGTCACCACTGATGGAAGCCCAGGATGGGATGGCTAGGTGGTGGACATAGTTTCACTGCCTGAAGGGACAGTCTCTCAGACACTGATGAGACTGGTGATGTTTGCTCCTCGGAATGGCGGTCTGATGCCGCAGATCAGCGCCTGCTCATGTATCAGAGAGGGTGAGGAGGATGACTTGTGTGGTCTGAGTTCTGGATTGCAGGAAGGGTAGTGGTCTGCAGACATCCAAGCACAGTGATGGCTTTGAGAATGAAGAAGAACTTCCTGAGGAGGATGACTTGGCATGTTGCTGAAGTAACATCCCAGAATACTGAGGAACAATATCCTGATGTTCTCAGTGCAGTTGGAAACTTTGCAATTTTAATGAATGGGGGGAGGGATTATTTTTCACCCTCAAGTGATAAATTGAGGCATTTTGTGTATGTCGCCAGAAAAATGCTCAGGATCCGTCTGATGGAGATTGGCGAGTGTGTTGTTAGGGTTTTGCCGTGAACCGACGTAAGAATAGACACAGAAGGACCACTTAACAGAAGGTCGGTCCTTGTCCAGAGATTGTTGGAGCTGGAGGTATCTGTGAAGGACGAGAAGCCTCGTTCACACATGCATCTTGTAGCAAAAGGAGGCACAAGGAAGCGGTCGGCCTCCTCACCACGCCACAGTGTTCCCTGTGAGGTAGTTGGAGAAATGCCCTTTCCTCACGTTTGTTCAGGTAGACCGAGTGCTGCTTAGCTTCGACCATCTGGGCCTCTGGTCTGGAACTGGATCTGCAATCCCTCGTCGGGGGCAGAAGTTGTACTGTGATTATGCCATATGCCCCGCTTGTATTTTATTAAGACTGATGGTATGTGCTTAAATATGTCTGTTTATTGTAGCTGACCACTGGAGATGAGTGAAACGTCCGTTTTCGGCCAAGGAATGTTTGTGTACTCTTGGCTCTGGGGGCTATTCTAAGACAGGAACTGACAGAACGCTTTTCCATTGATTGATTCTGACTGCTGTTTTTCCACCCAAGTTGGCTGGCAAATGGGAAAACAGTGAAATTCTTCGGTGTTTGCCAGCGGGCAGCGCTGACTGATGGCGGCAGCCGAAGGCCTCGTTAGTCTTTATTAGATCACCGGACAGAGATGTTTGGGTCTGGAGCGATAAGGACGTGCACGGCTCTGCCAGGCGCCGAGGAATGACTTTTCAAAGAGGAGAAGGGGTCAGCGGTGGCCATGGGAAAAGCGGACCTGGGGGTGAAAGGTCATCAGTGCTGATAACCACATGGTGAGTTATGGAGTGAGATTAATTGGAACAACCTGCTGTGCATTCTGTGCTTACTTACTCAATTTCCTTTATATATTCGCGTGTCGTGCTGAGAGGACTCATTTTTAATGGACGTTTTGAATGTTATCAGGGCTCCCTTCTAATGGTTATTTAAACTGAGTGGACACTTGTGAAACGTATTTATTTAAATCAGCGAAGGGCCACGGTACACGCCCCGGGAGACTGCCTGATCGCTCCCTCTGGATGAGGGTGGCCGTCCCGAGAGTCCGGACTTGTCCGAGTTTGCTTTCGTTTGAAGGGGTTTCCCACAGCTACGGGTGAGCGAATCTGCGGCTTCCTTCGGTGAAGGTGCGATGGTTGCATGGCTGGGCTCCCTTCCAGATCTGAATGCCTGGGCCACAATGATCTGAACTGCGCCACAGAGGCATGACCACATGAGGGAAAGGTGTGTTAAACACCTGCCAGGTGTTTATCTTTCTGGGAATTTTTATGTGTCAAGTTTTCTGACATGTACAGCTCAGATGTGTACAATAAATTTTCCCTGCTCATTGTCTGGTATGTAACTGCCAGTTCTTGAGGACAAAAGGTGGCAGAGCGAAACAAAACAGTCTTGGTTTTCCACTGGTTGGTTGTGGAAAGAGTCCAGTGAGAGGTAAAGGGAGCTGAAGAGTGGTATGGAGGAGGGTCTGCAAGCGTCACCGCAGTGTAGTTCTCATCTGGAGCCTTCTGCTAGGCTGGAGGGCATGCGCCGCAACTGTGCGAGTTGGTCAAGTAGGTGTCATGAGGGGATCAAGTGGGCACTGTGGTGGACTTCTCTGTTTGCGCACTGGAGCAGCACCCCCCCCCCCCCCCCCCCCCCCCCCCCCCCCCCCCCCCCCCCCCCCCCCTCCCCCCCCCCCCCCCCCNCCCCCCCCCCCCCCCGCACGTCCCCGTCTACACACTGTCATCAGAAACACGATACTGGTGAGAGCTTCAGTGGCTCAAGGAGGGACAAAGCATTTCAAAGAGAGAGTGAGATAAAGAGCACCTCCAGAGGCCTGACCTGCTGAGGCTGGACTGGAACCAGAACCTCACACAGAGAGCATCTGCCTGCATTCATTTCTTTCTCTCTCTCTCTCTCTCTCTCACACACACACACAAAGAATAACGCTCTTTAATAAAAACACGTTTCTTTTGGCTCCCGCGCATTGGGAGGTGGACAGAATTGTGGGAGGATAGGAATGTCGGAAGTTTTAAACAATAACAAGAGTTACCTCCATCACGAGTGCAGCTCTTAGCATGAGCAGGGAGGAGAGGTCTGGGTGTCACTGCAGGGGAAGAAAGAGCTTTGAGAGAATAATCCCCCTGGAAAAAGTCATATTAATGAGCGGCGATGCAGAGCCGCATTCATCTTTTCTGATAAAACAGCCAACGCCAATGAAGCCATCAGCGTGTTACCTCTGGAAGAAATAAAGGTGCAGAAGCCTTACCCCTGATGCAGGGGATCAGAAGAGATCAGGGCTTGTTTACCTTGTTTATAATCCCCGGAGCAGCGAACATCCATCATTTTGACAGTACTAATCAGATTATCTGGGAAGACACCGAACAATAATGTTAATATGCAGAGCCAGTTGCAGCCTCTACGCTCTGGGTGTTGTGAATATATCTACTGACGCTGCAGGGCATTTGTGAGGAGTGAAACCATTTTGATTAAAACAAAAAAAATATTGTAAGATGTGTTTTTTTTTTTTTTTTTNCTTATGAAGTACTCCAGTAAAATTTTGGTATGCTGGCTCAATTTTAGTGTTTTTTTTTTTTTTTTTTTTCCCCCCCCCCCCCCCCTGCTTCCTTCATGGACTGACCTGCCTTCTTGTGTCTTCCACAGAGGGCCTACACGTTGATAGTGGAAGCCTTGGACTTCAACAACAGCACCAATGGCGGCAGTGAGTATCATTCCCAAAGCTCCCCCACCTTGATATCTCATAACGTGTTTCACTCGCGCCCTTGATCCAGGCGATGGGCTTCTGATCCTCCTGTAAACGATTGGCGTGCATGGAGAATTCAGTGTGTTTGTAGTTGGGATGCCGGAACAGGAATCCAGATGTTTTCCCTCGGTGGAATTATCAGCTTGTCTCGGGGTCTCCGAGGCTACTTAGGGCGTAGAGCGGCGAGGAGGGAGAGGGCAGCAGAGCTGCTCCAATCAAGTCCTGAAATGGAAGTTTATTTTTCCGATCCTCCCCCTGGAAACAATGCCTGTTGCCAGTGTTGGAGAGCATGTTGACAGGTGGTCCTGTCAGGGCAAAGCAAAGCGTGCTCTGGATGGACAGTACCGGGGGGGGCGTGAGGGAGTCGTATGCCTACGAAAATGTTTTTATATGCTTGATGACTAATGGCAGGTGTGAGCCAGGGTCACGCAATAGTGCCATCTGATCTGTTAAAGCACGGGTTCACATGCATACGGTGACCTGTGCTGTCAGCCCTCCTCACCGCAGTGTGCAGGCTGCCTTGATCTCCGGTGCTGCTGAGCTTTGTGGGTCCAGCATCCTAGGAGATGGAAGGTGACCCCTAGCTAATCTTTGATCTCTTCTGTAGGTTTTTTTTTTTTGTTTTTTTGTTTTTTTTTGCTTCTTTACATTTGTATTCATTTGACACTTTACTCTGGAGAAACTCACAACGATTTATCAGTTTATATAGCTGGGTAACATTTACTGTATCCAAGGTAAGAACCTCGATCAAGTGTACTGCAGCGGGAGGTGGGATCTGAGTCCTTGGTATGCAAAATGGCAGGTCTAACCGCTACTCCACCCACCATCCTGCTCTGTGTACACCAAGCCCTGTAGGAAGCCCATTGAGGGAAGGCGGCTCGAGTCTCTGTTGGACCGGCGTACTCCGCGGGGGAGGTGTGTATTTCGTACTGGCGGGCTCTCTCCCCCTGCCTCTCACACCTCCCCTGAGTGGCCATTAGGCCCTGGGTGTGAAAAGTGCCAACGCACCAGCAACAGCCGCTCCTGCCTGCCAAGCCCAGCGTCTCTCACCCCCACGTGTGGGTCTTGGGGCCGCACCGCCTTGCCACTCAAAGTAAAGCGTGCAGTGAAAGGGACGCAGCAGGTTATGTCGAGGTCAAAGTTCTTTTCTTTCTGTCCCAGCCTTGCTTCCCTGTCAATAAAGATAACGTGTGTTGTGGATTTGTCAAATATTGACTGTGCACCTTCGTTTCAACAACGGCGCCTCGGTGCCACACTGAGGATACGAGCAACGCAGCCCTCTGGCTAGAGCCGTCAAGAAGGTAACAAAGTGCTAGTAGCAAAGTACAATTTCACTAGGAAGCCCTCAGTTGCAGCACTGCTATGTTGTCATTTGCTCTGTTTATTCCTCTTCACACAGCACTTTATTACCTCTTCTGCCGACAGGATAACGTCACCGGGTTGCGAAACCCTCCCGTCGGGCTCGAGGTTTGGCTTTATCTAGCTGTAGGCATTATAGTTAGTGTGCAAAGTGTCTCCTCTGTGCTACATCGCGACTGCTGGGCCTGGTCTGGATCCAGCGCCCACTGCATCTTCCTCTCGGTACAGGGAGCTGCTGCCGTTTTGCTCACTGTTTGGCTGTCTATTGGGAAAGCCTGGAATATTCTCTGTTTTCTGACACGTCTTCACCCTGCAGCCAAACAGCCGCAGCAGCAGGTAGTAGCACCACGCCACCTCAGACCGGCTGCACTCTGCAGCCCACCAGTGAAATACCACACAGGAGCTCTGGATTCCAGACCAGCATGAAATATTATTGCTTAATCTCTCCCATTTTGTGAAGGTGCTGCACAAAGTTTCCCTTTCCTGTTCCTCTGCACAACTGAGGGAGGCAAACTTTCGAATTTGGGGTGGGGTGGGAGCGGGGTGTTGGGGGGCCACAGATTTGAGGGCCCTCGATTTGTTTGAAATGTCTATGTTGCCTCACGTGGAGAAGCTTATGGAAGAGTGAGGTACGTGGGGCCCCACTAGGCCCACTGACCCTACCCCTGTGTCCAGCCCCCTCTACTGCAGCGGTCCAGAGAAGATTCCATGGCCTGTCTGGGTGCAGTAAGGGGCCAGAACTTGTGTGTGTGTGTGTGTGTGTGTGTGTGTGTGTGTGTGTGTGGGGGGGTGGGATTATGTCCAGTGCTGCTGAAGGGGAGGATGCAAGATAAGTGCACTTTGGGAAGTGGTTTTGGAAGGGGGGTTAGGACCAAATAGCCAGTTGATCCTGCAGAGATCTGGCAGCTTGAGACAAGTTGGTTTTTGTTGTTCTGTAATTTACAGTAACTGCGGTTTTGACTTAAAATTTAGGACATAGAATCATAGTACGGGGTGGTGGAGCCTGAAAACAGTCATATCTGAAAGCGTTTCTAGGAGAGGGGGGGCTTATTAAATCTAAACTTGACCTGATTTTTAAATCAACATTTGGACTCCCACATAACCCAAAGTGTTACTCCATGTTTCCATGCAACTTGTCTGAGGTGCCGTTGTCTCCTTTCAAACCCCCAGGTTCCGGGGGAGAGGTCATCGAGAAGTCAGTCCACTCGGGCATGATCAACCCCAGCACCCAGTGGCAGACGCTCAAGTACAATGGGCCCGTGGCCCAGTTCGAGTACCAGATCCGCGTCACCTGTGACGAGCACTACTACGGCTTTGGGTGCAACAAGTTCTGCAGGCCACGGGATGAGTTCTTCGGACACTACACCTGCGACCAAAATGGCAATAAGACCTGCTTGGAGGGCTGGTCCGGGGCCGACTGTAACACAGGTACAGAGACTCACTTTTATTACAAAGCGCAACACTGCTTGGCCCTACAGACTCCCTCGCCTGTACGCTCATGATTGACTTTAAGAAGGAAAAAGCGTTACAAATCAAACACAGGCTGCATTTAAAGGTGGGATTGTATTGGGTTTTTGAAGCCACACATTGCCATCTGACCTCTTGACCTCACTGTGACACGAAGGCCAGACACAGACACATTTTCCATGCACTGCTTGTGGTGCAAGAGCCCTTTGTCAGTGGGTGAATTGGTGGATTTACGCTGGAAAGGCACCACCTACCCTCGGTCTGTCTCTGACAGGAACGATGGCAGAGCACAGATAAATCTTGGATTTTGTAGGATTACTGTACTGGTAGGAGATTAGGACATTCCCACAAGGAGATGACGGGGGGTGGGTGACAACATGCTGACTCTTGTGTGTCTGCCTCTTTTCTCCTCTTGATCTCCACCCGCCGGCCCAGCTATCTGCAGCCAGGGCTGCAGCATGGAGCACGGATTCTGCAAACAGCCGGGAAAGTGCTCGTAAGTGACTGCATACTTTGGGGAGGGGAAGCCGGGGCGTTTCTGCTTTTAAAATGTATACAGTATTTAACAGGGGTTTCAAAACCCTCCTCTTTCAGACCCATTTCTTTCCTGAGCTCCGTCACCACCTCCTACTTTTTATCTACCTATTTTCCGATTCCTACGCCACCTCTGTGCTTAACTGCTGGAAGCTATGTGAGCTGATGTGTGTTCCTCTCCATCTGTGAGGATCTGCCTGTGAAGTGGGCCTGAGAACAGGGGTGGGGTGGGGTGTGGTATGGCCGCTCCGTGCCCCCATGGCTGAACGAACACCAGTAGGATTAACTTGAACCCCCTGTTCCTCATGCACGCCAGACCCTGGGGTGCTGAGACCTTAATGGCATAGGCTAAATCCCACCAGAAGACGCGGACAGGAGTCAGCATTCTCCATCTTGGCTTTGATGTCTCTCCCCTCCTGGCCAAGACCCAATGGAATCTAGAGCTGCCTGGATCCTCTCTGACCAGTGTCACTGTTAGACTGTTAGCTGAGAACCACGCTCAAGATCAGATGGGTGTAAGAGGAAGGGATTTGTGAACTTTGGTATTGTACTTCAGTATTGTTTGGGTGTTTTTTTTTTTTGTTTTTTTTTTGTTACTGCTTAACCAGATGGTCAGAGTCAAGATGCCAGTTTAAGCAGACAAACTCATTATCCACATCTTAAACTCATTATCTAGACCTTAATGTGCAGCACTTGAGCTCCATGAAGGTCCATTAGTACAAACGATCGTCATGCAGAAATGGGCACTGGTTCCCAGGTCCGCTGCTGTACCTCTTGGCCAGAATCATATCGACGCAGTGGTTTCCTTTAAATATCACTGGTTTAACGCTGGCTTTTCTTCTCAGGTGTGCTCTCTGCACACTGTCCAGACAAGCTAAGTTGTCACTTATTTACATAAGGTGCAACTTTCCCATGGCACCATACCATGACTACGCCTGCCCTGGATACCACCAGCACCACCTGCCTAGCCCTACCTCACAGACCTCAACTCAGATCCTCCAGTGCCATGTTGGCGCCTCAGGTGGAGTCTCTTAGATCAGCCCCATCTCAGAAGCCTTTTTTGACGCAAGTCCCCCCACACCCCAAGTGAAGACTTGTCAGCCCCTTGAAAGCCAGCTCCTACAAGACAAGACTGGAGCTACTTGTGAGTCAACGCCCTCTGAGAGGCGACTGTCAGTTCTCTCACGAGAAAACAGCCTCACTCGGCTGCCGAATTGCTAGGCTGGTCTGTACAAGAGCGTGGTTTTGGATAAAGGTTTTTTTTTTTTTTTTTTTTTTTTTTTTCTTTTGTTTTCCTGGGCACAGTAGCAGAAGAGTTGAAAAAAGGACAAACTGCCGATCTCAGCAAAACCTGGCAACTCTGAAGTTCAAAGGGTTAAGTCCCCAGGCCTTCTCTGATGCAACCGGGCATTTTGTTATCATCCGTTTGCAGCATCACAAAGCGTCTCAGATAAGTCTTTAAAAGCTTAGTGCTGTGAAATAAACTGAAGTCCAGATTTCTTAAATGGGGCTTAAGCCAACAGCTTTTTGGTTTCCCCAGAAAATTTATTAGTCGGGGAGGCCGACAATATACGTTCATATAACCGCTGACCGGAAATTGCTCCTCTTGATATTCCCATATATTGGCTGGTTTCAGAAACGGCCTCTTTAATGACAGTGTGGAGTTGACTTTGTAATCTGTTTACTAGCCTCATGCTAAAGCAAGATGTTCATGCACTCCAGCGCAACCCTTAGTCCTTGTTTTTGTTATCCTGGGTTAGTATAAAACAGTTAAACATCATGGGATTTTTGCCTGACTTTTAAGCATTCCAGCTGGAACTACTGTTGTGTATAATACAAGCCTCAACAGGGACGGCCCTTTCTGACTTCCTGCATGTTTTTTTTTTTTTTTTTTTACATCAAAGTACATCATTATATTGTGGTTTATTGACTCTGTTATTAGCTGGATAGTAAAAGGAATCCTAAAGGTCACATTGCTGCATGGCTTGGTAGAATTTCCTTGATGGATTTCCCCCCCCACCCCCATTTTTTTTCCTTATTGGAACCTGTGCTCCTCTCTTTTTGGTAGACAAACCTTCCTTTATCGTGCTCTCTTCGCTTGCTTCAGATCGGCTGCTCTGCAGGAAGTTTTTTGTGCTCTGCACCCTTTTGAATGGTTTCTAAAAGAACAGGCTGCTATAGGTTGACTGGAGGGGGGGCAGCTTTGTCATAGCGGGCCTGTGAAAGACGCCGTGCAGCAGCAGTGTTTACTGAGTTGTTGGAAGTGTTGTTCACCTGGCGTTTGTAAACGAACATTTGGCTGATCTTTTGTGTAGGTGCTTGTATGGCTGGCAGGGTCAGTACTGCGACAAGTGCATCCCACACCCGGGCTGCGTGCACGGCACCTGCGTGGAGCCCTGGCAGTGCCTCTGCGACACCAACTGGGGGGGACAGCTGTGTGACAAAGGTAATAAAACCCTTCACATACCACAGTGTGCAACAGCTCATCACTGCACGACCAGACTAACCAGGAATGGGGGTGGAGGATCTGGTCATGCAATCGATACATGATCAGTATATCGTATGCAAACTCTTAATGTGATTTTGATGTGATAGTGATTTAACGAAACACAATATGACAAAAAGGCCAAAAAACAGACCTGTATATTGATATAGTGGTAGAGCTGGAACTTTCTGGGCTTGAAGAGACCAGGTTTAAGTCCTCATCAAGGTGTATACCTTGAATTGATGTAGTAAAAATTAACCTGCTCTTCAGCAGGGTAAATCATTGTAAATTGCTTTGGAGGAAAGTGGCAAATAAAGGTAAATACGATACTATAATGATATGCCTTAATTTTAAAAAAAGTGTGTGTGTGTGTGTATACACACTGATCATGATGTCAAGGGGAAAGGTGGCATAGCGTTTGACACCCATTTACCAATTCTGCATTTATCGTATTTTTTATGCTTTTAGTAAAAGTTTTATGACATAAATCAATGCAAATATTTCATAAAAGTGTTTTTTTTTTCAACAATTTCTTCCACTTTGCACAATTTTTCTTCCAGTTTTATGATGTGTGTGAAAATGTGTTATATGTGTGAAAATTCCGGAAAATGTGTGAAATGTAGTGCTGTGACGCACTGGACTGGGTGGTTGTTCTAATATCTGGACACCAGAGGTCTGGTCAAGTGTGGGTGAGGTGCACTGGAAACACCCACTGTCCTCCCCAAAGCAAACAGTTTTAATTTCCACTTCTTCTTTCCTTTACACCTAGATCTCAACTACTGCGGGACTCATCAGCCTTGCCTGAATGGGGGCACCTGCAGCAACACGGGGCCTGACAAGTACAAGTGCTCCTGCCGTGAAGGCTACTCTGGGCTGAACTGCGAGAAGGGTAACTACCTCCTCCCCAGGCGTCTTTCAGGCTGCACCCTGACGATCGAGGCCTTTTTCAGGAGACAGACAGTCTTGTACCTCGGCACAGCCACCCTAAATGGCTGCAATGCAAATTTCATTTTTAAAGTGGCCCAACTTTGTGCACAGGTGTGTGTTGCTCAGATTTTTTTACGCTGCCGGAGCTGCGGGTAGTGCTATGGGTAGAGGTGCTGCCTTTTACTCAAAGACCCAGGTTTGAACCCCACCTCTTGCCGTTGTACCCTTGACAACGGGTGGAAATTACCATGCTGTATAAAAGGGTAATGCTGAAACGCTGTAAATCACTTTGGAAATGACAAGCAGATAAATGTGAATGCAGGCTGGCAACTGATGTTCTCGTGCACGTCTGCGAGAGATGAAGGCAGCACATTTGACCGAGTTTGCAAGCCGCAGCCGAGTCAGGTGTCACAGAGACGGTTAACGGAGGGCAGCTCCAATGACCTGCTGGTATGATGTGCTCAAGCAGGCTTGAAATAGGCTAATGGACAGGCTGATAGGACCCGACTTGTCTGCTGTCAAGTACAACATCTCCCATTTACAGGTAGTCGGTCCTTGAGGTTCCAGGCCGTATGGGGGGGTGACACTTTTATAACCCCATGTATGGTGTTATTTGCCTAATAGAATGAAATCAGTACTGTAATTGGAACATAAATAAATACATACGTGCAGTGCACTGGGTGACATGCCCAAAGCAGTGAATCAGGCGACGATGGAACAGGATCAGAATGCCACTACAAGGAGACTGGGGGGCCGTGCTTCCCTCATGGAGAAGCTTGGATGGTTCTTTTTTGAAAGACAGTCTCAAAAATGCCCAAATTATTTGCATTAATGACGATATCGTGCAGTGGACCGGCTGCCTGTCCAGGGGAAGTTTTGGAGCAAAACACCTAATGATTCCAGGAGAGCCTCTGGAATGCTGACACCCTGCTCAGGGTAAAGTGGTGAACGATAACGGAAGGAAGAATTAAGCTATTAAAGTTACTTTTTAGCTTCGTTGTTAATATCTTTATCTCCCTTAACTTGGACACAGATTTTTTTTTTTTTTCCCCCTGTAATATTTTTGCAACATTCCATAAAATGTGAAATGAGTAAAATGAATAGTTAGGATGGGATGGACAAACCTGGGCACTGCACAGAGCTGCTGTGTGTGGGAAAGGATCCTGTCTGGAGGAGTTGAACCTGCTGTCGGTCATGCGGGACAATGGCGAAAACGAGACCCTCGACTGGAACCCGTTGCTGGCACCTACCCACTGCCGCCCAAAGGTTCATTTTGACAGCGTAAATCATTAATTGATTTAAGTGGGAATTTCTTGCGAACGAGGGATAGAGGTGGGCTTTGTGGGCGTCTGCCCCGCACTCCCTCCCTGCCGGTTCTCTCGAGAGGGGAGAAGGCCATCAGATGGAGTCACGGTGCATTGGTCAGGTCAGCTTAGCATGAAAGATAATTTCCTGGCTGTGTGAGTTGGCGTGAGGCTAATGGGAAGGAGAGGCGATTTGTGCAGGCCGGTCGCTCAGAGCACCTGGGTGGTCCACAGCGTGTGGGAGTGGGAAGGTGAAGCTTGGGTACCTCCTCTGTTTGTTTAAGAACCGTGAGTCTGAACTTTGGCCCCCCCTTCTTCCAACAGCGGAGCACGCTTGCCTCTCCAACCCCTGTTCCAACGGTGGGAGCTGCACGGAGACCAGCCAAGGGTTCGAGTGCCAGTGTGCAACTGGGTGGAAAGGCTCCTCCTGCACAATCAGTAAGGCCCCCCCCATGCCGCTTGTAGCGATTGCTGTTTGTTCAGTTCACCGGTGAAATAAACAACATATGACGGTGCAGCTTCTGACTACATCTGTCGATCGCAAGGTCACCTGCCTGTTCGCTGTTGCTCTCACTCCTTCCTCTGCCCCGTCAGATGTGGACGACTGCGAGCCGAACCCCTGCAACCACGGAGGTACCTGCCAAGACCTGCTCAACGGTTTCAGGTGCAGCTGCCCCCCGCAATGGACTGGGAAGACATGCCTCATCGGTGAGTGTGCTTGGCCTGGATGCAGGACGCAGGCTTGTGCTCGGGGTTCCTGTGGGAAAAGCAGGAAGGTTTCCTAACAGGATTCCCTGCACCAAGGAATAATCTGAGGAATAAGCTGTCCAGACCCCCCCCCCCATTCTATTGTCTGAGGAGAAAACACGAGTGCCTCCATTCAGCCACTAATCTTGTATTCCCCACATAGTAATGAGCAGTAATCGTGTTGTACATAAGTAAGGTGTTTTATTTAACATGTTAAACGTTGCTTGGAAATCGCTTTTTTTTTTTTTTTTTTTAAAACAGTTGTCATTTTGCCGATTAAGAGAAATCACTAATGATCTTGATGTGACATTGGAAGGCGGCGCAGTGTTTGCTACACTTCCTTATCAAGTTTCTTTGTGTGATTTAAAATTTTTGTTAGGTTTTATTTGAATAAATTACTTTACTTTATTTATGGGCGGCACAGTGGCGCTGCTGCCTCACAGCTCCTGGGCCAGTTGGGTGTCAATTTGAAACCACCTCAGTCCATGGGGGGTCTGCGTGCTCTCCCTGTGTCTGTGTGGGGTTCCTCCGGTTTCCTCCCACAGTCCAAACATTTGCAGTTCAGGTTAATTGGTCACTCTAAATTGTCCTTAACTTGTGCGGCATTCAATCCAGGGGTGGGTTCGTAGCCCCCGATAATTCCTGGATAGGCTGAGGACTTCCGCGACTCTGTCCAGGGAGCAAAAGCGGTTAAAGATGGATGGATGGACGTTATTTATTTGAACATCTGGGAAAATGTATAAAAAATAATGTTGTGATGCAGTGCACTATTGGGTCATTTCGATACCAACTGTCCTGGAATTGACTGCAGCTGCAAGGAGCTTTTCAGCTCTGAACTGAGCATGCTGATCCTGGGCATCTCCTCCTGCACCTGTTTCCTGTAGATGCCAACGAGTGTGATAGCAAACCCTGCGTGAACGCCAACTCGTGCCGCAACCTGATCGGCGGATACTTCTGCGACTGCCTCCCAGGCTGGACGGGCCAGAACTGCGACATCAGTAAGTGTATTCGGGGAAAGCCGGGAAGTTTGAAGGGTCCAGATTAACATCCGCCGTCAAGCCAAGGAGCCGGCGTTTTCCGAGAGGGAGCGGTCCTATCTGGAACGCGCCTCTGACTGGGCGGGTGGGCGGCAGCCAGCCTCCTGATAACGGCGGCTTCAACAATTGTGAGAATTCGTGTCACCCGCTGGAGCAGAATCCCTCACCTTTCCCACCCTTCGGAGAGATGTTATCGCAAGGGAAGCATAGCAGGAAATGTGAAATGTGAAATTATCGAGGCCCTGTAAACACAGCTCAGAAAGTTGATCTGAGGGACTGACTGGGTGGATGGGTGGGTGAGGATGGCCTTGCCGAGACTGACAGACGTGACACATGAATCGCTTTCTGCTCTGCAGACATTAATGACTGCCAAGGACAGTGTCAGAACGGAGGGTCTTGCAGGGTAAGTGCCTCCCCTCAGAGTGTGTGTGTGTGTGGGTGGGTGTGTTTACGCTTAGCCAAAAATGGAATAACACTGTTTGCTGTTTTTAAAACAGGAGGGGGAAAGAAGCAAACAGTAACACATGTCATAGGTTGAAACGTGCGCAAGTTAGACTTTCTCTGGCAGCGGGTACAAAGCGGGAGGGAGAGCGAGTGGAAGAAGAGGGAATGGGGGAGGTCTACTTGGCTGCAGGGGATTGAGTTACCATAAACAGTCCTGTCCTGTGTCACTGCCAGGAAAATTCTTCTTAATTATTTTGGAATTGTGTTGTTCGTGATGTCCACCCCCCCCCCCCCCCGGCTGCTTTTCTCTCCCCTTTTTCAACGCCACTGCACTCCACGGTGTTTAACCCTTCGGTTCGGCCATCCTGCCGCTCCGCTTCACTCCAGGACCTGGTAAATGGCTACCGCTGTGTGTGTCCGCCTGGCTTCGCTGGAGAGCACTGCGAGATGGACGCTGACGAATGCGCCAGCAATCCTTGCCTCAACGGGGGGCGCTGTCAGGACAGGGTCAATGGCTTCCAGTGCCTGTGCCCAGCTGGTTTCTCCGGCAACCTCTGTCAGGTAAAAGCGAAACTCTTGCACCCACATCTATCCCACAGTGTACGGTTTTCAGTTTTATTTCCACTCACGTTCTGCTCCTTTTTTCGTTTGGCTGCCCTTTCACCCTGGTTTATCTGGAAATAATTTGGAGTAAACCTGGTGAAACTTTCGTTCCTCTTGGGGACAATCGGTAGCACAGTGGTTCGCGTAGCCACCTTTGGGTCTAAAGGACCTGAGGTCAAATCCTCCTTCCTGCTTTTGTAACCTTGAGATACTCACTCTAACTTGGTACAGTAACAATTACCCAGCTGTAAACAGGTTAAACGGTATAAGCAGACTAGCATTGTAACTCACTTGGGGGGGTCTGTGAAGGGTGACCATTTCCATAAATTCTAGAAAACTATTTAATTTTCAGAAATTTACAGAAACTTGTAATATTGCCTGGTACTGCATGTAAACAGTGAGTTTATTTTTGACTGTCGTTATTTAGCGAAGGTGTGAATTTAACCACGGAGAAACTTATGCGTCTCTCTGCAGGACCTCCCTATGTCCACATGCCACCATGCTAAACTCCTGCCTTTTTTCTGCCTCTTTCCAGCTGGACATAGACTACTGTGAGCCAAACCCATGCCACAGCGGAGCGCAGTGCTTCAACCTGGCCACCGACTACTTCTGCAAGTGCCCGGAGGATTACGAGGGCAAGAACTGTTCGCACCTGAAGGACCACTGCCGCACCACATCGTGTCAGGGTGAGTCCCTGTTTCGGCCACCCACCGTTCCCACGGAGCGGCCTGGACGGGGATCGCGACCGCTGCCTGCTTTCGACATCCCGTCCCTCCTTACCCCGATGCCCCCCAGTGGGCTCATTACCGCTGGAAAAGTTCAAGTATTTCTTTCTTTCGAGTTTTCAAGCTTCATTGCCAAACTCTTCTTGACAGGAGCCCTACCCCCCCCCCCCCCAGCCCCCCTTCCTAAAACATGTCCCCACTTTTCTTTTTTTGTCCCGTTTTCACCCCCTAGAAATGTGGTGACCTGTTCA
This sequence comes from Arapaima gigas, assembly GCA_900497675.1. Taxonomy (NCBI): domain Eukaryota; kingdom Metazoa; phylum Chordata; class Actinopteri; order Osteoglossiformes; family Osteoglossidae; genus Arapaima; species Arapaima gigas. The sequence goes on from UFQX01000108.1 coordinate 484,733, forward strand.
TTGCTCCGTGTGTGTTCCTCCTGCTGGTGGTTTGGTGCCCCCCCCCCACACTTCCATGTGTTGCTGGAGAGACTGGAGGCCAGACCAACCACAGAGCCAGATAACGGCTTTTCTCCCTCTTCTGCTTGGAAGGGGCTGCCGCTTCACGTGTAGTAAAAAGACGTGGCCCTCCCCTTCCTAGATTAGACAAGAGGGAGAACAGAGAAGGAGGGAAAACCTTTCAATCTGGCTTAGTGACAAAACCGGCCACCCCTCGCAGACTCATCTGGCACAAAACTATTTCTGAGGTATTTTCTGCAGCAAGCCACCTTCGTTTTAAAGTCGTCTTCGTCGATGGGCTCTAAATCAGCACTCCTTCGGTTACATGGCTCGAAGCAAAACGTCTTTGCAGCTCAGACAATAAGCACGCCAGGTTTGTTTATCCAAGTTCAGGTGTGCTCCGTTGTGCCAAAGTTGCGATTCTAAATTTCCATTCGCTCAGCTGGCATTTTTCCTCCAAAACAATCTACAGCGATTTACCCATTTATACAGCCAGATAATCAATAGATTATCAATATCTTAACTGAGGGAACGTCAGCGTCTGCACGTGGATTCGCCTGTGAAGGCATCTCGTTACTCCGGGGCTCACAGTGTGAATGACAACACTGAATTGTTCCCATCTTCTGTTTGCAGTGATTGACAGCTGCACAGTGGCGGTGGCCTCCAACAGCACTCCGGAGGGGGTACGATACATCTCGTCCAACGTGTGCGGGCCGCACGGCCGCTGCCGCAGCCAGGCCGGGGAGCAGTTCACGTGCGAGTGCCAGGAGGGCTTCACCGGGACCTACTGCCACGAGAGTGAGGCTCATTCTGCTGTACTTGTGCGGTAACGGTAGTGTAGTGACCGCTCATCTACGTAGATGTCAAACACGCTCACACCTTACGGCGCGAGGCTCTGGGTAAGAAAGCCAACAGCCTTGAGAGCTGGGACTCTAAGTGTGTTATAGGCAGCAGGAGGCCACGCAGCACTCCAGACAGCCCTCTGTCCTGCACACAGATGTTGACCTACTTGTGCGTTAGTTTCTGGCAGGTGAAGGACTTGTCACACAGCTGGGGTCCTTGGGAGATTGGGGGGTGTAGCTTGTCTCCATTTTCAAAGCTGAGATGGACATGTCCTTGGTCTGCACACCTGGAGATGTCGAAGGGGCACAAATTAGACCAGCGGCAAGTCGGACACCTTCACAGCCCAACAGCTTTCGTTAGTTTTCATTTCATTTCGTTCTTTTTGCACAGCATGATTTTCAGTCCTGTGCATGACGACCCAGGATGGCATGATAGTCGAATCACCAGACAGCCTGGTGGGGGGGGGGGGCAGCGGCGCAAAGATGAACACAATTTTTTAAAAATCACTTTTTTCTGTTAAATCAGTTATACTAAATTATACTTTCAATATTTCAAGTCATGGACTTGCATAAAACTTTCCGATAACATATGAAGTGTGTCCTGAAGCGGCTTAGATGCTCAGAGTGATTTCTAAGCACGCAGCAGCATCTCGAACGTTAAAACACGGCATTTCCTGACAACACCGTCACTGCCAGCTCAATGTATAACAGATGAGCTCAGCTGCGGAACAGCCCAGAAGCTGCCTCCTCGCCACCTCCGGTGAAGCCTTAGCGTGACCGTTTCCCTCAATCTGTGCACAGACATCAACGACTGCGAGAGCAACCCGTGTCGGAACGGGGGCACGTGCATCGACAAGGTCAGCGTGTACCAGTGCATCTGCGCAGACGGCTGGGAGGGACCCCACTGCGAGATCAGTAGGTCTTCCTGCCTTTCGTGCTCCTGCTTGACTTCGCGCTGCTGGAGGTGCCCTTTTCACCGCTTGTTGTCCCGCCCCGCCAGACATCGACGACTGCAGCACGAACCCGTGTCACAACAGGGGCACGTGCAGGGACCTGGTGAACGACTTCTACTGCGAGTGCGAGAACGGCTGGAAGGGGAAGACCTGCCACTCTCGTAAGTGTGCCTCCTGTGTGTGAGAGGGCGTGTCGGGCCTGTGGCGCTCTGTGGGGTGGAATGACAGTTGTCCCTCTGCAGAGGAGAGCCAGTGTGACACAGCCACCTGTAACAACAGAGGAACGTGCTACGACGAAGTTGACTCCTTCAACTGCACATGTTCACCAGGCTGGGAGGGCGCAACCTGTAACGTAGGTGAGCCAACGAAGGGCTTGACAAGAACCTCCGCCTGCGCTTCTCATGTCATCGTTGACAGTAATCTACTGACCTCGGGGATCATCCATTCAAAGCCTTACACACGTTCCTGAAAGCAGTTACATTTCTCCCACAGTGGCCTTGGGGGGCAAGGGGGGTGCAGAGGGCACTGGCTTACCGTCTCTGTCTCGCTTCACAGCCACCAACAGCAGCTGTCTGCCCAACCCCTGTGAGAACGGGGGAACCTGCGTGGTCAGCGGCGACTCCTTTGACTGCGTCTGCAAGGAAGGCTGGGAGGGCCCCACCTGCACCCAGAGTGAGTAGGGGTCGCATCCCGGACCTCTGGCTGCCCGCCCCCCCAACCACCACCACCACGTTCCTGTGCTTATTCCACACCCAGTCAGCAGTAAGAAGCAGCTTTTCTGGCACAGGATACAACCCTCCCCAGATGCGAGCGAGGAGGGTGGTACCTTGTCAACAGGGCTGTGCCTCGCGGCACAGCTGAGGGCCCCGGGGGTGGGGTGGGGGTGTTGCGCCCATACAAGTCAAGCTCAGACACGCTTTTGTTTTGGTTGCTGACTGCCTTACATATGTCAAGTTTTAATAATGATATAAAAAAACGCTTTGTCTTACAGATACTAATGACTGCAATCCACATCCCTGGTAAGTCCCTCCGAAGTTTCTGTTGAATCAAACTCTGGTAAACCCTGGTAATCCCTCCTTCTCGCTTTCTTCTCCTCCTCCCTCCTTTTCTTCTTCCCAGAAAAGTTCTCACAGCTTGTGAGAAATAGCATAATAAACAATTACACTGTTGTGACTTCAGAAATGCAGTATTTAAAATATGCTTGTAGAAGCCACGATTATGGCTCTTATGTGAAAGAGCATGAATGACAGAGGTGGCCTCCTGCTGACCTGGGGGGGTGGCGGCGTTATTGTTAACTTTGTGCTCCTCCGCAGCTACAACAGCGGGACCTGCGTGGACGGGGATAACTGGTACCGGTGCGAGTGCGCCGCTGGATTCGCCGGTCCCGACTGCCGCATAAGTGAGTGTAACCTCCCTCTCTGCTCCCCCCTCCATCTCCGACCGATTCCCTTTATTGTCTGTTAATTTATACCCCCCCACCCCCCCAAACCCTCAAAATTAAAAAATCGGTTTCCAGCCGAAGGGAAGTCGGTTGTCAGTTTGCATTCTGAACACCTTGATCTGAGAAGAAAAGCCTGGAAATTCAAGACCTGATCAGTGAGCTGTCAGTGGTGGTGAATAAAGGCCAGGACCCCCACCCCACCCCAGTTTTTTCCTCACCCACCCTCCTTGCCTCCCTCATAATTTCCACTTTTACATTTAAGGCACACGTTGTGCTCGGGCAGCAGCGAGAACCCTTTTATGAGCTTATGACCACCTTGTCTTTCACTGGGGGGCTGGAAATCGTAAGTCACCTCAGTGACCCGAGTGTCAACAGAAGAGGGTTTTCCTGCTTTTCTCAGTGAGTGAGGAAGAGGCCCTGGAAAAACATTTACGCTTTAAAGGTACAACGTTAAACGCTTTGCTTGTTTACGCCTCGAGTCGGTTATCGGGGATCCGGAGGCAGACGGGCCGTCGCTTAATCGCCTTTCGTGTTGCTGATGGCAGGCTTCCACGCTTCCCCTCCAGATATCAACGAGTGCCAGTCCTCGCCCTGTGCCTTCGGCTCCACCTGCGTGGACGAGATCAACGGCTTCCACTGCCTTTGTCCGCCTGGGAGGGCCGGGCCCACATGTCAGGAAGGTATGGAGCACAGTCTTGGTTCTTGGTGTCCGTCCAAGGGGTGGGCGGAGGGGAAGCCCAACAGAAGTCACAGCGGGCAGTATTTTGAGCTCAGTTAAAACAAGAGGAAGGGGGGGGGGAGGAAAAAATGGCCAAAAAAACTCCCTTTGTTGCAGTGACAAGACGTCCCTGTGTCACCAACGGGCACGTTATGTCGGATGGAACCATTTGGGACGAAGACTGCAACACCTGCCGGTGTCACAACGGAAAGGTCACCTGCACTAACGTACGACCCGTTCCCTTTCTTTGCCCGTGATACATCCGTGATGTTTCTGTGCAAGAGCGTATTGCAGCGAGGTCTGAGTCAGCGATGTGTGTTCGGCAGATGTGGTGCGGGCCCAAGTCTTGCCGGACGAACGGTAAAGGACGCGGGGAGTGTCCCCCGGCGCAGTCCTGCACACCTATCAAGGACGAGCACTGCTTTGTGAAGCCCTGCTTTGGACTGGGGGAGTGCAGGCCATCGGACCCCCGACCCGTCCCGTCCCGGTGCCACCTGAGCACGAACTACCTAGACAACGGCTGCAAATACATAACCTTCACCTTCAACAAGGAGAGCATGCCGCAGGTAAGCTGCAGTCACGTTGAAGTCAAGGCGCTATAAATGGCCTCTGACAGATGTGCGTTGAAGGTGCCTCACTTTCGGCCTCAGCCCATCCAGGCAGGACTGTGTCGCAGAGCAAGGACAGAGACACCGTAACCTGGCCGTATCATTTGCGACGCAGGGCGTCGTCCCCTTCGCGCGTCCCACTCGAGGCGGGAACAATTAGAACTGCGCCGGGTTCCCAAATCCCCGATTTACAATTTATTCTTTTAGCAGATGTTTCTCAAAAAGCGACTTTCATTGTCAAAAACGCAGCAAAGCTATTCAGTGTGTTGTTCAGAAACTGGCGCCACGCTCTCCTCTAGCATGGAACGACCTCCTCGAGACACGTGTCTAAGCAAGTATCCGTAATTGCTTTCAAGTGTAAAGTTAAAAATGTTCTCCCGGAAGATGCAGAGTGTCGCTACTTCCAGCTGACCCGTCCGTAACGGAGACGCAGCCCGGCGGTTCTGCTCTCAAGTGCGCTAGCGAAACCGGGCGTGTTCCTACTGCATGACGCGACGGCGTACATCTGGGAAGCCTTCACAAAGCTGCTCTCCTTCTCTTGTTCCCAGGGCCTGACAATCGAGCACATCTGCAACGAGCTGAGGCACTTGTACATGATGAAGAACCTCTCCACAGAATATTCGGTCTTCATGACTTGTGAACCGTCGCCAAGCGCTAATAATGAGATCCACATGGCCATAGTACGTAGCGCTCATCCCGCCGCCCTCCTGCGGCGAACTGCAGACGTCGCCACTTTTGCACGACGGGCGACAAAGTCAATCTCTGCCGGGGTCTGTGGGTTTTCTCAACCGGTTAACCTTCTCGTTTCAGTCGACGGAGGACCAGAGGCTGGAAAAGGTCCCCGTCAAAACCATCACCGATAAGATTTTCGACTTCATCAGCAAGCGCAATGGCAGCAACATGATTGTGGCGGCTATAGAGAGAGTGCAGGAGAGACCACCCCTGATCAAAACGGGTAAGCGGGGGCTTGTTTGAAGACACAAATTCAAATAGCGTTGAGTTTTACAAGGGTTTGGCTCACCCCCCCTCCGGGGTGGGGGTGGGGTGAGAGCTGCCTAGGAGGCCTGGATTGGCGCGGGCCCACAGTACTGAGCTGCAGGCCCGGAGCCCCAGGACCGACACCAGCTTCGGCACTGAGCTGCCACCTCCGAAGCGGGCGAATGTCGAACGGCTGCGGGCAGCACTTAGGATGCCGTCGGTCACAGAGGAATCCTATTCCGAGGTCTCTGTGGCAACAGTCAACGTGCCACTGCATAATTATTCCAAACATACTGCAGCGGGGTCCCGTGGTCAAAGGTGTTTACTTTTCAGTCCTATTATCGGTGAGAATAACGCCGCAAGTTGACCGCTTGACCGCTCGGCTCCTGGGGCAGGTGACGTGCTCAAATGGAGCTTGTGAATTTGCACGGCGCATTTCTCAGGCCCACCTGTTTTCACGCAGTTGCACTGAGAAATGAGTGACGCGGCACCGGCGCAGAAAAGAGTTTCTTTTTTTTTTTTTTTTTTTCTCGACGGTTCCGGGCGTCGGGTCGCTTTAGCTGAGGGGTCGTGCTCGAAGGCGCAGCCAACTCACCCGCCCTTTTCTCCCGTGTGTCTCCCTCCGTCAGACTACCTGGTGCCGCTGCTGAGCTCCGTGTTCATCGTGATGTGGGCGCTGGTGCTGGTGGGCGCGCTGTGGTGCGTCCGCCGGCGCCGCAAGCAGAGCGGGCACGGCGGCGCCTCCGCCGCGGCCTCGTCGGACGACAACACCACCAACAACGTGCGGGAGCAGCTCAACCAGATCAAGAACCCCATCGAGAAGCACGCGGGCAACGGCGCGCCCGGCCTCAACGAATACGAAGGGAAGAACTCCATCATCGCCAAAATCAGGACGCAAAACTCCGAGGCGGAGGAGGAAGACATGGAGAAGCACCTACAGAGAGCCAGGTTCGCCAAGCAGCCGGCGTACACCCTGGTGGACAGGGAGGACAAAATGACGCCCGGCAAACACGCAAACTGGACAAACAAACAGGACAACAGAGACTTGGAGACAGCACAGAGCCTAAACCGACTGGAGTACATCGTATAGCAGGACCGGTGGGTTGCGATGCAACCGAGCTCTGGGCGGAAGGCTGCGTTCGTACTTCTTAAACCGTTGTCATATTTTGACGCCAAGGTTGTTATTTACATAGGATCTCTGTGTTAATTTAAGTTCTGACACGCTGGCTTACACTGGCAACGATAGTGGCTGTGGTTGGCTGGAAGAGCGGACGCTGTGCTCCACGTCTATGCAAAACTAGTCTCAAGAGCCCTTCTGTAAAGCGTTCTTCACTTTGTACAGGCTGGGCGAGAAGCTTTGCAAAGTCATTGCAAAATAGTCTTAAGTGTTATTTTTTTTAAGTAATGCTGAGAAAACAAAAAATTAAACGCAACACACGGTTTAATATATATGGGCTCGATGTGGTTGGTGTACAACTAGTTCTGTATCAGAAAAGTGCCTTTGCAGCTCTATACCACAACAACCATCAAAAGAAAGTTTATTATTTATTTTTAATTTTAATTTCTGGGGAGGGCTGGGTCAATGTCAGCGGTTGCTGTCGAAATGAAGAATTTAAAGTGTCGATTTAGAACACTGTATAGATAATGTACATTTTTTAATTAATCACTGTGTATATTTGATTTATTAACTTAATAATCAAGAGCCTTAAAGTACCATTCCCTTTTATTTAAATGTATTGTCTAGATTTGAAGGTTTTGATAGCTTTGTGAGCTTATGACTTTATTTTTGATGAAAATTTTGTTTCATGTTTCATAAATGCCAAATTTTGAAGTGCTCTAGAAAGAATAGTTTATTTTTTAACAAATAGAATGGGCATTTTTGTGCCCGAAAAACCATGTTTTTTTTTTCTTTTTTTTTTTTTTTGGTACAATGTCAGATGTAACAATTTCAGAACCATTGTTTTTGCCAGGTGTTTTTTGTAAGTACTTAAGACGCCCGAGAGGAGGAAACGGAGCAAGAGGAGAGAGAATCTCGCTGCTTTGGGTTTTTACGAAAACAAGATAGCAAGTATCTCAACTGTCACAAAAGCAAAAGTTGTTTATAGTCCATCTGTCACAGGAGGGGGGATTAAAGGCGAGCTGGTTACAGAGAGGAACGCAAGACGAAGCCGGTGGCTCGCAGTACAATAAGAGGCAAATGTCCTCAGTTACACCACTAATTAGCATAACGTAATAAGCTAGTCTGTGGGGGGCAACTGCACGGCCCACGCTGCCGTATTAAACGGGAATGTGTGCTTTTGCTCGGCACGTTTTTTCTTTTCCAGGCTTTCAAACACGTGCTGAGGTCAGTCGTTCACCCGCCGCGTTACGCAGACACTGTACTTTGACGTTAGTGTTACACTTGAGGTTGGATCTCCTTTAGAGGTGTTGTTCCTGGCAGTTTTTTTTTGTTTTTTTTTTGTTTTTTTTGTTGAAAGACATATTTATTAAATATTTTGTATGAAAAGAGGATTGAACTTTGAAGTGGATATTTTTTTTAATGTTTTTTAAACGGACGGAGGCCCCGATTCGCGCGTGCGGCGCCGACGGGCAGCTGACGGGCCGCGCAGAGTCGGCGACAGCGGCCGCTTTGTTGGAGGCTCGGGAGCCCCGGTTCGCGCGGACATGCGAGAGCGTTCGGCGCGGCGGTACACGCGAGAAATCTGCGTGGGAACGGCCCGGCGGTCTTGCGGGAAACGGGCGCGAGGTCAGCGTTTACCAGGGATCGTACAGGAACGTCTCCCTCGAACTGAGCCGGTTTCTACCAGGTGCTGTCATTTCCGTATCGCTGGATTTTAGAAAATGTATTATTATTTTTATTACAGGGCAGAACATTCTAGTAAATCCCTGGGCCAGCAGAGAGTGTTCCGTTAGAACCGTCATCTGGCCTGTATTTCAGCAGCGAACTTGTGCAACCCGGCAGTTTGGCCTTAACAAACCAGCGGCTGCTTCTGCTTTCACTAACCCCCCCCCCCCCGGTTCATCTCGTGTTCGATAAGGACTGAATCAGATAAGAGGGGCCCCAGAAGAGGAAAGCTTACTGGGCTCATTTTAGGATTATGTGGAGCTCATACCCTGGAGGGGCTGCTGCCTCCCAGTGTCGTCTCAGCACTGGGCTGCAGTTCTGAGGAATTCTCCAAATTGTCAAGAATTTTAGTCCTTTTTGAAACCCTACCTGTCCCGTCCACTGTTCACACAGTGGCCTTTACCCGCCTCTCCCGCTCTCCGCGCGAGTCCCTTGAGCCGCCCCGAGGCGGCGGCAGGATGGCGCTCGTCTCTCGGCCAGGATCACCGGGGGGGGGTAGCACCGCAGCGAAACCTCGGCCGGGCAAACGTGCACGATTAAAGAGGAAGAGTCTTCGCGTTACCGGCGCTGGCTTCTTCCCCACCCAAAAAAACTCATTTACATCCAAAAAGCAGCAAGCCTGACCTTTCGCCCCGAGCCTTTGATAAATAACGGGATCCGCCGCCGGAATTTCATTTATAAATTTGTGCCCAGAACACTTTGGTTTCCAGTTGACATTTTTGGTCAGACCACTAACTGCTTACATGGGCTCAGGTCTGCTTTGGGGATGGACAAAGAACAATGAAACTGCAGCCTTTTTTAAACCGGTCATCTAGTCTTTGTCTGGCAAAAACAATTTTTTTCTTGATTTTAGAGAAATCTGGTTGTGGATTTTTTTTTTTTTTGTATAAAGGGACGCTGTGTAGTGAAACAGATCCTGATCTTAGTGTCCAGCCATCTGTCTGATGCAACTTCAACCCTAACAAAATGTGACCGTGTAACAATGCATTTATTTACTGTAGGATGTCGGGGGGGTTGATTTACCCCAAAACGACTGAAGGTCTAACTGCTTACCTCAGCGGGCCTTTAAGTTGTAGTGTGAAAAATGCCAGCACCGAGTAATCCCGCCTTGACAGACGCACAGTGTCAGAAAGCTTAAGTCCGTCACCTCCGAATCTACACCAGAATCCTTCTTCATAAAACACGAGGGGACTCCCGAAGTAACATAAAAAAGCCTTTATTAAAACCACAAAGTACTTTTTTCTGTTGAAGAAATAACAAATGGAGTGTGGCGTGTGCCGCACGCGGCGTTTTCAAAGCTCCGCTGCAGACGAGTAATGAATGAGCGCCGAGCGGCACGCTGGAGCCGTCCGTGGGTGGTCTGCTCGGCCCACAACGGACCCCATCCTTGGCAGCGGGGACGGTCGACCGTGACGGTACCCCCCACCAGCCCAAACCCAGAACTCCCCGACTTCTTCCATTCCGTGCATTTGGTATAAACGGGTCCCCGTTCAAATCCTACAAACTAAATTAGACATGTTATAGGCCGATGGAAGATCTCACTCTAAAGGGCTCCCATCGTGTCCAACCTACTTTTCAGTATTATTTTTAAATCTCCATGACAACTGTAGCTTAGCGGTTAGAAAGTGACGACTGCAGTTCTGGTTGACTGTTAAAGTCCAATAAGCTCGTGTCGGAGCCTCAGCGAGGACCCGCTGGGAAAGAATCTCCGGAAAAGACACGGAGAGGAGACCAGACCTTCAGACGATTCTCACAGCAGGAGGAACCTCAGTGATCCGCCTCATAGGCCAGGAGGACCCTGAACTCCAGCAACTCAGTACATCTAACAAAGACAAACTACTATACGTTTTTCCTTCTGTGTACCTTGACACACACACCTTTTTAAAATCCACCAAAATGCCCCTTGTGGACAGATGATCTTTACAGAAACACGCATGGCAAACGATTCAAACAATAAAATGTACTTTACATATGTGACTGTCTCGTGTGTAAATTATCACTTATATACATCCACTTAAGCCCCATACAGCTGTACGGCGCCAGGCGTCCTGCACGCCTGCCTCCCGTGCCCGCCAGCACCACCTGCCCTCAGGTCTTCTTCACCCGTCTTAATCTGGACTTTCTGGCCACGTTCTCCTCTCCTTCCTTTCTGTCCGAGGCTCTAGCGCTAGCAGATGAACAGGGGGGCGAAGGCCTCACAGTCGGCCCTTTCGCACTTACGGCCAACCCCGTCTGGTCTGCTTGCTCCGTGTTGTTCTCTGCCAGGGGGGCTTTCGGGCCCGATTTTCCCCTAGTAAGCAGCTCCCCTTCCAGCTTGGATTGGACCGCAAAGCGTGGCTCGGGTGCCAGCGGAGGCAGGGCTGCGGACGCCTGTGTGAGGGATTCGGCAGAGTGTGTTTTCATTATTACCTCACCGGGGGAGGCTGGAGAACGTCCAGGGCACGCTCTCTTGGCACCCTCCCCGTCTTCCTGAGAGCTGCTCCTTCCCCTCTTGCCCTTCCCCTGGCTGAGCACTGCTCGCAGCGGTGCTGACTCATAGCTCGGGGGTGACGCGGGGGCAGGTCCGAGGGTCCCGCGGAGCATCGCCGTGCCTCTGCGCTCTGGAAAGGGAAGCAAGGCCTCGCGCTGAGCTCTGCTCAGCCCCTGAACACGGGCCTCAGCCACCCCCTGCTCAAACCAAGTGTCATCCTCCGTCGAAGCGACGGGGACCGGCTCTCCCCCGGGGTCCTCGTGTCCTGGCGCCTCGCTGCGATGCTGGACACTGTCGAGTGACGCACAGTTTTACCGACAGGACGCGGAGTGGGAGCCGTCGCCATTTTCTCCAGCACAGGACAATCGTACTCACATCTTCGGAAGGGCGTTCCTCTTTGTTATTGCCGAGCTGTTTAATGGCTCTCCGCTTTCACAGGGTCTGGCGAAACACTTTGACTTGCTTTGTGTGCTCTCCGCCATCTTGAAAAGAAAAACAGCAATTATGTAAGCAAAAGTTATTATCCTTAGTTTCCTTTGGAAACCTTTAGCTCAAAAACAGTGTTGCTGCCAGACTATACAAATATAACACCACAGAAAGAAAGTATTACACACTCTTTGGACTTATAGGCTTTCAGGATAAGGTATTTTACACACACACACACACAAAAAAAACGTCCTGCTTCAGTGTCCCTCTTGACCTGGTCTCATTGCCACCCCATCTGCGAACGTGACTTCGCATGACAATCACGCTAGAACTGTGACGACTGAAGGATGAATTCAAAGCGGATATTTAAAAGGGGGAAGTTTTTTGCAATTTTAGTAGAGAACCACAGCGAAAATAAAAGATCTGCACACACACAAAACAAAGTTCAACTGAAGTTTGTTCTCCAGCGCAGCGGCACTACAACAGGGTAAGTTAAAAAGGCAAGACAAGTCCTCGGCCAGTGAAGGACAGTCATTCGGCCAAAGTCACATGCGCACGCAGACAATGAGGAAGAACGGAACAAAGACGTTGAGCGCAGGAGGATGGGTGACAGGACGCGCCCCAGCAGCCTCTCGCCACCAGAGTCAGAGCAGGTAGAGGGGACTGCAGTCACCGTCTCGTGACCGGGCTCACCGCAGAGTCGCAGAGTCTGGGAAGTTATCGCTGCAGCATCGACCGACACGAGGCAGTACAAGCCGGCGGTCTGGGAAACAGCCCCGATATTAATACGTTAATTTTGGTTTTGTCAACGGTGGATAAAAAGCGTTGCAGAGAGTACAGAACATTCCAGGCGCCGCTTGCTTGTCTTATTACGCAGATTCACTAAATACTACAGCTCTGGATCCTGGGACTGCAGATTGTTCCAAAAATCACTGAGCTTTTTTTTCCCCCCTCTTGTTTTGCTTTTCGGCTTTCGTTCCCAGTTCCCAGAGTCTGTTCGCAAAAACAGGTGGCTGCAGACATGATTTTATGACCTTCCCTTTCTCTCTCACTCCCTCCATCTGAACAAAGGGCAAACACATCAGAGGCAAGTCATGAAATCTTAATTTTACAAGGGTTTTGTTACAATTTAAGAAAGTTAAGAGATGGGAACATGAACTTTGAACATATCTGTACTGCACAAAGGAGAAATGTGTTCAGAGCTCCAAGGTGAAGGAAGAGTTAGCAGTTACAGTCACCGACGCAGCACTGCGGTTTGTGGAAATGTGGGCAAGAGAGAAAAACAGCAGAAAGCCACAAAAAACGCACCTCCTGGCCACAGAATGGCGAGATGTGCCCACAAATGGTGGAATGTGCTGTGGGCACCGTTGCTGGAAAGCCCAGCAGAAGGGGGCGCCGTCCCCAAGTTCACCCTTTTGTGTGTGTGTGTGTGAGAGAGAGAGACTGCCTGCTGTTGAGAAGCAGACCCTGTGGGGTACGGTTAAGGGTTGGTGATGACCGCATCTGAGGGACTGCTCAAAACAAACTTGAAACTAGCTTGAGAGTTTAAAAACATCATCATGAAGTTCTGTGAGGTACAGCAATTCCTTCCCTCAGCACCACACCCTGAGAGAAGGACAGTTTATTTTGAAAACTAAACAATTAACATCAAGAATATGACTCAGGCTCCTAGAACTGTGGGAACTAGTGATCTGAACCCTCCAAAGCTGCAAAAATAGTCCACAACAGACCATAAATAAGAGCCAAAAACCAACTGTAAGGACTGAGAATCTCAGGGAAAGTGCTGTTGAAGCTGATGCTTTACTCACGGTTTCTCCAAATGTCTTGATAACTACGCTTTGTGCCTCTTGTCATGCTCTTGTCTGAGCACGGTCCATCCAAAGCACATAAAACTGGCTATAAAAGAGCGGCCTAAATGCACACAGGAGCGTTCTACAAAGAAGTACTCGCAGAGTCTCGTACACAGAAACAGACAAGGACCCCATGACATGTTGTGAAAGCCAACAGAACCACTGAACTTCACAGAGGTCAGAAATGAACAAAACCAGAGATGCACATCGACTACATTCATTTGCATTCTTCGCACTCATTAGCCTTACTTCCATCTCCACCATGAAAAAGTGCTTCTACAGTTTCAATAACCACAAAACATGCACATTTATCCACAAAAGCAGGAGAAACTTTAAAACTTAAGAAAACAAAGAAAAAGTACCATAAAAGACTTTTGACCCCAATACCCACAGGACTCGACTGCTCTCTACAACCCAGCCAGAGCACTGCGCTCATCCACCTCTGTTTGGTGGTCAAAAACTGTGCCGTAATGAACCTGAAATGTCAACAACTTAACTGTAAAGTCCTGCTGCAATGCACAGGACACTGAGAAAATACTTTTTACCCAAAACACCCCCGAATCCATAAAACAAACATGTCGTGCTTGCTTTAGCTCAGCAGGTGCCTTCACACAAAACATCTTGTGCCCCCCCCCCATCGCACCCATCACAGTGAACCGTACGAGCGAGATCACTTAGCCTCATTGTGCTGGCACTGAGGGGGTGCCCCCGGGACCCCTGGCAAAGCCTGACCTTATAGTCAGAGGATGAGCCCTGACTGTGAGAGAAAGTCTGGCAGGCAAAAGCTGTACGATGAGCTGAAGCGGGGGGTGTTTTTAGAGAGCGTCATCTTATGCCGCTTTGTGTTTTTCAGTCAGAAGGTGAGGAAGAGGAGTGTTTGCGAGGGTGGAGGGTGACTGGCACTGCCCTGTCATGAGGAAATTCACTATCCGTAACCAGAGCGAAGGGCGCGGAAACTCCAGAGGACCTACGGTAAAAGTATCCGAGCTGGGAACTGGGGAAGAACGCCTCACAGAGGGCCCAAAATGTGTCACTTCCAAGAGCAGCCTGCTAAGTGAGCGGACCCCCTACCCCAGCCCCCGTTTTCTCAGAGCAGGGTGACCACAGGCCGCAAACCCCACGCCACCGGGGCCCACCTCCACTCTGTGGGCAGGAATGCTGATCCATGCACATTTGAGCAAGATATCAGACAGAGTAAAAGTTCATTTCACTGAATTTGGACACATTATCGGGATTTTGATATGTTATCTGTTATTCTTCTGCTGTTTTTGCGATCGTTCGCTGACTGCCCATTTCCTAGCAGATTTGTTTACATAAGAAAGCAAACAAGCCTCACAAAATTCCCTTTCTGTTCTGCCCGCTACACGAAAGACAAAATAAACTGAAGCACAAGTGTGACTGGCTTTGGTGTCATTGTCATACTCTTCGTGGCCTGATCTTTGACCCCCAGCAGCAGAAAAACTCAGACTGGACTGAAACCAGAAAGTTCTACGAAGACTCTTTTTGAATGAATCAGGCCATCACACCCTGAGACATGTCTCCTCCAGCCCTGCCAAAGGAGAGCAAACGTGCCCACGACCCATCATTATTCATATTACAGCAATACGGCTTGGCGTCGGAGTGGGAGGCATTCCGCTCCACCGCACTCCTTCTTTCCAATTCTGCTCTCCTAACAGGATTAAAAACCCTCTGACAAATTAGAACAAAATGAACGAGGTAAACAAGTAATTGTTTTGTCATGTGAGGCACCCCAGCATGCTTGTCTGGTCTCCCTCCACACCAAACCACCAGCAAGGCTGTGCTGGAGGGAGCCTTCCCGCAGCCCCCACCCCGCCTCGCCGCCCCCGGCCCGTACAAGAGAAGGAAACCACATCCTGAGAAAAGGAAAAGTTGGGAGAAAGCTACGGCTCCGGCTGGAAAACTGGTTACACAATCTGAACTTTTCACTGACAACTACAGCGTGCTAAAAATATTACAATTCATGCTTTCATTGATGGCCAAAGAGGGAAAGAAAAAAAAACTCAAAGGAAACAAAAGAGAATGCCTTACAGTGAGAAGCACCAGCGCCGATCATGTGATTGTCAAACTTGATGTCCTTGATGTCTGATCCAAGGCAAGAAACCTCCTCTCCCCTCATCTGGAGTGAAGGCGGGTTCAGCCAGGCCGTTCTGAGGACACGAGTGCAGCCCAGGAACGTGACGCCAGTGCTGTGGCTCAGGACGCCACCGGGAGTCCATGAACCCTGACTGATCAAGTGACACCTATTCCGGGATCCAAATTCGAGTGTCTCTCTCTCAAAACACTCACACGCGCCAAAACACCGAGGCACCGTCTGCCCCTTGAATTCCCAGCGTGCAGTAATGCGTGGCATCGGGCGTGCGATCAAACCTGACTAAAGCTGTACACAAGTTCGCTTCAAACTCTGACATCCTTCGTGACCACAGAGCTAATATTGGTGACACTCTTTAGCACCTTCACCTGTTACCATCTGACACGCAACAGCTCCAGCTCCACTGACATCCTTGAACATTTTAGGTTCTATATCCAGATCATGTTAAGGAAAAAACTTCAAACATTAATATCCTGCAACTTCCAAAGATGATAACTTTTTCATACAGAAGGAATAATAGGGGATTCTTAAGAAAATAAAATCAGTTTAGTGGGCTCTTCAAGCTATTTACTGGTTGCTTCCATCAAACTAGTACAGCTACTATGCTGACAGACTTAAAAAAAAAAAAAAAAATAGGAAGGATATACATAAGGTAATGGCAGCATGGAGGCACAGCAGGTACCACTAGTGCCTCCAAGCTCCTAGGCTTTGGGTTTCAAAGAGGCTCCGTCTGAGGGGAGTTTGGATGTTCTCCCTGTATTTGTGTGGGTTTTCCGCAGGTGCTCTGGTTTCCTCCCACAGTCCAAACATGTGTTTCAGGTAGATTCTAAATTGCAGTGGTGTGAGGATATGTGTGTGTGCGAAACAGTGTAAAGAGTGTATGCGAATGCCTGTGATGGATCCGTCCAGTGTGTACCCAGCCTTATGCCCTCCACTTCCGGGATATGCTCTGGACCCCTGTGACTCTGGACTGTAGAAGAGGTTACTGATAATGGATGGATGGATGGATGGATGGATGCCTGCATAAGACAGGGTGGGAGATCACTTACATAAACATATTCTTAATGATCAGCCTCACCTCAACCAGGTTCTCCTTTCCTCTTAACTGCTCTTCGTGTTCCAGCAGACTCATGTACACCACTAAGCGTTCTGGAAACATGCGCAACTCTGGTTGGATGGCAGTAGGGGCTGCAACAAAGACAAATATTAAGCACACATCACCTTACACTTGTACTTATTTGTTAGATATTCTCCTCCAAAGCGACTTAAAGTCTGAGGTTTGTACACTGAGGTCCTTACAATGATTTACCCGGTTATACAGCTGGGTATTTTTTACTGTACCAAATCATAGTAAGGTCCTTGATAAAATGAACTACACCAGAGATTGAAAGCCAGGACCTTCAGATTGGACGGCAACAGCTTTTACACTCCCTGTATATCTTAAATGGGTATTTGGCAGGTATCAGCACAATTTTCCCAAAAGCAAAAAAAGCATTTGAATAAAAAGCTTGTGTATATTGTGTGTGTGTGTGTGTGTGTGTGTGTGTGTGTGCGCACTCCCTAAGGAACCTCAGCTCAGCAGTCCACCTAAATAAGCGTTATAAGACGGTGTCTGAGATGAGCAGTTAAAGGAAGCAGCAGTTGGTTTTAAGTAAATGCCTCACATGGGCAAGTTTCACTTGTGTGCTCATGGTGACATTCTACATCATCTACTCTCTCTCTCTCTCTATATATATATATATATATATATATATATAAGGCACAGATTGTAACAGCATGCAAACCAAAACAAAGCACACTTTATAATGCATGCTCATTTAACTTAGTCTGGTTCCAGAAAACGTCTCTTAAAGACAAAAGAATGGAGTAAATAAGAGTGTGAGGGTCACCTCGGCGCTGTCAGGAACAAAGTAAAGTTATGCACTACATGCTTTGCAGGGTCTTGGCCCTCCAGAGAGTGTCTCGAGTCGTGGTACCTTGAAGACATCTCAGTCAGTACAATCTGAAACCTTAGTGAACTCCGTTTTGTTGCTGGTCAAGAAAAAGGATCTTGTATGTTGGATTCCATATTCCTTATTTACTGTCTTACGTATAACATTGGAGAAGCAGATTACATATACTGCACACATTGCAAAGAGGAAAAATGCAGATTTCCACATAAATACTGGAATTTAATTACCATCATTATTAACAGCATCAACATTTCCTTCAGATGTATGAATGACCACTGAAGATATTACCTCAATCCAAAACATACTTTAAAAAAGGTGTAAACAGGTTGAGACTAAGACCCATGCAATCTATGACTGACTAGTAGTTTTTCTAACCACCAAAATATGAAAACCAGCACTTTGTCTAATCCTTCCCTTTGAAAAGGCAAATTCCTTCAGGATCAATAAAGTTTTTATCTCTCGCTGACCTCGCTACACAAAATTCGGTGTACATGTATACGCCATCATACCACCACAAGATTTCAGGGTAGTGAACTATAACAATACAAGTATATACAAGTTTATATGTGCATTTGCAAATTCTAAAATTCAACTGGAAGTAACCAAGTGTTCTTTAGGAAACTTTATAAACATCTTGACACATCCGTCAACGACATGCTAAATATTGTTGCATTTGAGTTCAAAAGAAAAGAAGCAATATTATATACTGACATTATTTTTGAAGTTTTTTAACTATGGAAATCAGAGGTGACTGCAGCAAAGTCTACAGGCAAATTCTCTGTTGAGTCCGTATTAAGTACACAGATCAATCTAGACCAAAATGTACCACACGTGCAGTTCAAACACTTTTAAAGAATTTTTAGGTTGGAGGAAAATCACCCATCTTTCTCATTTTTAGAAACAGGCCACTTGAGAGCATCTAGACAAGCGTGTACCCCCAGGATAGACCCAGAAGTGTTGGGTAGACAACCTGTATAACACGCACACGGAAGAGGGACGACAGACGAGACCACGTGACCACTTTATACGTTCCACTTGACAGTGCAGTCACATACCTCCGGGTTGTCGCCTCATAACACATCTCAAGTTGACATGCCGCTTCAGGAAGTAGGCCACCAGATGAAGCTGTTCTCCTGCCAAAAAAAATATAGCGATAAGGGCTGGTAGGGAGTGGTGGGGAGAAGGTGGGGGCAAGGGGGACTTCCTACTCCTCATCTTAAAAAAACTGGAACGCATACAGAGCATTCAGAAAGGAAACCTCTACCGCTCGGTAACAGATACACACACTTTTCACACAGTCTGGCCACAGCACACAAAGAAAGTGTAGCATCTAGCGGTTTCCAGAAGGTTCTGCCATGATAAACATCAGCTCAATTACCAACCGCGTGCAGAAGAAGGAAGGAGGAAAACAGGTCATTGAAATATTGATAAATAAATTGGATGCGTGACACTGCACGTTGCTATAGCTTTATGGTGACATTTTGAGCTGCCCTTGCCTGCCACAGCTTTGGCTGTAACAAACGTCAAAACGATGACAACAGGAAAACTGTCCAGTCAACCACTCCTCCACACTGGCCAGGAGAAGCATCCAAAGAGATAAAATGAGCCGAGGGCCAGTCAGAAACATTACAGAACAAGAACAGAACAGCTATCCATTATCACCCAAATCTAACCCATCGCTGAAAACGTGTCACAGCGAACTTTCAGATAGCGGAGGCCTATGTTCTGTTATTTTCAGTCTAAAATAATGCATCCCATCATCCAATTTCCCCAAATATCCTTAAATACTTTTAATCACGTACATACATAACAGCCCCCCAAGGACTTCTCCACAACCTTGTCCACTTTCTTAGAAGACACAGACAAGTGCAGCACACTCCTGTCAGCCTTCCTCCATTCCTTCTGACTGCGGTCAGAAATTCCAGAAGAGTTTTGCACTAAGAACTACTTACATCCTAGTTACTGCATCCAGGGTAATTCCCACTTCTGAAAGTTCTCCCAAGGCCGAGTAATGACCTGAAGCAGGGGATCCCCTTAACATGTTGCATTTATTGTGAACAACTTAATAACTTTCTGTCAAGCGTATACAGATATCCGAAAAACCATCCTTGTAACTTCTACCACGAATTGCTCTGCTGCCTCCTAGTTAACACACCCAAAACGGCCAATGTAAAATACTGCAGGATTCCGTTCACGTCCCATAATGCCCCACTCAAGTCACATTTCTAACACTCTGTATCCTCTCACCCAGACCTGCTCGCAGCTTAAACCTTTTTTAGGAGAGTGGGGTTTTTCACTTTGATAGTGAATTTTGGGTACAAATTTTCAAGAGTCGCAAAAGCACACGCCTGAACAGAGGGATTAAATACAGCGAGTGATAGCTGTATATTTACCGTCTTTATGGTTTTTATTTCAAGCATATTACAGTAAGTGATGACGTTCCTGCCTCATTCTTTTCTGCTTGGGTGATGTTCTCGCTGGCAAGAAGGTCAGATTACAGGTGCACCAGTGATTCTACTTGCTCTCACACTACCCCTGGAGTTTCCCCAAGTCATTTTAAATCCCTTAATAGTGCAGATGCATTTTGAATGGGTGACAGTACTCCTGTGGGAAAATGGCACAGTACCACGGCTCCGTCTGGCTGGTCAAAGCCTGCACAACAGTCGCTGGCACAAGCTATGTACAAACCTCGGTCTACCTGCACTGAGAGCACAGCAGCAGGTGGTGGTGGTGGTGTGTGTCCCGTCAGTTCTGCTGCTGTGCTGGTCATTGTTCCTCCAGGTGCAGGAGGAGTCTAT
This sequence comes from Arapaima gigas, assembly GCA_900497675.1. Lineage (NCBI taxonomy): Eukaryota > Metazoa > Chordata > Actinopteri > Osteoglossiformes > Osteoglossidae > Arapaima > Arapaima gigas. Next base: position 504,763 of record UFQX01000108.1, read on the forward strand.
CTATCCAGAACGTTAGTGACTCAACCAGAAACCATTAATAATAAAAACAACAATTTCTACAAAAGTGATAGTGGTAGCTGGCCAAGCAAAGGATCACTGTTCAAAGGGACAAATCAAAGCCCTGAACTAACCACTGTGGAGTGATGTCACAGTTTGTGTTGACACAGACACACTGGGTCTACATATCCTCCTTCCTTCGTCACAGGCTTGTATTCTACCCCAATTATTCTTGCAAAAGCACCATGGTTATACAGATGTTCCATTTCAGAGAATTCCAGGTCTTCTTTCACACACTTAAAAAAATAACTACATAGTCGGTTGGTGCTGCATTGGCTGTCATCAGGAATTTTTCCCTCCGGCATGGCAGAGGCCTGGACCTGCATCTCATTTAGCCATTAAGTGCAGGTCCTTCACCACCGTTTCCTCTTTATTTGCACAGGAGAAATCATGCATTGAATCTGTTTTTATTTGACAACCAAGTTCACCTCGTCACAAGAGCTCCACAGTGTTGGAGGAGCGCTAGAAGTTGGCATGTCAAACTAATTCTCTAGAAGCCCAGAAACCCTTACACATCCAGCTTCAATTGAAACAGTTAAATATTTTGCTTTTGATGGTAAACATATAGGAGTTCATTTGGTAATGTTCCAAAAATACTGACACTTTATATATATATATATATATATATAAATAAATAAAAGCATAAAAATAGCATGGTTGTTTGCAGCACTGTGTGCAGCCCAGTGGACACCGCCGCCCCCCTCCCTGATGATGACTAAGCTGTTCAAAAGACCAAATGCAAATCACAGTCGCCACTTTTCCCATGCAAGCTGAAGTCATTTGGAGTACAAAGCAAAACAGCAGGCTTATTGTAAATTATTTCAAAAAGAAGAGAGCTGAGATTCTTCACGTAATGACATGCCATTAAGGTGTCTGAAACCACAAAGCTGTGAAAGGTTGACAGTTAAGCCCTTTAGACATTGCCTGATGGTTCCTCTCCTCCACCCTCCCCCCCGTTTCCATGTCTTCTGTTTTACTGGTTCGATAACCTAGCAAGTCTGCCAGCTCTTTTATCATGGATAAATTTCCAGCTATGTATTCTTCACATGACTCATTCTTCCACCAGCGCTGGTGTGCTGTAAGTACTGTCACACAAAGCTTTTCAGACGAAGTCTCACACTTACTCATAACAAACCCATGACAATGAGTAACATAAAGATATGAGTGATAACAGAAAAAGCTGTTAGCCACGAAAGTGAAGCTCTTGTTACCAAGATACTAAATTAACAAGGTAAATATTTTTTGAAGCACAAAGAAGCAAAACTATCATGGGAACAGTCCTGTATGAAGTCCCGACAGACCTGCCTGACTGGCTCTGACAGGCACACTGACAGGCCTTTACCACCCTCCAGCCGTCGGGTGCCGCTAGGCAATGGAGAACATCTTTCCGGTGGTCCAAACAAGGACAGGGTGGGAAAAAGATGAGGTGCTTCAAGGGATTTGATGTGTGCTTTTAAACAGCCCCCCATTCTCCTTTGTCCAGTTGCCAGGGTAAAAAAGATTCAGTCCACCATCGGGTACCTTTTTCGAGAAAATGTAAGCTTTCTAAACACACCGCACACGTTGAAAGGCATACACAGCATCCAGTGCTTAACACAGTGGGCGTAGTGCTAGTTCAAGGCTACGGCAAGCCGGAAAAGAACTGGATCATTTCATAAAATGACTGAAAAAACAGACTAACATTTCAGAGCAATAGGCATTTTCAGATGAAAGAATCTTGCTCGTGTCTTTTTTCATACCCATTTCTGGAAAGGGAAAAAACAGGGGGGACTAGCATATTTCACTGCAGACAAACTTGTGTGGTTTTAAACGCTTCGATTTAGCCCATTAGATGTGAAGCACGACTTTCCAGAGGTATTTGTGTCTCCTCCCTGGTGGCAAAATCACGCCAATTCCCAGGGCAAAGCCGTAGAAGATGTCTGGAAAAGAGGACTGGGAACCCCCAAAAAACACAAGTTGAGACATCAGCTGGTGTTCGAACCCTACAAGTCTTGCAGTTTTGGAGTTGACTTTGGCCACGTGCCAAGCCCTGTTGCCAAGCACCATTTATGTTTATGTCTCACATTTTGTTGGACCTCTCTTGGCAGTAAGCTGGGCTCTTGTTGCTAAACTGTGTGCCACAACATTTAAAAACAAATCAGGCATCACTCGAGATGCAGAAACTCAAGAGGAGCTCTTTCAAGACCCTTGCTTAGAATGAAACCCTCTGCAGCTTCACTATAAAGATGAATCGGTTGATTTGGCATCAAGTGCACTAGGATTGTGACAATACACAAGCATCCATACGTGACGTCACGTGACGGCTTTTTGCCTCTGGGGGGAAAGCAGAGCAACCGTTCTAATTATTGACAATTACGATATAGAAACTGACAGCGGACACACATTTCGTCCTTGGCAGTCTTCCCGTCATTAATGGGCCTAAACATCTTCACCACTGAAATTCTGGGTGTGTGTCCTGTTTTTCCATCACTTCCCGTGAAAATACTGGCAGAAAGGAAAAACTGAAATAGCCCCAAAAAGTCCAAAGAATGTGATAAAAGGACAGCCAGAGGCCCTTTTTCTTGGTTGTGAAACAAAGGTTTGTTTTAAACAAAGGCAACTGCAATGTTACATTAGTCACTTCCCAAAGGTGATCTATGGAGAACAAAGAGGACAAAAAGCTGACCACATTCAGGGTTTCACCAAGTGCGGGTGATTCATATGGATTTCCAACCAGGAGCATAATAGAAAACATTCCATGTGCTCCTCTCCAGTTTTACATTACTCTGGGAGAGAGATTGAGTCCAACCCAAGCATATCTTTATGTGGGTGTGTAACTGACCATGTCCAAGCAGTATGCGGTTAACGCTGAGCCACATGTTTACCAAGCTCTCTTCCGAAATGCACTTCGAGACCGAGTTCAAGCGCGTCGCTTCAGTGTTCAGGCTGACCAGCCTTCTCGGGACCGTTGCAGCTTAGCCAGCTTCACGATGAGCAGCTCAGCTTTCTGTCAGTGCCTGGGAATGGTGCCTGTCTGCTGCTTTTGAAGTCGACGACAGTATTTCATCCTTTCTTCTTCTCCTTTGGGTGGAGGTCCGGGGTAAGGGAGACCACATGTAAGAAGCTAACAGACTTTCCTGGAAGACCATCGCACTTGTTGTAGCTTTAACTTCAGGATGCCTTATCATTCTGCCATGTCCACTTGAAACAATATTTGCACAGGAGTGTTCAATTTAACATTTAGGCCACCTCCTTGGAGACATGTATATTCAAACAAACCTGTGTCAAAGTGTGCCAGCATGGCATTGCAGCTCAACCAGGTGGGAATAAAGAGTATCAGCAATGGACTGAAAAGGAAATCTCAATGGGTATATCAAACACTGCTCACTCTGCAGATAAAAGAAAACCTGGAGGACTTCCATATGCTTGCAAAACAGGTCATATGCCAATGAGAGTATGGTATGGCATTCTGCCAGGGGCTTCACACAAACACAGAAGTCTGAGTAAAGCAAATAGCATCACGGTGATTTCTTCCACACGCAGCAGTTAAACAAGCCTTTAGTACAACAATAAGACAAAGGACCCAAGAGGTTTAAAATCAAACAAACAATACAAAAATCTTCTTCTTCAGAGCACATATCACAAAATTAAAAGTTACTACATCCCTTTCCATTGTCTCATAAATTAAACAACTGGACATAACACTGGTAAATATAAGAATTGTGTAAATATAAAAAAAAAAAAATCTTAACATGGCAATCATGCTATCAAAGTAAACACGTGCCAACATCAATGCCGCGCAGTACCCATGACAAGAAACACTTATTTGGTGGTTCAAAGTTTCGGAGTACTATGAAAAATTATTTCACTTTTAAATGCAATGAGACTTTAGATTCTTTCGTGCTGCGCAATTTTAAAAGTTAAAATGATAGTGTAAACTAAATACGTAATAACATTTAGGGATGAGTTATGTGATAAATGTTTGCTCAGGCCTTGCTTATGTGCAACACCATGTGAAGTTAAATCTGTTTGTCACTGGGTTTATAAAGAGGTCCTTGACCCATCTCCATCAGAGCTGTAACCCTGGACGACCCGTCGCAAACACAAAGTTCATTTAAGCCGACCGATTACTGATGACGCAGCTAAGAGTGGAACACTCCGCAGTCTCCCGGACGCGCATCTTCTCGGCGTCACAGAACTGTAATACAAGAAACAAGAGACATCAAAAACAAAAGAGATGCCCAAGGTTTACTTTCTGCATGACAATGCAAGAACTGGCTGAACGTTCTGTGAATAAACGCAAACTCATTTCAGGCCACACGTCAAGGGTCTCCGTGGATCCGGAGCCCGGTTTGTACCAGAACCCAGAACATTTACACGTGAGCCGCTGCAGTGTGTGGCTAATATACACATCCGTGCAGAGGCACCTTGCTTCACCAAACACACTCTTCCTTAACTAACACAAACAAACACATGGCTTTTGCTTTTCAGGCATCTCTTATCCTTCCCCTCCCTATCTGCCTGCCAAAAAGAGGAATAAAAACATTTGGAACTTCCAAAACAATTTAGTAAATCCTGCAGTAAGTGCTTGGTCAAGTCAAATAGTTTGCCTGGGTTCATGGAAACATATGATATGTTCCTGACCAGACTGTGGCAAGCAAAGCAGTCACATGAATATGTTAGTGCTTATGCTATTTTCTCTTTTTTCAACTATAATTACATGTAAAGAGTGTGGTGTGACAGTGGTGGCTAATGTTGTGGCTGTGTCCTTAGAGGCTGATGTTGATCATGAAGAGCAGGAACTGAATGTGTGCGTGCGTGTGTGTGTGTGCGTGCGTGTTGCAAAAAGAACTGAACTTTTTAAGCCCAAAAGGGTACAACTATCCATTATAGAGCTTTTGTGGACAGATCCATCTGACATCTGTCTCACAGAGCTGCACTAGAGGCTGTACCAACACTACTTCCCGTACACCACCACTGCAGTGGGGACATTTAAAGAGTCCCAAAAGGAGGAGCTATATAATGAAGTCACATACAAACACATCTGGAGTGTGGCAGCTGCGAGGGAAAGGGGGGGGGGGGGGGGGGAGAAANAACAACAGAAAAAATGTGGGGGGGGGGGGGGGGGGGGGGGGGGGGGGGGGGGGGGGGGGTTGAGAAAGCCTTGAGGGCACAGCTTGAGTGAGGGTTGGGGTTAAAACACAGAGGGGTATCACTTTCAGTAAGGAGGTAGCAAATAATCCACCTGCCCTTGGTTCCACTGATTTCCATAAAACACACTCGACATTTCCTCTATGTACCTTCATCCACTTAATGCTTACCAGTCAGAGTCAGATGGTCCACAGCAACAGTGCAGGCATAGAACAGGCCTGGAAGAAACTCCGCAGGTCTGTTGGACCAACTGTTCAGGAGACTGAGCTGGTATTGCTTGTGAAGGGAGAGGGCAGGAAACGAAGGGAGGCAGCAGAGCAGCTATGTCACAGCAGTTCCATGCCCTGATTTCCATGCTCCACAGTTCCCAGGCCTTTGAAATTTAACCCAGGCAGGATGGGATGTGAAGTTTATTCCAAATCAGAAAATATCCCAGCACTCGGGGTGCAGGATGTCAGTGATTGTAGACACAAGTGGTTGTCAGAAACCCTGGCTCATCTGCTGGGCCCTCTTGGCATCCCTCGCATTCTTCAGCAGAGTGGATCTTCGTGAGCACATTCTACAGACCCACTGTCCAGTGGGCCTTATTTTTTCCACGGCAGCCGGAGCCAGCGGGGCTTAAAACTTGTGCACGAGGGCTGCCAAGTGGAGTCCGCGCCATGCTGAGCCGTCCCTCAGGGGTCCTCTCCCACGGCTATTAGTGACCACTCTTCTGGGAGCCTGGGAAAAAAGTTCTGAAAGGCGGGGCTTTCCGAACCGCCTCATAATGAGTTTGACACACACGCTACCTACATCCGCGGTACACCTGTAGGTCCATACCTGTAGACCAGGGGTATCTACCGTAGGGCCTTTCCTTTTACGCAACGTAGCAGGCAAGAACATTTGTTACATTAATATTTGCTAAATGTACCAGGCATACTGTAAATTCATTGACCCGTTTGATAATAGTCTTATAGTTAGACACAGACTTCAACACACAACACCTAAATAAAAAAAGTTATTTTTTTTTTAATTTAGACATTTAAGGTTCAGTGTCTCACTAATCCCCCCCACATTTGGCCCTCAAACCAGTTCACAAAGACTGTGGCCCCTGGCTAAAAAAAGGTTAGACGTGCTTGTTGACTCTTCCGATACACAATACTGTTTGGGGGTGCGGCAGGTTCAAGCTGCATCACAACTGGTGAGAAACAACTGGACTAATGGGAGCAGGCTGTTCTCACGTTTGGCTCTGCATTCTGCCAGGTTGTAGATGGCATCTCAACCAAATCTGGTTTTAAAGGGTTTCTCGGCTTACATTTCGGAAGCCAGATACATGCAGCTTATGTTAAGGGTGCAGTAAATACCACTTCTGAGAAAAAGACAAAAAAAAAAAAAAAAAAAAAACTCCAGTTAAGAGAAAACAAATATGGGCACACCCCCCCCCCAGGCCCCAAGCCTACATCAGGGAGTTTACGAGGCAAGGTGCTGTGGGTGGGGGGGTGGGCAACTCTGTGTGTAAGTAAGAAGTCCCGGCTCACTGGAGCTTCCTGTCCGTCAGCTCCCCAAGGGCAGCTGGCATGCCGCATGAGCCCCCAGCTGGCTGCAGGGCTGCCAGAATGAAAATGGATCCCAACTGCAACTCGACATGCTGAGAACCACGCCTCAATCTCACACACGCGCACACACACACGCAGCCAACTTCATTTATTGTTGAAGCTCTACATGTAAATTTGCAATCTGTACGGCTCTTGATGGGGGCACGGGGGCACTGAGAGCATGGCACGCTGCTGTTTCATTATTCATCCTTAATTAGGTCCTTTTTGTAAACACGGGGGACACTAGAGTCTATACAATACCTCAGCACCACCTCGAGCCAAGCACAAACTCCTGAGTGTTGAGCCAAGGAGCTCTGTGGGAAACACTCAGTTTCTCCCAAAATACAAATAAATCAAATCACATCGAGCCAATCATGAATTCTCAAGTAACTTGCTGTCTGAAAAATAAGGGGGGGTTGGGGTGGTAAGAGGATAAAAATTGGAGACCTGCCCCTGCAGCTGAGAATGGAGAGCTGGCTGCCATTTGTACTGGCCTGATCTCGACAACCTCGCTCCACACATCTGCACAGATACCGTGGTGCAGATCCCATTTAAAAGCAGCTCATGGCTGGGAAGGCGGTGGTTGAAATGACATTTGGTGTACTTGTCCAACAGGGCTTGCTTCTACTTCCTCCCAGTTTGGCAGACTTCCACTCAAAAATCTGTGACCTCAACAAGATATCCACTAAAGATAATTAAAATGTCCATGAATCTGGATATATAATAAAGAACACAGAGAAGAGAGTCTGCCAGTTAACTATCAATGACAGATACCTGTGAAAATTCTGTCCTTCTTAAAACTGTCTAGCACTACAACCCATTATCTGCTAAAATGTAACCAATTTAACCATAGTAACACAGTTTTAGAATTAAGAGAACAATACATGTATTGTGTTATGACAATCCTCTGTGACATTCGCCGACATTTCCATTGGCAGATGGAAGTAGGCAGCGGGCCTAAAAGTGGTGTCCAGAGGCTCCACAAACAAAGGTCAAACTGAGCTGCTTCTGCAGAAACTGAGAGTTCTTAGTTCCTAGCCTCTGCATTACTGGCTTGGTCCTCCAGGAGCATTACCGCACTCTAAATCGTAACCAGTCTCCAGGAATAGGGGGTGGGTGGCAGTTGGTTTGCTAAGGTGAGGTAGCCAGAGGTAGGAGACACGGCACGTTAATAAAGCAGCAGTTTAGGTGATATGACGGTGCTCCAGCAGAAGTTTAAAGTCTCAGGTGGGAACAAGGAGCTGGCTGACATGCTGGTCCTCCAACAGCTCCCCTCTGGAATTCCATACATCAGTCAATGATCTTGTCTGTCTTTTTGCCAGACTGGTGGGAGGGAAGACGAGACAGGCTTTGCAGTCCTAATCTGGTGGGGATGTCACAAAGAGGTGTGTGTGTGTGTGTGTGTGTGTGTGTGTGTGTGTGTGTGTGTGTGTGTGTGTGTAGGTAGGGGGTTCCCTCAGTAACATCATGAGGCCCAGCAGTGCTCATGGCAATCCAGTCATGGAGAATGGATTACCCAGAACACCGCTCACTCCTGTGTCCTCAACATGCTGGGCCGTGTGGTGGCAGCATGTGGTTTGACACACCGTAAATCACCTCAGCCGCTGCTGGCAGCATCTCAGGTGACGGTGGAGAATTCGACACCCCATGTGCCTTCCGGCCTGTATAGTCAGCCCCCTCTGTCGCCCCATGCTGTGATTTATGCCCAAAGGCAGGCATAGAGGGTCTTAAATAATAAACTATAAAAGCTGCAGAGGCCTGAGCCCCTGATCTCTGGCCTGGGTACTGGTGTGTTTGGGGGGGGGGGGGGGGCAAAGACNTGCAGACAGACAAGGAAGCAGAGCCCAATTCGGGAGACTGGGGGTTTGGGGGGGGGGGGGGGGGGGGTCAAGACAGGGCGTGTCTGGCTGCCCTGTAATCTCACACCACTGTAAACGCCTTCGTTAAACACAGCAGGTGAGTAAGCTCCGTTTACTTCCCACTAAGTACCACCTGCATCAGGTAACCACCTCCACCTCCTCTGCAATGATGTACATCACACGCAGGTCATTCTGTGAAGTGGCAACACACAGATCCACTGTCGAGCCCTTGGAGGGTGTGGTAGGATGCCTTCATTGCAGCCTGTGGGAGCCAGCCAGCGCCACACAAAGCCCGGAAGCAGACAGCTCAGCCACACCTTGGCTGTGGCAACCTGGTCCCAGCTGTCTCTGCTTTCCTCCATTTCCCACCTACTCATTGCTTAGCGCGCGCACGCACACACACGCACACGCGCACACACACACACACACACAGCAAGGCCAGCCTTGTTCTACAGTTAAACCCAAGAAGTACCCGATGGAGCAACACCACATTTCCCAGGGCCCAGCAAGAGCTCACCAGGCCCACTAGAGCCTGATCAGAACTCAGAAAAAAAGTGGCAACCAGCCGCAGGCCACTCAAACAGGGCATTCATCACACGCTCCTTCTGGGGCCCAGTGCTTTCCTGTCTACCACTCAGGAGATCAATGTCAAAGGTGAGTGATTCACAGGAGCTTACACCTCCGTGTTGGTACGTGCACAAAAGATCATCGTAACCAGTGTCGAAATTAAACATTGATAGACATTTATGTTTTGCAAGAGAAGCGTTATTAAGAGAGCCTCCCCCTCCCATGTTTTCTGAGTGATTAAACTCCTACACATATTATCCCATCTCACTGAAAACAAAATACATCCTCTTCCACATCACATAAAAACAGAACACGTGAAAAATACTGTACAGACTGTACAAGCAGGAAACGTGAAAAATTGTTTTTCATTGGATTATGTATCATTTACAAAAGCAACTAGAAAGTAGGTGGTATAAACTATGAATTTTAGACCAAATGGTTGCAAGTTGAAATACCAACATGGGCCTTCTTGTAACTTCTTCAGTTCCCTGAAGATATACGACCAGAATGTATATAACACTAAATAATTGCTACAACACTTAACAATAATATGTAAATAATAACAATAAACGATAAGAGCCACAAAGTAAAAATAAAAAGAATTAAAAAATGACCGTTCTCTTGATGTTTAGCACAACATTACCTTTGATAATCAGAGGACTGGCAGGGCTCAGTTCTTTCCTGTGCTTCTGAGGCCCTTTCTGGTGCCTGGCCTCCTGGAACCGTCTGACCCTCTCGTCCACTGCCTCCCGGAGCAGGACACCCACTTGCTGGACATCACACAGAGGCAGGTATTACTGCAGAAACCCCATCCAAGTAATTCACGCATGTGTTCACTGTTTTTTCAGTCTAAGGTGCAGCTGACCTGAGAAACCAGCACTCTCTTTCCTGCTGTTTCAAACAGTGACATTTTAGCCAATGCTACAGTCTTTTGTAATATATGGACAATTCAAACATTGCAAAACAGGTTTCTAGGCAATGGAAGTCATGGCAGCTGAAGAAACACAGATGGGTAACTACCAGGCTTTATGCCCTAACCAGACTGTCATTTTCAGTTCAATAATTGAAAATACTTTAATATTATTTGGAGAAAAGCATCTGATTACTGTATACAGGCTTCCTATGTTATTCAGATTTCATCCATTCCTGAAAATGTGCCGTGTAGCAAATTTTCAGATAGTGGGAGTCTTCATCACATAATCTCAAACAACCCCAAACCAAACTGAGCTAACGCTTTTCTCAAAAGCAGCTTACAAAGTTATTCTCAAGTATTTAGGCTGTTGTACAGCTGGACAATTTTGCTGGAGCAATTTAGGGTGACTTGCTCAAGAGCACTACAGCCAGTGGGATTCAAAGCTGGATCCTTCAGGTACAACGTGTTGATTTAAACCACTACACCACCTGCTGATGAATCGCAGGCACACAAGCAAGATCTCTGAGCAATTGTTTTCATCCAGACAGATTGCAACCGCTGGCTGTCATTGACTATCTTGAAAATAACAGTACTTAAAGTTCATTATCAACATATGAACACATTGCCTGTCTCTTGTTACTTCCAAATTATCGGCTGAGAAAATGATCATAAGATGATTTCATCATAATTATTTTCATTATGGTCTCACCTTCAAGTATTCAAACAGTGGTTAATGTCATATGCTATTATAACACTGGGTGTTAATTGTCTTTAATAACTTATTTTCAAGGTTGAACAGACCATAGGGACCGCCTCTCTCGATAAGCAACATTTTTCAATTCAAATATGCTAATGAATCATACATGAAGCTTATCTGCTAGTAAAAATGTTATTTGTCAATGTGCCATTAAAGTGTTAGATGACATTAACATTTTCAGTCACTGTGACCATCAAAACTTCATAGTGTTACTGGGCTGGGGGCTGGCTTGGTGCATTTGTTGAGAAGTCATGATGCACAACATCCTGTTGAGTGCCTGCTGGGATAGGAGCTGCTCCACTGTGGAATATAGGCAGCCACCTCACAGAGACCACACACTCCTTTTTGGACATCAAGAGTCCCACATTCTCTTCAGAGTCTTCTGCAGAGCCTACAGCACTAGGGGGTAGGGAGACTAGGATTTTCTTCTCTCCAACAATAGAATTGCAGATGTGGAAGTATCGTTGGGGTTGGCCCCGAATCCTCTCCACAGCTCTTCTCCCCTTTGAAATGGACAACCCCTCCCCCACACCCGCCCCCAGACCCTCATTCATACCTCCTTGTACTTCTCAGTCCAACGGCTGGAGTCCTGAGTGGAGCCCATGGGCAAGACCTGAAGATCTACCAGGACAGTGAAGTTCCCACACTGCCAGACAAAAGGGGGGGGCAGACATAAGTTACCACAAAGCGTGCGGCCATGAGACAACAAAGGAACCCACAAGGAGTGATTGACAGGACAGCAAGATGGCCCCATCACCCCACACCCACCCGCTCCCCCAGGCTGTCTCTCTCTCACACACACACACACACACACACACACACACACACCCCCTGCCCTTCCTCCCCCAAAAAGTAAAACTCAATACTCCTGTGATCATTTTAAAAAAAAAACGTGGACAATTTTGGACAATGTGTCAAGAACCCATTGCTTTGCTCTGTGTGTGTGAGGGCACATCTGCACACGTGAATGCAACCGCAGACACTAAGCAGTGCAGACAGCAGCCGCACACAAAGCCGCCATGCCGAGACGGCGTGTTAGTGAGTTTTCTCATTATTCCACAACGACATGAGTCTCATGGATCCTGTGAGTGGAGTGTGTAGCTGGTCGCACAGTTACCCAGGGAGGAGGGAACACCACCTGAACGCTGCAATAAACTATCCAAAGTCTGGATCCTCGAAGCCCTGCTATTCAATGTCACCCGTAAGTCACTGCAAAGTCAGAGGCCAAAAACAGCCAGTTACTTAGGTTACAGGCCTATCTTTCAAACCACCTTGAGCGTACCGTACATATCGGTGTAAATCAAGTTCGCAGTAGGAAAAGAGCATATTAGTCTCATGTAAACCTTCCCTCCAGCAATAAACATTATTCATGAGTGAAGACCACCAGCTGCACAGGATCATTTTTAAGCTCCCGCTGCAGGATGACGAAGGTACAATAGGCAGACAAGGACACCTGAGCGGGGCTATCCTGCAGCCACAGTCCAAAACAGGCGCAGCTGTGGGACAATGTGAGAAAAGGAATTAAACCTATGTGCTTTAGCAAGAGCTCGTTGTTCCAACATCCCGCTTTGGCATGGTGCCGTGCTGCCTCCCTCTCCACCCAGACTGGTGATTTACACTTCTGAGTGACACAGACACCTCCATTCTCACTCCACCTCTAACCTCCCCCCCAATCGCTTTCCCCATAACATGGCTGTGTGAATGTGGACAGGCCAATTCAGAAATTGGAGGAGGAGCTGGCATCTTCACCAAACACTGTCCACTCCACCATCTTATAAGGCCAAGATGAAAAGTTTGCTGTCAAGTGGCACAGTGGTTAGAGAATCCACCTCACACGCAAAGGACTGATGTTTGAACCACACCTTCTGCTGTAGTAGCCTGAATCAAGGTAATTTACCCTGAACTGATACAGTAAAAACCTCTCATCAGCTAAATAAATTCAGTTACATGAAATCCAGACCCATGCAAAGCTGTTCTCTGCCACCCCTCCCTCTACTTTGTCAGTGATCAGACTGGGTAGCTGACTAATGACCAGGATGACTAATAGCTTAAATCACAGAGAACACCACCTTGCTCCACTGGAGGCAGGTGCTTATATTTTCCTGCAGAGGAAGTGGGAAAAGAGAGGAAAAAAAGAAGACAAATACTTTGGAAAAGTTTAACAATAAAATGACATCACAGTTAGGCTTAATCGAGGGAAAAAAGGAAGTTCAATAGCCACAAATGTAAATTCCCTTGTCTTTCTAAGTGACTTTTTTTTTAAACAAAGGAAAGACGGGCTCAGACACGCTTTGTGTAAATTAATGGAGAGAGCGCCCCCTAGCGACACAAGGAATTTCAGTGTTCAGCCCTTAAACAGAACAGTTTGCCTTAAAAACTAACTGACCTTTGGCAGCTACAGTATTTTCTTTTTTTAAATACGTTTTCATAAATCCCAGTGTGGTGTAGCATGATAAAGTGAGGGTAACGTGTAATTAGAATAAATGCTATGAAATAAAGTAAAATTAAAATGTATAACCTCTGTTCTCTGTACAACTGCCAGTACCTACGTTCTCTTGGCAGGTGAGAACAAGATATCTTCAACATGCAGTGTCAAATATCTCAACCACTATAACTGTTCTTATTACTATTTTCTGCTGAGCTTATTCTTTTATTCTTACTTCTTTCTTAGAGACTAGCGCTTCTTATGCAACTGCATTTTTTTCATAAAAAAAGATTACAAAAAACACAACAAAAGACAGTTTTCACATTAGAAGTTCATGTGTTTTCACTGCAAAACCTGGTGTCTCATGGAACAGCTAGTTTAGTAGGCCTCCTCAATCCTTTGTCTGGTCCTGTCCACCGCTGATCAGCGGACCCAGTCGTACGGTTTGAGCGCATCGCCACGGTAAGGAAACAGAAGCCTAGGGCAAAGGTCAGTCTTGTCAATCATCCACATAAAAGACAAAACTTCCCTGAAAGGATATCACTCTGGGCTTCCACAACAAGTACAAGGCTGCAATGTTCTCTGAAAGTCCCACATTTCAGATTTCTGTGGGGGGGGGGGGGGGNACATATCTTTTTAGCAAAGGGCCAGAGGTTGGGTGTTTGGGGGGGGGGGGGGGGGGCAGATCATGAATTGATGCTCATGAAATTGGCACACAAGCTTGAAAGCTTGCCTATTATTAAGATGTGATGTTGAGTATGAAACTCATGCAGTATAAGTACACAATACCTGGTATTTCAAATGCACGGTGTTTCGGAGTTGTAGGACCTCAAGTACCCAACAGCAACACTTACTTGAAAATTAAAAATGTTAGCAAGCTGCAGGCCACTGTTGAGGTTCTCTGAAAAACTCCCAGCACATTTTAATGCACTATGAAAGAGGCTCTATTGAGGAGGGCCCATCATATGACATGCACTGTGAGCCTTCATGTTAAGATGCTGGAGAAGACTGCTAACCTCATGGATAGCTAAAGGTCAGAGACAGACACAGGCAGCCCTCAGTGAGCAGCATGACTGTCCTTGCGAAGCCAGCTTTGTGGCTGCAGACCAACTGCAACCAGGTATGCCCCGCTGCACACAAGACAAAGAAAAAGAAAATCCACACGTGTATAATTCATGTGACCTTTTCCATCTCCCTTCCCTTCCTAAAATTACAGGTACAAGACCCCGACGTGCAGGCCTGTCATCTATGCCCTGCCTTTCCAGCTGAGTCCAGTTCGACAGCCATACAACCCTGCCGTGCGAATGCCCTGTGTAAGAAGACCTGCCAAGCGTCACACCTGTCCTTTAAAGAGAGGCACTTAAAAAAAAAAAGCCCCTTGTCTCACAGCCCAAAAAAAGACCAGTGTTTTTCTGTTCCCCACTGAAGAGAAGACGCTTATCACAGCAACACGGGGCGTAACAGCAGAACAGAAGCAGCTCCCAGTGCTACTTAATACCCCACCTTTATGTACTATTGTGTTGCCTTTGTGTGCTGTATGCTCTGAAAAACCTGAGCCTCTTTGCAAGAAAAGCACATCCCCTCCTCTGCTTTCTCTCCACTCATGGACGTATCCAGAGAGGCTGACCTGCCAAAAACCAAACTCACAAATTTTGACTGAAAGAGATCCCGTGAGCTATTATTTTCTTGCTACCAGTCCGCAAGCAAATAAGTACCAGGAAAGCCCTCTATAGAAGTTATGCATCTCCGCAGTCATGGGGAGCTCTATTCTGATCTGCTTCATTGAAAGTTCCCAAGCTGCCCCCACCCTTGGCTTCTGCCCCCTCCTCTGTCAGACTGGACAGCCTTAGACTGGACAGCTGTTAACTCCCCGTGGTCTTTGTCACCACCAGCACTCGGTTGGAATTTTTTTTGGCAAGGTCATGAGGTGGAGGGGAGGGTCTCAGTGGGGCCCCTTCCTGCAACCTAACCTTGGGACCGACATTATCCAGCCGAAAATGTTTACAGAGAGAGAGGAAAGCAAGGGAGGGAGAAAGAAGACAAGGATAGGGAGAGGGCAGCACAAAACTCCCTGTATTTTAAACTTGTGCAAAACCAAGGGGGGGGGGGGTGCTGTCCTATAGGTTCACATCACATTTTTCTCTAAACTCTTTGCTAATCTCACATGACATTACACAGGTGGCTTTTCCCTTAGAGGTCAACACCCTTTTTACTGAAGTGAAGAGTGAGGAGAAAGCTGATTTAAAAGCTATATTTAAAATACACATGACGCACGTACACTTTGAGGTTGCGAGAGGAAGGCTTCAAAAGACATTAGTGCACCCAAGGACAATTACTTTAATAATAAATAGAGGCACAGCCCACGAGTGGAATTCCTGCTACAAGATCGGACAGGAATAACTTCAGGTAACCCTGCGCAAACAACAAGGAGGCAGAGCAGGCCTTTGACACCAACAAATCAGGACACTTCTTAGGTGAAACATTAGGAAGTGTTGCCATGCAGGTTGCCAGCGTGATGGTGACCTTCAAAACAACTGCCCATTGGCGATGTCCACCAAAAACTTCCACACTCAGGAGCTGTGCGTCCAGATGTCTCCAGCTTTACTCAAAGTAAAATGCTCCCATCTTACTATCAAATCAATTATGAGTATTAAAAAAAAAAGAACTGACACTACAACCAATGAGGACTGCCAGTGTGGTACTAGCAAGGGGGTCATGAGCAGAGACCAGGATCTGGGCTCAGATGGACTGCACTCCACTACAGTCCTAAAACTCCCTTGTCCCCATTCAAGTGCCCACATGAGACAAGAGAGTCCAGAATCAGTGATGTAGGCCAGAGGACAGGGAGCTCTCCCACCAGGAGCACTAATCCTGCCGTAACATCATTATAGGCAATCTGCTGTCAGCAATCCAGTGCTGAGCGCCCAGGCAGTGCAGACCTCCTTCTGCATCCTATCACTCCGTTCGTCTGGCCGCAAGCGAGAACGAAGTTCAGCAGAGGTGTACCTTGACTTGTCAGAAACATCTACTAGTTAAAGGGAAGCGCTCTCAAGTCAAAGTCGACCCTAGGTGACCGCTCAAGTGGTTTTCAAGGTAGTTGAGAGTACAAAAGCGGTTTACCATTGCATTCTTCCGTGAAATGTGAAAGGAAACTCTTGTGAACACCGGGAAACTTTCAAACTCTGCACAGGCACAGTTGGATACAAACCCAGATGTGGAAACCACAGCCAAGGAGCTGTGTGCTACCATGCTGCTTACATCCCACTAAATTCTTTTGCAGTAGCAGTTTTCTGAAAGGATGCAAAGATGCAAAGGGAATTTACTATTCTTTACACTTTGTTGTTTCATGTCATTCTGCTGTCCTGCTGATCTTAACAATGCAACAGTGGAAATGGCACGATGGCACCATCTACAAACACATTTGTACGCATTCCCTTAGCAGACCGTCTATGTAAGGGAATGGTTCCATTGCATCCTGTGCAATGTTCACCAGCTTCGCTTGTCCACTGGGAGCCACAACACGGTGAGAGGGGGAGGGAATGCTCTGCAGTACTCAGGGCCATCATCTCAACTGAACGCTGTATATCCCAGAGAAGCCACAAAATATCAGCAATGTCCAAAACCCAGGGCTAGATCCCCTGATAAATTAAGCAGCAACACAGAGGGACCTGCGGCTTCTCGCTTCGTTCAGCGCAAACATATGACGTGCATTACATGTGCTGTTCTGCAAAAATTGGGGACAGGGATGACGCTCCACAGGATTGAGAAAGCAAGGCCTCTATCCCCTAGCCAGAGCAGCCTCTGACGGCTGGCTGGGCCCGTTGATTTACGAGAAGCGACTCCACTTTCACTTCGAATGGAATATGACCTCCAGAATAAAATGATAATTAGGTTATAATGAAAAGACGCTCTAGTAATTCAGCAGAACAGCGATACAGGCCAGGGGATGCCGGGCAAATTACATTTGCTAAAGCGCACTGCTGGCTGCTCGCCCCTGAGATTTCCTGCTGCCCAGCAATGAAAGAATAACACAGACTTCCTCCTTGAGGTCAGTGGAGCTGCTCTTCTGACCGATTACCCTCTCCTTTCATTTAGCAAGCTGCAGATGTGCCAAGGAATAAAAATAACAACCCTGGATTCAGGTATTTAATTGTATTTTATGGCTCACAATTTTAAGAAAACCATATTAAGTTGTTTAAAGAATAAAACCTCCTTTAAGGGTTTATGAAAGCTATTACATTTACATTCATCCAGCAAACACTGACCTCCATGTCTAAATTAAAGTTTTTCTATCATTTTCATTCATTTCAAAGATGAGGAAAAACCAAAGTCAACATCGCCCCCTACTGACAAAATTAAAGTACTGTACCGGACAGAACTTGGTTCACTTTTCCTCCAAGGATTGGATTTCCACAAAAAAAGCAAAACAATGGCCTTGGTACTAAAATTTAAATTCATTCCCAGCCTTTTGTGGCAATTTTGCTAAATTTATTTTTTAAGTTCCTTCAATAAAACAAGTTACAAATCAAAAGTAACGCTGCAATGTATGTGCTGTGTGAGCACCAAGTTCAAAAGAAAGTAAATTATAATTCCCACATGACTGACTGCAATGGAAAGCCAATCGTGAAACTGAAAAAAATATATATGCATAGTTTTAAAATCACCATGAATCCAAATAACATGTAATGGCTTCGAACGTTTACTATTCAACCAAACCAACATTTTACCGTCCAATCAAAACAACTGACATTGCTCAATTTCTGCTTTCTTACAACATACCTTAATTACAAACTTGCTGACAGACATCTCGGGAAGGATATCTTGACACAACCTGACATGATGAAAGGGGGAAAAGAAATATAAACATTTAATACTGCTATTGAAGCTTTGCAGGTGAGAGAGCATGAAAAATAAAATGTTTATAAAGCTGCAGACTGCATTAACTGTTACTCACTTATTGAAAACCAACGGAAACTTTGTTCCACATAAAATGATTCAAGTGCTTGGAAATAATATTTTACTATAGAAACAAGCCAAAATGCAAACACTTTCCACACACTCATTTGTTTGTAGCCACTTACAGCTAGCCTTGTAAAAACATTTAAAAGCTATTTAGTACCATAATGGCAGAACATCAGTGCAGCAGCCAGGAAGAATTAAGCAAGTAGGGATACGTCAGTTCTGGGGCTCAGCAAATATGCTTGTATAAAACCCAGTTAAACATGACTGCGTAAATGGAATTTCAAGCAAAATAATGGGCAATGGAAGGCAATGTATGAATCAAATAATAACCTGCCCTGTAAAGCTGAAAGCATTGCCCCACCCACACTAATATATATTTCACCTGGAAAAAGGTATTTCAGACACACGTTTAAATACAGAGATTTAAAGTGACAAATACCCATTTGTTTATCAGTGTTGTTACTATATACATTATTTTTAATGCCAGTTAGAAGCAACTAAGGTTTACCTTAATGAACATATTTTAATATCTCCCTGTGCACTGTATAAACAAACATGAAGTCACTGAAATGTTTTATCTTCTAGAAACTAAAATATTGTGAGGAACTTTTTCTCCTACTGCATGTCTCAGCTTTCTCCCTGGCTGCGACCGAACATTTTTTCTTTCAAAATGGACTTTAACGGCTCACAGAACACACCAAGAAACCCGAGAAGCATATTTCCATGAATGTTTCTGCTAAAATATACTGTCTTGACTGCGGAACGCAGCTAGAACAAGAGCACGACAACCTATTTTCCTTGCAACTCCAAAGTCACTACTACCTGCAAGTAACAGTTCATGAAAACTTAATAATATACATCCCTCAGATTATTTGTGGAATATCATCTCACAATAAATAAACAGAGGTTCTATGTTAACATCAAGCTGCACTAAAATGAGCAATTGTTTAAAACTAATGTAAACAATGCCGTCTCTACAAAATAATACTAAATCCAACTCATCTGCAGTGATCCTCTCCTTATAACCAATTTCAGCTGTTTATTACACCTATTACTGGTGTAGTCAGTTCTACAGGCTTTTTAACTGCATTTCGGGCGCAGGACAATGAATTAATAGTGGTACCCAGGTTAAATAATATGAACTTTAGTGCTTGATTCATTAATAATGCCGTTACACACATCATATAGTGAACGATAAACATCTGAGGCATGGGATACTTGCTTTACCACTGACACTATGCATTCTTTAGCTTTTTATCTTCTTTATTACCATTAAACGCAGCGAGATGGTGCCCAGGGGGTCCAGAGGCCCTAGAAGATCTTAAACGACAAGCTGTAATGGGAGAACAGAAGCTGGATGTTATAAAGCGCTGAGACAAATGAACATTGCACTGTGTGAAAAGGGAAATGAGTCAACATTGTGCATCTAATACTTAAAATCTAACTTGTAAATAGATAATTGCGGGGGGTGCTATCCTTTTTAGGTGTTTTTTTGCACATTTTTAACGTTTTGCACCACCTCCCCAACCCCTTTCCCCGCATAAACTTATTTTAATTCAGAAATCAGATGTTCATAACGCATCAGGACACAACTGGCCGTATTTAGGATCACCGCCAGGCTCCAGCTGCAAGGACTGTGGTTCCATTCTTCTCAGCTGCGATTACTGCCACCTACCGGCTCAGCGGGTAAACATCACTTTCAACGTTCCGTGAAATAGAGCCGTGAAGAAAATATGCACTTCTAAGAAAACAATCTTAGTTGATTCGGACATTTGTACCTCTTAACAGAGGTTTGGGGGGGGGGCATGTCGTGAGTGTGAACCAAGGAAATCGCAGAGACCGTGACACTACCGTTACTAAACACCCCCCTTTTCACCGAGGCAGTGACGTCTCTGCGTCCGACCAAACGCCCGCTTTAGACACTCCTCGCCACAAATTTCTCCTCTGTGGCTAATTTTCTTTGTACCTTCTAAACTGAAGCAAACGACGGATCACTGACTGTCTTTCGGTCGATCTCCCTGGGAGCGGCTGTAGCTTTAACTGGTTTATCTGTCCAAAAACAACTAACTCGCAGGCTGTCTAACCGTGCCGCGCCGGTTCCCGCTGAATTTAACTGTGGTCACGTGGCCGTCAAGCGCCCCCCCCCCCCGCTCCTCCATGCCCGCGCGTGCCCCTTCCGTTGCCTGACAAAAAAAATATATATATAAACTGTGAATTTTTAAAAAGATTAATTTATCTACGCCTGTTTGTTTTCATTGGTCAAAGAAATAAAGTATAATAAAATCCCCTAAAAACTTGGTGTGAAACCAGAGTTTGTCACATTCAGTTATTTGAACTGTTTTATATTTGAATGGAACTTATATAGAAATATTTATTCTATTTTACACTTTACATATAATTTCCTCACGTTAGAGTCCTTGCCGCAGTTGACATGTTTTAAAAGGAGCCCGCCGGGCCGTACTAAAAAAAGGACCTCAAAATGGTTCTTTGCCTGGGATTCAAGGTGATATTTAATTGACGCAAAGGTTCGTGTTTATTTCAAATTAATCTGTTTCATCTGTGAGCACGAATGGTATTTCAGATATGTTACAAGATTAGGAAAGACCTGTTTTTGTTTACAGGTGTCAATAGAAATGTAACGTCTCTGATTATGCATGTTCTGTCCCCTCCGCTCCGGTGACAGCGACAACATGGGCCTCGGCAGCGTGTGGAAGCAGTACCGCGTGCTCATCGTGATGGGTACGAGTCTGGGTTTCATCCACTGGAGCTGGTTCTACTTGAAGAGCCACCCGGAGCTGCTCGGGAAGCAGTCGCACGAGGACGACGACGCGTACATCCCCGAGCCCGCCATTGTCTCCTATGTGGCATCGACCCCCCAACCCAAGAGCAAGTAGATCGTCCGCTGTCGCCCCGTATGTACTGCGTCGTTTACTTCATTTATGTTTGGTACCTTTCTGCGTCAAAATGCAGTGTGGCGTTTGCTTGTTCATCCAGGTGCCAGGTGTCTTTCTCTCACAGTTCAAAGACCTGCTGCAGGTGGATTTGTGGCGCTAAATTGCTCTGTGTGTGTGTGTGTGTGTGTGTGTGTGTGTTTTGATTAAACACTTTCTTTTTAACTTGGGTCCTTAAAATGTACAGGGTGCTGGAAGGGACTGGTGTCCTGTGTCCCCTTCCTAACCTAGTGCCCTAAGATTGCAGGATAGGCACTAGACCACCGTGACCCTAATAGCAAAAGTGACACTATTACTAATGTAATGTGATAATGTCACTATTACAGCTTTGTGCAAATAAAATGCCAAATGGCCAATGTCCTCGCACTGTTTGGTGGGGGAAAGAGCAGCCTTTATAAGTGCATATGCAATAAGGCTAATATGCAAAAAGTAGTTCTCCACCCTTTAGTGTGCAGAAGACTCACTGTACCTTCATACTAAATCTCAGCAGATGCATTTCAGTGCTGAAAGAGGGTTTACACTGACGCTCACTGTTTTTAGGCCTAGCGCTTAATTTTGACTCAATCCACCACTTGGAAGAGAGATCGAGGTCATCTATATGTTTGGAGACAGGAAGCAGGGAGGGGAGAAGTGGAGATCATGCTGAGGGCAGCAGGGTGGGATGAGAGACTGGAGCAACTGAGGAGCCCAGTAATGTAGGGATCACGTATATATGGATGAAGTTCTTGCGTTGGATCCTAACTGCAATGGAGAACAAGTGGCTAGAATGGAGCAAAGGTGTATCGTGTGAGTGAGGACATTGTTTGGTCACATTTAATTGAATGCATAGTTTTTTTTTTTTTTTTTTTTTTTTTCCTCCAGGAGAACCTAGGTTGGAAGTTTTCCTCCAAGTGCAATATGGTTCCAACATTGTTGATCTTGTGCATCTTCAGCTGTTGTCTAGTTGACTGCACAGATATATTATTTTTTTTTTTGGTTTGTTTCCCTGTAAGCTAAATATCCCCTTATATCCTGTTTACAGATCCTCCCTAAACTGATACCTGTTGAGAGGAGCTGATCTTGAACATGAAGAACCAAAGCTGGCTGAGGAAAAACTGGATGTGGGTGGCGGCTGCCTCTTTCCTCGGCATCCACTTTGGGACGTGGTTCATGCAGAAAGCCATGAAAAACTCTGTTCGTTCAGAAATCAAACAGAAAAATATAAATGACTGATACCGGGGTTTTGCAAACGGGGGTTCTAAACACTGTCTTCCTTGAACTGAATCATTATATTAGAAATTGGTGTGTAATTATATTTGGTCATTGCTTTTTGTTTGCTCAGTTAAAAAAAAAAAAAAAAAAAAATCTAGATGTCTCGTCTGTCAAAGAAGCAGCCCTCCCTCTGCACAGCTGCCCCTCTGACAGACAGTGAGGTCTCTCGGAAGCTTGCACTGCTTCACCGGATACTTTCTTCTTGTTTCGGCCCATGCGGTCGACTCAAGCAGATCCACAATGCCGTGGGGGGCCGCGTATTGACCACCTCCACCTCCTCCGTGCTGCTCAAGGCTGTCCAGTTGTCTCACCCTGTACTAAAGTTGCTGGCTGCCGCTGTTCTCAACCATACCTCCCGCTTTGGTGACTGCGGCCTCTTCACCGGGGTCTTGTGCTGCACGCTGCTGGAGGAAGCCCACAGGCTGACGGTGGAGCCAGCCGTGGTGGCCGATGTGTACAGGCGGCTGGTGGGCCAGTGTGGCACCTACCTGGCCCAGGAGGACTGCGGCTGTAAAGTGGCGGTGGAGTTCGACTCCAGCCGTGATCTGCTCACCCTGGTGCGCGCTGTGGTAAGAAGCAAACCCGCCTGTATGCTGACCCAGGCGGAGGCCGAGCACGTCGCCCTACAGGTTGTGCGGGCATTCCTGCTGGCTGTGCCCCCTTCCGACACGAGTCGGATCCGTCTCGGGACCGCTGTGATATGTCCCGTAGAGGGGCCGCCCCCGAGGACCTCAACCACGCTGGCGGGGCTACTGATTGACATGCCGGAGCAGCTGCGGGCCGAAGATGCAGAGGCACTGGGTGCTGATCTCCGGGTGGCTCTGTTCAGCACCTCCCTGGCAGGAGACCTACCAAACGAAGGCGACGGGCCCCTGGAGGTGCTCGGGGAGGCCGTCGTCGAAGAAGCCGTGCTGGAGCAGCTTTTGAAACTGGGTGAGCAGCTGGTGGTAGATGGGGTGCGGCTGCTTGCCTGCCAGAAGGTGGTGCACCCAGTGCTGCAGCACTTCCTGAGGGGACATGGGCTTGTTGTAGCAGAGAGGCTTGGACTGGCACTCATGGAGCCTTTCGTCCAGATGACAGGTATGGACATGACAGATGCAGCTCGGCTAACTTCACTGCCCTTTTGTTTATACACCAGGGGAGGAGAGTGGGCCAGCTTTAACAAGCCATGTTCTGGCGTTTTGTCCCCATGTAATATGTTGCCTTGTTTACACTGTTCTAGCTTGTTTTGTGCCGCCCCTCATCATTATATTGTTAAAGTGCTAATTTGCAAAAGGGGTGACATGCATTGTCCTGTGCATCAGTGAGATTCCCACTGTGATACAGGTGCTCAGCCGGTGGCCACCTTCCAGGCCCCAGTCCCTGCCAGCTGCTACGGGCGAGTAGGGGGCCTTGGGGTCCACTGCTGTGGCTCCAGAGAGATGCTCCATCTCCGGCCCACAGTAGACCCGGCTGTGTGCACGCTGGTGCTCTGCCACAGAAACGAGACCTCGCTGGATGAGCTCAAGGTACACTGTCTACACCTGAACTGCGAGTCACCAACTGGGGTGGAGAGGTGCTCAGAATGAGGATTAAATGTGATGAGTTTGTGTGCAGAATTCTGTTAAAATGGTTGTATGTAATAAGTCTGCTGCCCCCCCCCCCCCTTTGTGACTAAACACGTTTTCATCTTTATTTTCCTGTTTGCATTGGGGCTGTAGGTGGCGTGTCAGAATGCGGAGCAGGTGCTGAGGCAGATGCTGAAGGAGCCCTTTGCATTGCTGGGAGGTGGTTGTACTGAAACGCACCTGAGCGCCTACATCAGGCACAAGGTTAGAGTACAAGGCTATGCAGCATAAAGAGTGTAGGTTCAAATCCCTGACGTTGCATCCTCAAATTGTACCTGAATTTTTTTGTTATTTTATGTGTAAAAGTGAAAGGTGTGGGAGGTGTCCAGGGAACTCAGACCTGTCCTTTCTTGTCTGCCTGAAGGCAACTTCCATTGTGACCTTTAGATTGTGTGTTTTGGTTTCTCCGTCTACAATGTAATTCTCAGAATCCTGACTGTTCAGAGTTTATTCCTGGTGACCAAACATTATACAGGAAGCGTGCAGTGTTTAAAACAGCGAATGTCCTATATAATCCCCTCTCTTCCCACACAGAGCAAGAGTGACGCATCCCAGGCCACCTCTGAACTTGGATGTTCCTCCAGCGACTATCTGCTGGCTGCCGAGGGGTTCTGCCGCTCTCTGGAGGCCGTGGCCCGGTCGCTGGAGACTGACGCCAGGTTGAGCTTGATGGATCTGTGCCATGCACACCGCTGGCCTACCCCAGCTGGCCCGCCCGCAGGCATCCCCTGGGCGGAGCTGGTCAGGTCTTGTGGATGTGGCTCGATGAGCAGTCGGCCCGATGTGGAATGGGTTCCTCTCGGAACAGGGCACGAGCCATTCTCGCCAGCACCCCTCGCAGACACGGCCTCGCAGCCACACGTACTCGACTCTTTCCCTGCCAAACTGAATGCCTTGCAGGTTGCTGTGGAGACGGCAAATCTCATACTGGATCTGAAGTACGTTATCGAGGACAAAAATTAACCGGTTTTAGTCAGTTATAAGGTTAGTGATTGGAGTGTCTGCCTAACAAATCAATCAAAGCCCCCCCCCCCACTAATTTGACATAGGGTGGCAGTATTGTACCATTCTAAAACCTCTAGATTACTGTATTTTATATGTAAGCAAAGCCAATTAAACTGAAGATTTACTATTAAACTTGTTCTGTCAGAGTACATAGTTTTGCAACACTTTGCATTTTATATTCATGTTTATACAGTTGCGAGTCTGTTAAAAAGGCTCATTACACATTGCGTTAACTACTCTAGAAGTTCTGTGTTAGGAGTGACCCTCACTGGGCTGTCATGGGACAGAATGAGGTTTATTACAACACTTCACAAATCGACGTGGGAGCTGAATGGTACAAACCATCGTACAGCAGCAGGAAAACGGCTTAAGGAACAAATGATGGAGAATTAGTGTTTTAGGTTGTAGGGTTTTGATTAATTCCTCAATATGCAGCCAGTTTAAGAGTCTAATGGCTGCCACTCATATGGAGTTGTGGACCTGCTGTCAGATTTGAAAGTGCCCTGCGGGTGTGACAACGTTACGCCGACTGTAGCTGTGGACGGAAGACGATCACGACCCTCTGCATGTGATCTGCAAATTGAAAATATGGCTGGTTGCCCTGGCTGCTGCTCCCCCAGCAGGGTGTCTGCCAGCCTTGCTGAGAAGCCTATGGAAGCAGTGGTTAATCACAGAAGTGCACTCTTGGATTCTGGCATAAATGTAAAAGTGATAAAAGGAATTGTTTAATATAATGTATAAATGAAGTATGTTGAATTGTAGTCTATGCTGAACCGGCAGGCCACCGCCAGGAGTCCCAGCCTCATTCCCAAGACTCAGCATTACACTGTGCAAAGGTAATTTGACTTTGACGTTGCGTGATGGTCCACAGCTCCAGTCCTCAGAGCATCTCAGGTGCTGCATAGGTGTCCTTCTACGATGCTTTTCAGGAAACTTCATCGCTCAGAAGATGAAGGGGATCAGTGATTTCCTGGATGTGGGATAGTTTTTGAAGTTCTGCTGGTAGAACCTATAAAAGAAGAGCAAGAACAGGGTTTCTCGTAACAGAAGGGCTCTTTCACATCCCACCCTTCCTTTTATTAAAGCACCGCTTTTTGTGTTTGATGCTCAATAACGGGATTTTAAAAACAAGCAAAGGAGAGCTTTATATAGATGAATATTTTGCCTAAATGGGTCCATTTAGTTTGTAAGTCCACTGCAGTATGAACAATGCTGTTTTTAAGTAACTCATTACTGAGCGATATTTTAATATTGTAATGAAATAACGGGCATTGGCCACCCGGCTCGGGATTAAGCGGTTAACGATAACGGACAGATGCATAGAACACAATAAGGCGCGTGCATGTTGTGCACACGGTATTTCAACGCGACAGACAGCGAAGGTGAGCGGGCAAGGAGAACTTGTTGAAATTCGTGTTCTCCTCTGAAGGCCGTTCTACAGAGACAGTGGTCACAGCGGGTCTGGTGGCGTCGGGGGCAGAAAGACGCTGGGTACCTGTGGTGGTGGTAGGCTCGTGGTCCGATGGAACACAGAGTGAAAATGGCAAAGGAAAATGCAGGCATGGACCAGGTTGCTAAGGCGTAGCCAAACCATTCGATAATCTCCCCGAAGAAGTTGGCGCCGGAGACGTACTCGAAAAGGCCTCCTGGGAGGGAGGGGGAGGAGGGGAATGAGAATTTCTCCCAATTACAATAGAATATAGTACATTCATATAAGCAGTTTGACGTGTTGGGTGACGTCTAAACTCCACAGCTGGAGTTCCATGAAGTACCTCTGGGAATCTTGTAGCTGAAATCTCCTGGGGTTCTCAGATTGCGCAGAACTTTATCGCTGTGAATGTTGATGGCCATTCCCACATAGAATAAAATCAACCCTAAAGCAAAGACAAAAATTCCGTCTTTTTCACAAGAAGTGCAATTTTTTTAAACATGCAGAATGTGACTTTTTTTTCCCCATGTTCCAGTTAAAGACTAGATGGATTCATTGAGGGGATTTTAGCAGAACGTGAGAAAACCGGGATTTATGTGATGAGAGGAAAACAAAAGCACTGCACTGAGTTTGAATGAGAAACTTCTGGCCAACCATATTTACGCAGAGTATTTTAATAAATCACTTAGACCAAATACTTATGACGGCACTTTCCGTTTTTGGGCCCTAACCCAGTGACTCGAGGTAACCCACCGGCCCACAGGCGCACATCTGCCAGCCAGGCGCGTTCGTACTGAGCACAGTAGAGCAGATTATAACCCTGAAAAAAGCCGTTGCAGGTACAAAACACGATGGCTGAGATCACGATGTAGACAGGACATGGCTGGCCACGGACCCACAGGGCGTAGATGAAAGTTCTGGGAAGAAAGGGAGAAGAGAAATGTCACTAGAGCCGCAGGGAGCTGGTGGGGCCCCCCAGCGTGATGATGCTGGGAAAAAAAAGCTTCACTCTGCCCACCTCAGCGGAACCACTGAGGAAAGTGTAGCGCAAACAGCTCGGGTGGGTATCAGAACTCCTATTAAACAAAAAAAAAAAACAGTTGTGAAATATTCAAGAACAAATATGGGGGGGGTGCGACCTTCGGACCAGTCGCGCAGAGTTAAACCACACGATTGACTGCACTAAATCACAGATCCGCACAATACTGAAAGTTGACCAACGTGAAAAAAGTCAATATTACTGCACAATGGAACTCAGATCACACATCTCAACCGCACCTAGTCTGCCCACTTTAACACACACAGGATGGCTCTCAAGGCCGACGAGACGGAAGGTTTCAACGCTGCATCATCCGTGTTGTTTCCGGAGTCTTCGTAGTGATGAGACCAGGTCAAAATAAACATACAAGGTCCAGGAACAACGTCACTTTGATTCAAAAGGGGGGAAAAAACGGTGACATGAATCACAGTTACAGGAAATACCGATGAATTTGGGTTCCAGAGCTGTCTCGGGGATTTACGGATTAGTCAGTCCCCCAACTGTGTCGTTTAACAGCCGTGACTCTCGCAAAAATATCCTCCGTTTCCAAACATGCGTTCGCTGTAGAGCACACCACAAACCCAAAAAGTTGGCATTTTTGACAAACATTCCACGATTTCACCATTGAGCAAAGTGACGAGATGTTTACAGAAAGTCCGCGTCCCATCAGGTACTTGAAGTCAGGGAAAACATGGTCACTGAGCTGAGCCTTGTGATACAGCAAAATGTAAATCCAGGTCTTCGATTCTTTAGGGTGACTGTGGTTCCATTCTGCCACATTGTTCACAAGAATGAGAGCAATGCAGCTCTGGGTGGAGTAAATGCCAGAACTCACTATAATTATGTGGAATTGGTCGGCATTCCACTTTTGTTTCGTGCTTTCGCTGCGCTCCATCTGCAGGAGCTAAACAACTGCATGCGGAAGGCATTAAGACCTCTGCGTGGAGCCGCAAGATGTTTCTCTACTCACTTTGCACCGTACGGTTCTTACCTTTGGAAGTAGTGCAAGCAGAAAGTGCACAGAAGCAGAACTCTTCCCACAGCTGAGCTTTCTTCTGCTCTGACCACCAGGAGCATGGGCACCAAGAAGGAGGGCAGCTCCTGGATAAACCACGCCAGCTTGGCTGGCACCATCCTGTCCCCCTCATGGTGGACCACATAGCGACCGTAAGGGGTATGGGACTTCTTCTGCCTGACAAAATACCCAAGCGCAATCAGAAGTAAGCCCCAGCTGCTCCACTGCACCACATCCTTCCGACAAAGCATCCTCTCCCGTTTCACAGACAGGAGGAGCTAAAGCAAAGCCATCGCTCCATCTACAAGCTCCACCCCCGACAGGAGCTCATGCCAGACTGAAAGGCAGCTGTGAAAGTAAAACATACACTGGCAATGTTATCCAGTGTTGCTCTACATGCAATACTCATTTCATTTCATATCTCGGTTCAAACAATTGTATCATTAAAAGGTGTTGCTAAGTTTTGCTAAGACTGTTAACGTGACTAAACGTTAACACGTTCAAAGGGTGTTACTACGCTGAAAAGATGTTTATGATTAATATTGTTTAATTGCTGCTTTTAAACTTTATTCTTACTATGGGTTCATAGTTTGTGTGAATCAAACTATCCTGTTTATTGCTACTATGGACCTTACTGCGGATGTAACCATGCTATAAGTAATGCACTGTAATGTTGTTCGTGGTCAGTCTCCCGGAGGTCAGTCCCCTCTGGAGGCTCACCTGGACACCTGCAAGCACATTGATGAAGGGGAAATAAAGACCCTTGGCAAGCAGGTTTAGTGTCGGTTTCCCTACACTGAAAATTTCTCCGACACAGGCTGTGGCCGGGGACTAAACTCTGAGAGGACGGTAATATGCATTAAGCAGCTATGAGCAGGAAATGTCAGATGGGATAATATCCAGGGTCCAACAGGAGAAAATAAAACCCTTGTACCACCGCCAAAGCTGGAGTTTTGACAGCGTGTTGTAACTGGGCAGGAAAATGTGATTCGCTGACGGTGCTGAGAAGGTCTGACTCAAAACATACCCCTGATCCATGGGGGAGAACCGAAAAACAGCCTGTTTTGCCCAAAGTTTCATCACATGAGGAAATGAATTAGTGAACAAAGCGAGTTTTTAAAATACTTATCAGTTGTGTTTCAACATTTGAAAATGATGAAGAACTGAATGGGGGGGGATGCAGAATTGAACTCTTCATCCTTCAGATTAATGGATTCCCAGCCCTATTTTCCTTATTTCACATTATACATATCGCAGCCCCCCCACACCTCACCTGTGTTTACAGGGATTTCGGCAAGGCGGGAGGTCCCTCTGATGAAAGGCTGAGGCTCAAACAGGCGCATTAAAACAAGCTTGCAGCTATACTGCTAATATACTAATATATACTTTATTCCATGTGATTTAAAATACCCCCTGAGGAAAAACCTGGCATCCCCTAGTGGCTGCCCCCCCCCCCGAAGGTGGGAGTCCATGCTTAAGGTGAAAACGACGTCTTGCTTTGAAACCCGGCACTAAGTTCAGTAAAGCTGAGCCTAAGCGCTGTCCTGCGAGAACAATCAGCGAAAAAGAGTAAAACATTGCTTGTCTGATCAATCAAATTTGCACCTTTTGTGGAGGTCATGTCAGCAAACATGAATTTATTCGTTATTATTTAGTTATTTTGTGACTTTTATTCATTTTAAGAGCTGGTCCTGGAGGAACGTGAGTGCATGTCTACTGAGAAAGCCGATCTAGAGTGCTCAGACAGTCCAGCCAGGGAAATTTCACCAACCATATTGACTGTGGCCACTACAAAATAAAAGTCCAGATGCCATCTGTCTGCTTATCTGTCATCCAGAACAAAGGTCACCGCTTCCACTCAAATACTAATAGCAAAGCTGTACCAAAACCGACTAGGTTGTTCAGGTAAGATGACAGGAAGAAACAAACCTTCACCAAAGTGCCAGTTTTCCTGATAGGAATAAAGGGCTACAAATCTAAAGAAACCATTGACAAATTTTTGTTACTGTTTAAAGACAGTTTTTACTGAATAACCAAACATTTACGCAATTGCTAAGAAACTACTTAGGTTTGTTATGATGGAAACCATCTGTTCACGATGAGTTCATGTAGAATTATTTGCCAATATGTTTTTCTGCCTTAAGCTACTTAGTGATTTATTCAGACACAGCTGGGACATTCCTGGAATTCCTGGAATAATATAATTGGGATGATTGGGTGAGAATTTTGCACTTTTGGGTGAAAAGTGGTAGGGTTTTTGGAATGAGGACGGGACTATTTCTCTGGTCAGTCAAGGCCAGCCTCTTATATTGTACCAGTCTAACTTCTTGAGTCACCAGGATAGGTCTTGAAGAGCGAAGGACTGGCCGCCACTGCGGACGAACTTGAATTTTAGTTGCGGAAGTCAAGGTGCGGGAAGTTTTTCAACGTTCCAAGAAATACAGATTAATTTTAAAGTAACACAGCTGGTTAGATAAATTCAACCAAGACAGGGGATCCACAGACCACCTGAAGAAAGACCTACAGAGGTTTTGGCTTTCTGGTGCTTCCACTGAAGAGCTCTAAAGAGAACCTCATCTACAGTTAAAGTTCTTTCAAAATGAAAGAGAAATGGGTCTTTAGTCTTAAGAGCTCAGTGCAAACACTTGCAACCACTACATCTGCCCGGAGACCTTTGACCAGACATGTTTCAACACTAAGGACACCAGTCAGAGGTGTTTTATTCAACCATGTGGTTCCGGCCTTAAAAAACATCACTTGATGTAATTTACTAAGTCATCTATCATGAATAATTTTTCCTCTGAAACAGTGACTTGCTGCTGCTCAGTAAATGCCAGAGCAATAAGACATCAAACAAATATTTATACGCATGGTTGCTTGTATACTAGAACATCTTGTTTTTCTGCTCTCTCACACAAAAAAAAATGTCAGTGAGTCTAGGGCCCCAACATATTCTACAACCAACTTTTTCCTGGTTTCAGGAAGTCCCCTATTTGAATGTATGTTTGCAGCAATGTTAGCAGGATGTACTTGTGCCCAGCTGAGGTCCATTTTATCTCAGCATTCCGGTTTCATCCAGACTGCTGGATTCCTGCAGGGTTTTCCTCTGAGTTTCACGGAAAATGTGAGATTTCAAAACGCAACCTAAATTTCCACACAGCTCTCTCCTCCCTGGATACATTTGTTCTGCCCATTTCTAACAGAGGACGTTAAAAAAAACACAGATTTGACACGTGTTACCAGGACTTGGTGCAGATTCCTTCCTCTGGGTCTAGGAGAGCCAGAGAGGAAGCGGCTGTGGTAGCGCGAAGTGGCACAAGTCAAGATCGTCGCTGTTTGGACGTCCATCTTTAGCGTGTCCTGCAAACATGAAATGACAGCAGGTGGCAGATTCCACCCCACAGCTGAGGGATTTTCTCACCTGCGCTCAAGATGCACAGTGAAACTTGTTCACAGGCACCCCTCCGCACGGTGAGCCCCCCTGCGGGAACCGGTCGAGAGAAGGTGCTTCGGGACCACTGTTCTGTGCACTTATTAACACATCTCCTCTGCTCCTCTACTGCACAGAACTCATGCTCAAATTCATGGGGCAAAATAAATGAAGATGTAAATAATCCCTCACATCTGTCCTTAGCCTGACCACACAGATTTGACGTAACTGTAGATACCTTCACCTGGGACAGTTTTTATGCAGGCAGCTCCGATGGTAGAAGCATCTAGAAGAAATTCATGTGAGAACAAAAGACTAACGTCCAACTCTCAACTAGCGTGTAACACATAAGCCAAATATCCAGAACAGCAAGAAAGAAAAGATGATCCTTCGAGCTCAACTCTTCTGTTCTCTGCTTTTCCTCTCTTCACACCCCACCGGCACAGTCATTTTTTTCCCCTTAATAAATGCAGAATGGTATTTCCTTAATGGCATCTCGGCCTGATCCTAAACACATTAGACATCTTCGTTACGTTTCCGGACGTCAGCAGACATCCTCTCGCACCAGTAGAGTTTAAGGTTAAGACGCCACGCTGCTCCGGGGTCCTCGCGGACATCATAACCGCCCTGCGGGACAGCAGTTAAGTGAGACCAGCAGGCAGACAGGAAGCCGTGCTAAATCACGTGGGAAGATCTATGTGAAAGTTAAGAATCAAAGGTCATAGCAAATGTGGCAGAGAGGGCAGGAAGGATCTGAGGAGGAACGCGGCTCTGGAAAGCTTCTTCAGATGTGGGTAGGGTAGCCATGTTGGGATAAATGAAACCAGACAGATGCCCATGAAGGACGTGACAAGGAATTCAAATAACGGATTAGAAACTACACGTTCAAGGGCTGGTTTAATAACCGTAGAGGAATGGTGTGTAGAAACGGAGCAGGAGGTTGGCTGCTTGGTGTGGATGGATGTGGGCATGGGAAGACGTGTTGCACTCATGTAAAGAATGAGGGAAAATGCTTGATGGTGTCGATGGAGGAATGTGATGAGTGAAGGGCAAGAAGAAGTAAAAAGCTTTGCAAGGATTATTGGACAACAGCTGCAGTTCATTGTGGGGAAAAAATGAGTTGTTGCTGAGGAGATAGCAGAGAAGAGCGAAGTGAGCAAAGTTATTGGGGTTTTTAGACCTCTGCCTTTCCTATACAGCAGCGTACAGGTGGGGTCTGGGGGGGGTAAAGACCATTAGAGAGTAGTGGTACTGCACTGTAGTGCAGCATCTTAGGTGTTTGAAACAGCTTTGACCCGTGTGATGTTTGCATATTATCCTTATGTTTTAGTTCCCTCCAATAGTACAAGGTGTTAGGATGAACTTTGGAGGAATGTAAAGGAGGAGCCTCAAGGTGGCCTGTGTAGCGGTGTACGAGGGATGTCCAGTCATGGGAACCCCCATCTTTACTTCCTCTGCAAGACCATGAGTTTTTTTTCTATGCAAGTATTTTTTTAATGTTCTTTTGTTAAAATGGAAAAGACCAAACAAACAAAACAACCACAAACACAGAGAAGAAACTAAGCAACATGTTTCTAGCATTCCGGCTCTGTGTGCCAGATGTCATTTCGTGTTCCTCTCTTAGTTTTGAAACGTACAAAAACACCAAACTGAACCCATATTGTCCTGCTGCCTAATAAAGCTTTATGTAGCTACACACCTGTGAAACTCTCGGACGTTGTATCAGTCTATTCTCCACCGTGGCATCTTTGTTCTTCTGACTCTGGTCCCTCACACGTCCTTCACTTGCATTCTGGGTAACATTCGTGCTCTCAAGCTTTGCACCTAAACGGTGGAATACCATCAACAATATTAGGGAATCTCTTATTCTTTGTCTTTAAATCCAGGGTAAAGACCAACATTTATCTTAGGTATTTTGTTGCTTTATTTTGTTCTTTTATTGCATTTGAAAACACTGGTATTTATGGTAAAATTCTGTAACATATCTGTACTTATATAATAATATATGTCGTTTTTCTTGAAACTGTTTTTAAAGGTGCTTTACACGTTGCTAAAACCCTTAAACTTAGCAACTTGTCAACTTAGCACAGTTTGGTGGGGTGGCTGAGAACCATCAAGTCGGAAGGAACTAAGAGTGACCACTTGAGCGGTTTTCTTGCGAACAGAAGGATGAAAACGATTTACCGTCTCGTTCTTCTGCATCTTTGACCTGCACACTGCACGCAGTCCTAGTTTTTCCTCTTCATAAACTGTTTTTCCTTTTTGACATGTTGAACTGGTTTACAATCTAACTATATTAGTCCTCCTCTTAATTATTGAACAAGTTCCCTCTTCTTCTCAGAAGCCAGCAGTTCTTAATGGGCCACAAACGTGGCAACAAAATGTCCTGCTGCCTGGGGATCCTCCCTGTTGCACTGATAATATCGACCATCAAAGTGAACGTTGGCAAGAAAATCTGAAAAATGCAGGAATACCTGAATGTCATATGGCTTCAAACAAAGGAACACGAGAAACCTGGGTTGCTGCTACTTGTTTTGACTCACAGTAAGTCATGAATGGCTTGAAGTTGTTTGTCCTGTTGTTTTAATTCTGTTTTTCTTTTTTAATCCCAGAACAAATCAGTGTCCTCGCCTCCCTGCTCCCTCTGGTGGGTACTGGAGATACAGCAAAAACGCAGATCAACCAAACCCGTCTTTTGCGCCAGACAATTGGGATCTTTGCGTTGAAAAGTGTGCAGGAACCCCGCTGTGAACCATACAACAAACAGAATAATCTACTTACCTTCAGTACCTGATATAGGGATATCAGCAGCTGCACAAAATCATCAACACCAGTCAGCGAGACACGTTCTCAATGTTGTATACGATGAAGATGGATCGATGTCTATGTGGGGATTGGAATGATTTAAAAAAAAATCATCACTGGAGAGAGATCTCTCACACACACACACACACACACACACACACACACACACACATACACACAAAACACAGCAATAACAGACAAGGACATGTCATGTTTTCAGCATTTTACTGTTTTTATACAGTATACATATAAAGATATGCAATGAGCTTAATAGGCCATGGTATCAGCAGGGCAAACTGGGATGTTGAATCAGTTGAACCTGAGATAGTACAAGTCCACTTAAGACCAATTCAATTTCGCTTTTCCGCTGACACACAGAGGTTCTGGATTTCACACATTCACCGTTTCGTTGTATACGCTATAATTTGTAAACGAAAACATATCAACACGAAACACAACCGTGGTCACCCTTAATGGAAAGCGACGTCCCCGGCCGGGGCAACAGCCAGAAATACATCTTCAGCACGGGTGGGGGTGGTCGAACAACTGAAACTGAAGTGGGGCGACGTGGGGGAGTAGCACAAGGGAGACACTGTGATGGGACAGACGAGCTGGCAGACGTGACAGTTCTGTCACACGAATCTTGTAACTGTAACCAGAAGTACAGATGTGCAGCCTGTTGACTCTGAGTTGACTCTGGCCACGGTTGCCGTGCCCCTCCCACGTCCACGTCCACGTCCACTGTCACTGCCCTGCGTGAATGCGCTGACGTGATCTCTTTATTTATTGTAGCTACTACACAAACCCGACGAGTGGCAAAATTCAAACTCTCGTCTTCCAGGACCCCGCAGTTCCTTAAGTGTATTTGAAACACTGCTGAAATACACTGGCTCCTCATCGTAGCAGAACTGGCACCGGATCCCTGTTTTACGTCAACTCCGAATGTAATGAAAGGAATAACCAATTGTATGAACCTTCTTCAAGTTATTTAGGTTTGCGATTTTAACAGAATAGTTAATTTTAAAAAAATACTTGGTAACACTGATATGTTCTTAACTTAGAGCTAAAATTAAAACCAAGTTTAAATGATTTAAATTAAACAATATGTTGTCCCCGTAAACTATTCAATGTCAGTTGTTGACGTGGTCAGTCGGGGATGCCGACCATGAGCTGGAAACACTGTGGAAATGTGAGTGTGAATTAAGTCAGTCCCACTTTTACATTGCGTTTGGGAGCTCTTTGCTCTTGTCAATCAGCTCAGAGGGTAATAAGCAAAAAATGTTAGCAAACAAGCAAGAAAACAGAGGCAAGAAGAAACTGGAAAACGTTCCCATTTTTGAAAATTCCTTAACTCGACCGCTCACAACATGAGGAGCCAGTGTAATAACGTCAATAAAGCAATTAAAAGCCATGAGAGGAAACCCACTCGCTGGGTAGTCAACCAGTATGTGCCAGAAATGTGCTGCCAACTGCATGCAGATCAGCTTAAAAACTATCACAACAAAGTCATAGCAAACAAACAGGAAAAGGGAGGAAAACTTACTTTACAGTTTTTTTTTTTTTTTTTTTTTTAAAAATGCTCATTTTTAATGGCTACAGTATTCTTGAAAAGAGACGTTTTTGGTATGCAGACCGCAGTCGTCACTAACAGTTACCAAACTACTGGCCAAAGTCACCTGCACAGCTTCTCTTGGGTTTTAATGAGATACAGTATTATTGAACTTACATACTTTTATCCCCTTCGATGGCTTTGATTGCTTCCCAGTGACTCCTTTTTAAAGCAGAGCACATGTGAGCACTTCTGCAAAGAGCACACAAGTGAACAGAAGGTTTTTTTTAAATCGCTTTGCAACAAACGTTTTGCTTCCCTGCTCTGGGACCCTGGCAGCAAAATGAAAACTTGCACCCAAAGCGTCTCAAACTATCGCACATAAAAGCTATAGTTTCACCCGAAAGGCTGGAGGTCCGCTGGAAACGGGGCAATCGTCGGGGGTCTAAGGCTGCATCGGTTCCTCACCTGTTACGCGCTCCGTGGCGCTTACTGAAGAGGGGCTTCTGCTTTTCTGGGGTGGGGGTCAGGAGAGGGGTGCAGCGAAGGTCAGGGTGGAACCAGGGCTGCTTTGGCAGTGTGGGCAGGGGTGGTGGGGGGGGGTCCTCAGTGGACCACCAAGGCCCCCGCCGCATAGCTAACAGAGCTGTCCTGCCAATTGCGGCACTGGCTGGACTGGGCATAGTTCAGGAAGGAGAAGCTCATGTCCGCCCCGTTCCTGCGCAGCTCGGACACAGCCTGCAACACATAACCATGTCAGAAGTGTTATTTATTGCTACCAGTAACACGAAGCAACACCCTTGCGATGTTCCCAGAAAGAGCACAGATCGCTGCGTCACCCTGTCTATTTACCTTCTTTATGCTGCTCAACTTTACCATAGTAACCTAGTGCAACAGCACCCCAGCTCATCGTGTCTGCATCTCAAAAGTCACTTTTACCACTAAGTGATGGTCAGCAAAAGGACAGTAATACAGACACCGATCCCTTGACTTCTTGCCAGGATATGGTCTAGAAATCTCTCGGGTATAATAAGAGATAAGTAATCTGTTTTATTTGAATATGAGGGATTAAAATTAACACTAAATTAAAAATGAAAATAAAAAATGTTTCACTTTCAGAAAAGATGCAAGGTGTTGCTGACTGATTCATCCCAATAAACACGTGTAACATTCAGCATCTTGTTATTGACCATTGACAGGGGATCAATGATCATGCCAAACAGGAGCTTTAAACACTGCGGAACCGAACTGAATTAAGGTGGCCCCACACTCCTGCTGCACGGGCGCATTATCATTGCCATCTACTGGCTCAACACATAAATAAATGCCGTGTTGGCTCTTATGCGGCTGTTTCTGGAGAGGACCCAACGCTCCTTTTCAGAGCTTTCAAGTTGTGCTGGTTTAACAACCACTTTGTTTAAATAGCACAGCACAGTGCTAAACAAGCAGTTCATTTCTCCTTTAACACACTGGACCAGATCTTTAGCTCCCTATCAAGCTTCTGAGTGATCTGAATGCAGCATCGTAGATTTATCGAGTGTGTTCCAGGCTGAAACGCTGAGAGAAACGCTCACATTTAGCAGCACCCCGATGGGATGGCGGCCACAGATGGTATTGTGGTACTTCTTTAGGTAGTTACTGAAGGATATTGGGTCCAACTGTTCGATGATGGCCATACCCTGCAAAGAAAGAAGAAATTATGTATCACTACCACCACTACATCTGGAGAACATAGGAATAAACGGGGGACTTTGAGGTGGGAAATACAGCAAACCCTCTCATGACCCAGTTTCAGCACTTCAGCAAGGTTACAGTGATATTACACCACCAAGGCCACGGCAACATGTCCACCGCACGATACACCTGCATGAAACTGTATACACCCAATAGCCAGGTTATTGGATACACCTAGATAATATCTGGCAGGACTTTTGCCTCCAGAATAATGTGAACTGGACATATTCCACGGGGTTCTTGCTCCATGCTGGCTTGACAACTTGACAGTTTCAGCAGATTTTTACTCATTCCGCTAACATGTTGTTCTACCTCATTCTAAAGATGCTCTACTGGCTTGAGAGTTGGGTACTTTGAAGGCCACTGGAGTAAGAAAACGCTACAGCTGGAATGAGACAGAGGTTCACTTGAAAACATGGAAAACACAAGTCCTCATTACCTAAACCCTCCTCTACCTTTGTGGAACCTGCGGAGCAAACACAGACTCACCATTTTATCGAGGTGCTCGATAGATCTGTATATCTCGCCCTGGGTCTCGTCGTAGTAGGTGTAGCGGAACCGCTGACCTTCGGGGAGGAAAACAACCACGTCAAAACAAGTGCCGCCAGTGAGTGAGTGAACTGTGGTTTGTTCTTTGGGCTCAATTACATCAACGCATGCAAACTATTCTATCCACACGGAAGCGCGGAAACATGATGGATTTTTGAAGTTATCGCTAGGTGGAATCTATGTCAACTGTAGAAGGTGGCAAAATAAAATTAAATGGAACATTTTTAAAATAACTCATCAGTCGTTTATACAGCATTTTATTACTTAATGAATCACTGATCTGTTCAATTTAAATATACACAGACAAAATGAGTTACTTTAGAATATTTTTCCTTCTGTGACCCAAAAATCTGAAAAAGGAGTCTATTGATCTAAACCGAGTGTATTTTCCTACATTATGCAAACAAAAAAAACTGTATTTTATAATGTAATGATATAAATTTCGATTTGGACATTCCCCCAGTTCATCTGGAAATAAGGAGTATAACATAGAGTCGCTCACCCCAGTGGCAGAAGTCGGACGATATCACAAACAGGTTACAAGGGTCCATCAGGTATTTACTGAGGAGCTTCCCGTACTCCTGCTCTTTGGACTCACTTAGTGCCCCCACCAGCACAGGAACGATGGCAAACTCATCTTTACAGCTTTCAAGACAAAGACAGGGAGAGAGTCGTGGTCACAGCCGGCATTTGACAGCTCCTGCATTGTTCTTACAGAATCATACTGGGACTCGGGTTTGCTGGGTTGGGTTAGTGCACAGGACTGGAATGTGGTCTATGAAAAAGGCAAAGTAGAGGACAAATTTGAGGTAGATGCTTGAACTCCAAAACTGTGATCTCTTGCTCTCTTTCTCTCTCCACATCTATCAGCACCGACGGAAAACTGGGAGCCATGACAACTAGATGTCCGTTTACTGTAAGTAGATGCATGTGTTAGGGAGGTGTGGTAACCAGCTCCAGAAGGTGCCACATGCTGGTATGTGTTGTGTTCTCTGCTTCACTGTATATTTAAATGAGTGACGTTTTAAGACATCCACTCGATATAGATCTGGTACCATGATACATGGTTTAAAGGAGGGCAGGGTCCCAAAAGTCAGAGAAATGGTCACTGTTTTTATATGTGACCAGGAAACATGTGCATGGCAGACAAATGAAAGCAGCAGATGATAAACACTTAAGAGTTTATCCACACTATAGATAAGGCAGCAAATTAATGGATGTCTGGCATCAGATACTTTTCTCAGGATTGAGCCAAGGGCCCCACCTCTCCATGGCCTTTGCCGTGTAGGGCAAGTGCATCTCGATGCTGTGCTCCTCTTCATCCGTCTGGAGGCTCATCCGCTCAAACATGCCTGTCTTCCAGAGATCAGCATAAACTGCAGAAAAAGGGAAGATAATTAGATATCAAAAATAATCTTTGACAGAGATTCACACGTCTTCTTAAGAATAACACAGGAAACCTGAAGGCAAAAAGAGCCGCATCTGAAGGCATCTTGCCTCTGTTTCATGGTGACAGCAGGGCTTTCAGGCCCTGAGGCTGCCCTTCCCTTCCCTCCAGTAAGGC
This sequence comes from Arapaima gigas, assembly GCA_900497675.1. Taxonomy (NCBI): domain Eukaryota; kingdom Metazoa; phylum Chordata; class Actinopteri; order Osteoglossiformes; family Osteoglossidae; genus Arapaima; species Arapaima gigas. The sequence continues at coordinate 544,935 of UFQX01000108.1, forward strand.
TTTACATCCCAGCATTTGTCTGCCCCTGTGTGTTCCAGTTTCACTTGCAGAAACCCACCAGCATGTAGATCAGCCACCCCATCAATACTTCTATACCACAAGGTCACCGGAACTGCGAGCTCAACGTTTCAAAAGCTACGGAGCAAGGGACCTACCCTTCTGGTCGATTCTCAGATCATACAGTGGCGTTCTGTAAATCTCGGCTGGAGAGAGGGCACAGCGGGAGAGGGGGACGTGGTGCGATGGCCCCAAGATGAACACCCTCCGTCTACGGGGGGAGAAGAGCATGGGTTCAAACCCCTTCGTCACACACACTTGCTTCTCTCGATGAAGGAGCAACAAGAATTCAAACACAAATAAAGCAGCATTTCACCCCAGAGACTCTGTCCTGAAAACAACTAATTTCCAAGCCTTTTTATTAGTCGACAACTTTAACTACCACCCTTCCTCTCTTGGGTCAGCCTAATGACTAGGACTTAAAGCAACAGCAGCTCCCTGACTAAAAACACCCTCAGATACTCCCTCAATGTCCACTCTCGACACATACTCCACAGGTGACATCCGTATGGGATCCTGGCAGAGGAAGTACTTAGTAATAATAAGAAATGAAGAGAAAGCTCTTTGTAAACCCAAGAGAAAAGAGACTGCTCACTCCATGGCTCTGCATCTTCTGTGTTAGGTACTACCAGGGGATGATGTGTTCTAGTCTGACTGAAATCACAGTGATACCGACATAGTGCCAACTAGCCTGGATCAGGATTTCACCTGCAACTCCAGTCAGGGCAAATCTAGCGTGTACTGCAATTGTAAACCATAGGAAGGGTCAGGCTGGAGTTACAGACCATTCCTGAAGTTTGCATGGGCACACTCACATAACCATGGGATCCACTTGCTTGTAGGCATGTGCCGCACATGCACCGCAGTAGGTGTACCCAGCATGCCTGTGAACGCAAGAAACCAGCAACTGATGTTGTGCACAAAGCAGCAGCAAGAAGGGTAAAAGCGATCAGTGTCATGTGCATTTATGTGGCAAGGTTACTACTTTCAGAATCAACATCATTTTAATTGTTGTTTTGGTCTCTACATTAACAATGCTAAAGAGGAGAGAAGCAGGAGGAAGCTTGCTGCTGTACTGTATTTGGATGTGGATTTGAATCTGGCTCAGTTTTATGCGGAGTTTGCAGTTCTTTTCCATTCTTCATGTGGGTTTCCTCCAAGTGTTGTGGTTTCCTCCCCCAGTCCAAAGACGTGATTCAGGTGGATTTGTGACTAAACTGCTGAAGGTTATGCTTTATAGTTATCTGTACCTAACACTGCAAATCAATTTGGATAAAAGATGTCAACTACTTAATCATTATGTGTTACCCCCGGCGGGGGTTAAACGAATAAATATAAATGCTCACGGTGCTATGATAGCTCTGGCCGGTCGAATGGCGGATGGGGCCTGCGACAGCCAAGCCTCCAACTGCGCGTTCAGCTGGGACCCTAGACGGAAAAAGAGAGGAGCGGGAGGGAAACACTGATGAGAAAAACAATCCAAATGGCAAAAGCCCACCTGCATTTTGAAGAATGTGAAACACAGTTTTAAACATTTAAATCTTTATAATTTGTCTTTACAGCAACAAACAAAGGGCTGATCTAATGGAACGAACCACCAGTCACCCCTGGTAGAAGTCACTGCTGTCTGTTAACTGTCATTCTCAGAGGAGTGCTCATTTATGCCATCGTAAGGTCATCCTTCCCAGCTCCTCAGCCGTGGGGACACAAGCTCCAGGCAGCAAATAGTCTGGCACTGAGTATATGTGTGATCCCTTTCTTAAAATAGTCCACTCAAGAATTTCATTAGCACTAAGGAGCGATAACAATCTAGTTCAGGGACTGTGACTATTCCAGGCAAATGTAATGAAAATAATTAGTCAAGCATTGGTGGGAACAGCATGACTAAGTGTTTGCCTTGGCCCGATGTGTCTTTCACACTTTTTCACTGGAGCATGTGTTATAACACTTAATATTTGCTTTCTCCAATGCACTGAGGAAGTCGCACCTCGAGTGAAGCCAAAAGAACTCATATTCCCTGAGATGTGCAAGTCATAAAGCAACTACTGGAGGCAGCCTGTTCCTCCCTTTAACCAACACCTGCTGCCCTTATTTGGTTTTGTGATCAAACATGCAGAAGCCAGACAAGTATTAAAACCGTGGAGCTTGAATAGAGTTAAACTGTATTAATTTATACTGATGGAATTACAGTGGTGGGTTTTAGGTTTGAGGGACTGGAAGATGAGAAAAGAAAACAGTTCAGAAAAGAACAGTAAAGGGACAGGGGTCACCAGTGTGCTATACTGCTCAAATGAAGTGTCCCTGGTGTCAAAAAAAATACTCCACACAACACGACCACACAGACACACCCCAATGAGCAGGGATGTCAGCCCAGCAAAAGCCCTTTAATCCATTTAAACTGGTCAGAAAGAGCCAGGTTAAAGGACTCTTCGTGCAGATGTAGGCCTGGCCTGACTTTACTCTGACAGCACTGGGGAGGGTCGTATTACCTCCATATAATCACTGCACCCCTGACCTCACAAAATGAGGGGAAGAAAGCAGCACAGCAATCCAGGAGTCTGGAGGCCACTTCATTACAAAAAGGGAGCAAAAAAAGCATCTTGGGAGTGGCAGACTGAGTTGTTTTCCAGAAGCACAGCAGCTCCATGTGGTTCTATTTGCTGTGTGTGTGAACGGACTGCTGGGCAACAAGGCCGGTGGCAGAACAAGCTGTAGAATTCCACACCGCAGGCACAGATTGGCTGCTCAGGAGCCAGGCCCCGGGCTCACACGTTCCCTGGGACTTCTAAGGAGCTGACAAGCAACAACATGGCAGACAGCTCAACTGATATCGGGGCAGCATTCCAACAGACCGACACGAGAGAGAAATACCTCCAATCATTTTTCTGATGGGAAAAATTGCACTGCAAAAGAGAGGAGGTTTTAGACAAGTCCATATACAAAGAGATTAATGCATGTATTGAAACCACAACTACCTTAATGGACAATCAGTGTGCAAAATTTGTGTGCAGTCCTCACAACTGACATTTATGAAAATCACTTCTGGGACTTATGGTTTAAAAAAATGCAGCAAGTATCTGAAATCTGAATCTTAAAATATCTTTTTTTGAAGATCAGTAGAAACTGAACTAAAGCTTCAAGGGCCATGATGGCCAGTGTTGTGTCTCAATCTTGACACGTCTTGGGATACAATCCTGTCAACTAACAAAATGTCCAATAAGCTAACATTTTTTGTATTGATCCATCCATCCATCCATCCATCCATCCATTCATTCATTATCAACAATCACTTGTTCACTGCTGACATGCTGTGGCCTAGAGCCTATCTCTGTGGTCTATCTATCTAGAAGCATCTGGAGCCAGGGAACACCTGGAATAGGATACCAGTTCATCACAGAGCAGTCATGCACAATCTCATTCACAAACACACACAAATCCACCTGAAACACACGTCGTTGGATTGTGGAAGAAAACTGGAGCACCTGGAGGAAACTAACACAAACAAGGAGAACAAACTGTAACTGTACTGTGCAAACTGTACACAGATTCAGGCAGAATCTAACTCACAACCCAGAAGCTGTGAGGCACCAGCACCACTGTGCCACCCCATATTTAATATGAGCAAGAGAATTTTGTTTTGCATGTTTCCCCATTACATTCCACAGCCAGCTGTCTCCCTGCTTGCAGAGCATCCAAGTTTTTAGGTTTTTAGGTAGCACAGTTTGAATATTAAATCCTTATGCAGCTAATAGATCTGAGAGGGGGGAAAGGCTGTTTAAAAGAAACTACCAACAAGTTCAATTGGGGAGGGGGGGCAATGAATTCCAGGAAATATCAATCTTTGTGTTATTTCTGCGGAAAGAGTAGCATCACAGCTAAATTGAAATTAACAGTTAATTTTAATTTTACAACTTGTTTTCATTACCAAGTCCTTGTTTTCTAGATGAACAGAAACCTAGGCCAAGTGTAACTCTAGATAACAATGTGACAAAAACAGAACAAATCCAGCTACACACTGCAGACTGACCCTGCAGCCCAGGCTAGGGCATTAGTGGGAAAGTCAAGTGCCATGTTTCTTTTGTGCTGTAACAGCATTTGATGGAGCCCAGAGCTAAATGTGCTGGATAAGGCCAATTGTGCAGCTTCCTGGGGGGTTGGATATCTGCAGAAGTGAATTTAAATGGTATATCTGTGCTGAGTAAACAGGGGCAAGCTGCCACAAAGCTCAGGATTTATCCAGCGCTCAACCAGGACACATATGTCTATTTTCACAAGCCAGAGGGGTTCGAGCCACATGCCATCCAGCAAATCAAAGGCAAGACAAGGAGAGAATAAAGACAGTTGGCTTTGGGTCCAGCCTCACAGGTAGACACTAAACCAACATCAGATTTTAGTCGTGATGGGAATCCATCCTTCAGACACAGAGACAGGGATGAAGATGTGAGTGTTAAGAACCACAGCACTGGCACTAAAGTATTCTTACTCTTTTCTTTGTCTTATCTGTGTAAAAAAAAAAAACTGAATCTAGTTATAAGAATACAGCCATCATGTAGTAATTTAATGTGCCTGCAACTCAGGAACACTATAATAATTAAAATTTATTTGCTTATCGGACAATTGCAGTGATTTTAATCATTTGTACAGCAGGGTAATTTTACTGGAGCAGTTTTTAGGATTAGTGCCTTACACCACCCGCTGCCTCCTGCCATTTGACACGTTCAGACTGCAGTCCAAAGTTTGTATCAAATGTCCCAAACTCAGCACACTTAATGCCCCATTACCCTCAATCTGCCCAAGTTGTGCAAACCGAGCCCCGTGCAGTTAATGCCCCATTTATTCCGAATTTCTCCCCATTTCCGCTCCATTTCCGCGCGACTTCCGCCCCGTTTCCGTCCCATTTCCGCCCTTCGGCGCCCCGCGGACCCCAGAGTACCTGAGGCGGAGTACCAGCTGCCGGCGTGGCTTGCCTCCCTGCACACCCCTCGGTCGGACATCCTGTAGCCCGTGGTGTAAATAAAGAGTAAATTAAGACAAGACAGATATCAGTATTTAATAATGAAAAGGATTTAACATCAACTTCAGAACAAAAGAGCTGGACGATTCCGACTGAGTGACACAGACGCACTGTCAGCCGGTCTCGGTTCGGCAGAACACCGCTGTCCTGCTTGGGCGGTCACAGTTAGCTCCTATTGGACGAAAATGTACACGTTTTTTTCCTATTTGCCACGCGTAATACACGCAAAAAGCTACAGCGCGAGTGGCTGAGGAGACAGCAGACAACTAACCCAATTGGCTCATTGCTGTGTTTGTGGGCGGGTTTGTTTGGCGAGAAAATAGTGAGTCTTGTGATTGGCTGATTCTGTCTCCATGGTCGATAAAAGACCAAAGAGGAAAGCAGGTGGTGACGTCACTCTTTCAAACAGAACGGATAAAAAGTACTTGGAAGAAAATAATCACATTTTTAAAGTGAAACAAACATATAATTATCTCAAATACAAAAGTGCCCAGTCATATTTAGTTAATTATATGGCTATTTTGCAGTATACACTTAAATTACTGTGCAATGCAGAAATGTGTGTCTTTTGTAAAGACGTCTGAAATGCATTTCAATATGGGAAGCCGACACTTTCGCAGTTAATACTTAACATTTGAGCTAGACGAAATAACAACAGTATGTATAATTTATAATGCTACTGTACTGTTGTACAGTAAGTACACTGTATAAATAACAGCACCATCATTTTTTGTCATGAGCAACACGTGACTGTGGGGCCGTGGGGTCACGTGGTCCTTCGTCATATCAGCTGACCGCGGCGCACTTCCGGGTGCGGTTCTGTCTCTTTCTCTGCGCGCAGACGGACGCGTAGCCGTCGGATTCATAAATGTAAAGCTGTAAATAACTGAGGCAAGTAGGGACATTTCTTAAGCATAACTGAGTAATATGTGAATTATACGGAAATTCTCTAGCGTTCAGCCACGGTACTCAGCTGCTATTTTGTTATACGTCACATTAGCATATGTTGAAAGGATTAAAATTGGTAAAAGTGCTATTATACCGCGTTTGTGTTGCGATTTAAAATTTATAAAGTGAAAAATATAGCAAAATGGAGACTGGTTAAGTTTATATACCTTATTTCTGTATTGTACTCTTGTTAAGAGCCGATGTACAGCTTACATGTAATGTGATGAAAGCTAAGATGATGATGATGAATGTCTTGTTGAATTGTCTGCAGTTGAAAAGACGAAGTGATATGTTATAATAAACAGAGTCCTCGTTTGGTGTTCATTCTGCTTGTTTAAGCTGTTTGCTGAAGTCTTCTTGAACATCCCATTGATGAATACCTCCGACAGCGAAGAGGAGTTTTATAATGAGAGATCAGCCTTGGTGTCTGCAGAGAGTCCAGCCATGGCCACGTACACGCAAGACTCGCAGCTCCCTGGACCAACAGACACAGAGACCAAAGAGGTGGGTGTCTGGCCCTGTGCCTGCTTCTTTCTTTGTTATACTTGGCAGAATGTGAAAGTGATGGATGGAAACCTGTCCCCTTCATATGGACACTCTCCGCTGCTGGCTAGGGTGCCTCACGGAGGCTGGCCCAAGGAACAACTGAAAGGGAACCTGCGCTGGAAAGTGAGGATGAGGAACTGACCCTGAAGTACGGAGCCAAGCACGTCATCATGCTGTTTGTGCCCGTGACGTTGTGCATGGTGGTTGTCGTGGCAACGATCAAGTCTGTCAGCTTCTACACAGAAAAGAACGGCCAGCAGCTGTAAGTGTCAATTGTTTCTACACACCGCTGTGTACCTAAATATGATCCTTCTGTTTGTTTTTTTTTTTGTTTTGAAGCTATAACCAGTGGTCTGTTGTCTCTTTGATGTTTACAGGATTTACACCCCTTTCTCAGAAGACACATCATCAGTGGGCCAACGACTTCTCAATTCTGTCTTGAACACCATCATAATGATCAGCGTCATTGTGGTCATGACCATCTTCCTGGTTGTACTTTACAAATACCGCTGTTACAAGGTGAGAGCTCCGTGTCCCTTTATTTTTGAAATATAAATATAATAAAAGGTAGCATAAGCATAATTTTCCCCTTCTTCCTGATGCCATTTGTGCAATTTTTCCACATTTCATGATTGCGCACAAATGTTTTAAGGGTCCTGTGTGCTTAGTGTAGCACATAAATCAGAATGTTAATGAGCACTGACACAGACAGTAAATAAAGACCAGAAAATGAAAATGTTCACCAGGAGAAAACAGCAAAACACAATTCCCAGTTGATTAGCTACATTTTTCCCTCTTCAGTTCATTCATGGGTGGCTGATTCTCTCATCCTTGATGTTGCTTTTCTGGTTCAGCTTCATGTACTTGGGGTAAGTATTTTGATTTGTATTTTGTGGCTGTGGAATTATCTTCCTGCTTGATAATTTAGTTATAGTTCATGGTTTATCACCTTTGGATTGATTGACATTTTACAACAATTTTATCTCAAACATCAGTAGTGAAATGCATTTATTGGATGTGCTGGTGCCTTCACAGCGAGGTGTTTAAGACATACAATGTGGCAATGGACTACCCAACGCTGGTGATGATCATTTGGAACTTCGGGGCTGTAGGGATGGTCTGCATCCACTGGAAGGGCCCCCTGCAGCTGCAGCAAGCATACCTGATTGTCATTAGTGCTCTAATGGCTCTCGTCTTCATAAAGTACCTGCCTGAGTGGTCAGCCTGGGTCATCCTGGGCGCCATCTCTGTGTATGGTAAGAGACCGCCTGAGCATAATCTGAGACATGTTCTAATTCATTTGATTTTTTTTAAAGTTCTGTTTAAGTCTCTTAGGATGTGTTACTCAAAACTGGAATAGAATTTCATGTGTTGTTGTAACTACATGAACTTTTTCAGCTGGTAGACCTTTGTTTTTATGCAGATCTAGTTGCAGTGCTGAGTCCAAAGGGCCCACTGAGGATGCTTGTGGAGACGGCTCAGGAGCGCAACGAGCCCATCTTCCCCGCTCTTATATACTCCTGTAAGTGTGGCATTTCCATGCAGTATGTCTTGAGTTTTCGCTCTTTGTGCCATTGTTCTGTTGCTTTTTTACCTGTCTTAGAAGAAGGTGTTTTTAACCCAGGGTGTCAAGGCACTTGTTTGGTTTTTTGATGAGCTAGACATTACTAAATGTGAGGGATGGAAAGTGTCAAGTGACCTAGCAGCACTGTTAATCTGTCCCCTGCAGCTGCCATGATCTGGATGGTTGGGATGGCTCAGACGGCATCTCCTGAGCCAAGAGATCAAGAGACAGGTCAGCAAGCACCTCATTGTGTTAGGTGTAATGTTGTTGAGCAAGTGGGTTAACTATTGCCTCCTCCAACAAACTACAGAAAGTGAATTTTATTCAGCTTCAAACAGTCCTCCTTATATTCCAACAAATATGGTTGCCATACACTGCTTATAGTCCCCGCTACAGAAATTTCATTTCACGTGTATATTAAACTTATGTTGCTTCAGGCACTGACTCCAGACCACTGTATCCATAATTGCGTAAGCTGATACTAAAAATGGCAGTTTTTGTGGACGTCATTCTGGTGGAGGCAGTCTCCTTGGGTTCTCTCCAGTGAATGGTGCCTTTGTGTCTCTCAGATGAGGAGGCTCATCAGAGCAACAGCGAGGGTCTGGAGAGGAGCCAGGAAGAACCCGAGAACCAGGCATTCATGAGGAGGAGCAGAGCGTACTCTGCCGAGGAGGAGCAGGAGGAGGAGAGTAAGTGGTCATGAGAAACTGTCCAGTTTCCTCAGACATAAGTAGATAACAACTCAGTACTGCAGTTGATTTATCTCTACTAATGATAGGTTATTTATGGAGAACTGAGAGGCTGTGCTTTCTTTCTGCAGGAGGGGTGAAACTGGGGCTGGGTGATTTCATCTTCTACAGTGTGCTGGTGGGGAAGGCTGCAGCCACAGGAGGAGACTGGAACACCACTCTGGCCTGCTTCGTAGCCATCCTCATTGTAAGTGACCGAAGCCCATATCCAATACGCAGTGCTTTTTTTATACAGTTAATTATTTTACAGGGGAATGTTTTGGATGGAGACAGCAGCTTTGAAAATAAAGTCAAAAATGTTCAGAATGAACACAAATAGACTGGCTCCTCATCTTAAAAACATAACTGAGACTGGAGAGCAGTTCATAACCTTTGTTGCTAACTCCCATGTCCCTGTCCAGGGTAGGCCATACTTTCCTTTCCACAGCAGCAGTCTCCAACTAGCCATGGGAGATCCCTGTCCAGTCCAGATCCTCAGGCCACACTAGCAATGTCATTCATCTGTCTCAGGTTCTCCTCTCAGTGAGATGCTCCTGGCTTCACTCCTGCATGAGGCACCTAGGGAATATTCTAACAAGGAGCCCAAACCACCTCAATTGGTTCCTCTCAATCTGAATGAGCTACAACCTTGCTTCCAAGGGTGGCCCTGATTGCTGAGCTGCTTACCCATCAAAGGATAGATAGTTTTGTCAGTGTCCACAATCTATGACCTTGGTTGAGGGTGGCCATGTACACCAAATGGGAAATTTAAGCTTTTTTCCTTGGTCTCAGATCCCAACTGCCCTCCACAGTCCTATGTAGTATCTGCAAGGCTGCAGCTACTGCAAAAGGCAGTTGATCTCAAGCTTCCCCTACTGTCACTTGCTGAAAGGATCTGAAGGCACAAAGTACTCCACCTGGGGCAGCTGCTCTCCTCCCCAGCTGGAGAGAACAACACACTTTATCCCTGGCAAGATCCATAATCTCAGATTTGGAGGTGCTAATCTTCATCCTGACCCAGTCATGCTAAGCTGTGTGCTGCTTGAAGATCACATTCTAATGATGCAGAGGCTGATTTTTTTTCACCCCAACTGTACATGCCCACGAAGACCACAAAACAGGAGGAGAAAAACACTTGGTAGAGTTCAATATCTAAAGTTAACTCTCTCTGCACATACAGCAAATTCATGGTATACAGAAGCTTCCCCTGCCCTGTACTGGAGCAGCACCTCTGACTGAATTTTCCAGGATATATGATTGTAGGCTTCATCCAGCTCAAAATAGCTCATTAATTCTGGATTTGCAAATTGCAATTGTTTTCTAAAGCGGTTGGTTCACTGTTCCACAGGCAAAAGAAAATTCCCATTGTTCCTCTTGAATCTAACACTCACTGAACCACTTCAGCCTCATAGTATCATCCACCTCCTAGTGATGTCCTCCAGTTCAGCTAAAGCCTACCCTTGTGGGGAGATAGGGACTGTCCCTTCCTATGTTGTTCCTCTGTGCCAGTTGTGGATTACCTGGCTCACACCATACTGTCATACAACCATTAAGGTGCCAACCTTGCTTCTCACTAACAGTTTGACGAATATGGGTGGCATTGTGAAGTACATGTATTTTTTTGCAATATAATGCATTAGAAAATATTTTTAAAAATGCAAGGGGAAAAGTTTGCATCTTAAAGTTAATTCAACACAAGCTGAAGAGGCACTTTTTAGTACTAGTATTAGAAGCAGGTTTAAGATTTACTTAGATTCATGACTTGTTTTAAAAACCCAATTTGACTTTCGTTTGTAGGGGCTATGCCTCACGCTCCTCCTGCTGGCCATCTTTAAGAAGGCCCTTCCTGCCCTGCCCATCTCCATCACGTTCGGCCTTGTTTTCTACTTTTCCACGGACAACCTGGTGCGGCCCTTCATGGACAGCCTGGCTGCTCACCAATTTTACATCTGACTCCACCTGCCATGGACTCACTGCTGCTCAAGGACATAATGCACAACACAACAGATTTTGTTCATACCTGTACATTAGTGAGTTGTTCTTTTGTAACCCTACTAAGTTGTTTTTTAATCAGTCTTAAAGTGAATATATAAGGATGTAATCAGACAAAAATAGATATTTTTCTGACGGGATATTTCAATGTGTGACTGAAGTGGTTTCTTTGTGCAATGCCTCTAATCCTTCTTTCCTACAGGGAATTTATAAGGTACCACCTTTCACTTGTAGTGCTGAAGAAGTGCATTAAACTGACAGGAAGCTCTGTAAATAAAGAACAAGCACAGACAGTGAAAGATGGTATCTGTTGTACCTCTGACCTCTGTAGTTTGAACCTCTTAGAAACTGCAGTGTTATTGGTCTGTTGCTTAATGTTACAAATTAAAAACAAAAAGTTAAGAAAAACTGATTAAATAGGTGATTATATCAAAATGTTTACTTGTTACAAATGAAAAGTGTCCTCCAGTGAAAACTGTCTTGTATGGTATCAAGCCACCTCTAATAAACATCAGGTTAAGGAAAATGAGCTGTTTTGTGTTTTACTTCTTTCTCAAAGTAGCTATTCTTCAATATAAAGTATGACAAAAAATGAAAGAAGAATTCACAGCCCTCTTAACATTAACCCCACAGAAGCAATTTAACTAAACAAATCCACATTGTTCAGCAGCATTAATGCAACATAAGCATGTATTACCCACGTTAACTAAAAAGTAGACAACATTTCATGACAAAGGTGTATTTACTAATAGCACTGCTCATTTACAAGTGGCTTTAATTTCACAACTGTTTTATCAAAAACAAATATTGTTTTACTTTAACATGCATTTAAAAACAGAATTATCACAAAATGGATGTAAAAAATTCACATAGTATGACCTCAGCTGTCTCTCTTCCACAATGTTAACTTCTGTCTTCAAACTGTGACTTGTTCTTGAGAAGATGTGCAGCTAAAAATTCAATTGGGTTCTCGGGTCTGAAAGAGACGACATTTGTCCTAAATGTTACCTTGTCCTTCCCAGCTGGCAACTTATAATAAAAAGTTAATAGAATGAAATTAAAACTGGTGAACTCTATACAGAAAAATGATATTCAAAACATGGTGTCTGCCACAGTTGAAGTACATACCTCTCCTTGGCCAAAACTGAGAGACTTTGCAGAAGAACTGGCACAACGGTCTGGTCTAAGTAGGCTCGTGTGGGTAAGGACTGCAGGTCCACCTTCTGCTTGTTAAGCTTCTCTGTGCCAGACTGCTCGCTTTCTGATATTCTCTGAGGGCATCACAACAAAAGTACACTAGAATGTCAGTGCTGAACCCATATGTTTCAATACTTCACACCATCTCACAACCCCTGAGATGCTCTAAACAACCACAATTGCCACGTGGACTTTCGGCAACCTTAAACGAATGAAACCTGAAGGTGGGTTAACAACAATGGAAAGGACACAAGAGGATGATTAAAACTTACAGGTGCTTGTCCTTCCAGGCTTTGCTCCATATTGGTGTGATCTAACATCAGGAAAGACAGGTATTAAATTATTACTAGGAACAGAAAAGAAAAAACCAAGATAGCAGGTGGTACAGCAGTGGTTCGGGGACAAGACTTGGTAACATGAAGGCTGCCGGTTCAAGCTGTGCTCCACGTTAAATGCTGGAGCTGCCTTGGACAAAGGCATCAGCTGAACGAGGTAGTAATAATAAAGCTGAACTAAAATAGCTAGTACTCATGATTCTTTTAATCATTTTAGATTTGTTAATTTCTTTTTGTATTAATGAAGTGTCTGTCTACTCATAGGTTGGTACACTAAGCTACATAAAGTAGTCTAACCATTTATACAGCAGGGTAGATTTTACTGTTTCAATTCTGAGTAAGCAAGTGTATTACAACAGGAGGTGGGATCTGAACCTGGTTCCTTCAGACTGCAAGGCAATGGCTGTAACTTCTACACCACATGCTGCCCAAAAGATGTTATTTACAATATCTACAAAATCAGTTTATAATGATCCACAGGCATGTTCTTCTCCCACCACTTGTCCAATGCCAGCTCGCCTGGGCCCCGAAGATCATGCAAATTCCACACAGACTGAGCGAGATTCTAACCGTGACCCCAGATACATTGCTTTCCAAAACAGAAGATCTGTAAGCTGTTTTCCAATAAGCCACAGTAGTGCAGCATGAAATGAAAGCTGCAACAAAGACACGTAGTGGTGTACGATATCAAACTGAGCGTTATGCGACATCACCTGAAAGAACCTCACAGTAATTTAGCGCGAGGGTAAATAAGTGAGTCTCTTCTAACGTCACCACTACGACAGCCGCGCAACAATAGAAGGAATAAAATAAAGCCATTCACCGTCCGCCATCGCCGCTGTCGAGGTCTCCGCTTAAAAACCGAAACTCTGGCAGCGAAAATACTGAATCCTGATTGGCTGGTGCACAATACTGAATCCGGATTGGTGCGCAGATCATACCGGAAATGATCTTTGTCAGTAAATGATGATTGGCAGGCTGACGACACAGGAAGTTCTTATTCCCTACAGTTGCGGTCGAAGTCGGAAGTGTTTGGAGCCCATCGATTGCTTGTTCGGAGAGGTTATTTTATGGTAAATAAAGAATTTCTAAATAATATGGGCATACAATCAGACATGTCATACGTGATTTTCACTTGCACGTATACAGTGATTGCAGTATTAAAGAACTATAACAAACTGCAACATTTTAAAAGTGGAGGGGCAGCAGGTGGCGTGGTGGTTAGTCCCGACTTGGGTTGGAATCCTCCCACCGGGTGTAATGCCCTCGATCAAGGTGCTTATCTTAAATTGCTACGTTAAAAAATACCCTGATATACAAATTAGTAAATCATTGCAAGTAGTTTAACATTACAAACCTTACATTGTATGTCACCATGATCAAGCGTGATATACATGAATAAATATTAATAATAGCACAGTTAGTTTTCTTTTCTGAATTGTGCGTTTTTATGTCTGATTCTGAAGCAAAGATGACTATAAGAAATGGATAAATGTTTTAAGTACAACCTACAAATATACTGACTACAAGCAGTAGTGAGACAAGAAGTCTGTTAAGTCCAAAGTTGCTTTTACCATCAAGTCACAATCCGTAAAAGTTCTGTAAAATGTATTTTGGTTAACGTTTAGTGAAAACTTTTGGTCTAGCTTCATTGTGAAAAATTGAATGTAGAACTCATTTAGCTCCAATTTGAACTAAATCTGATTTTAAGACTAAAAAAAAGCAAATCCCTATTCCAGGCTGATTGTTGATTGGTTCAGCCCATAAACGTGTTTTGTAAACACTGTGGAAGTGAGTTAAATGCAGTGGTTCCACTCTCATACTCTGGCATGTACACATAGATCACAACAGACAGAAATTTAGAATGTAGATAAGAAAAAGTATTTGAAAAATACATTGTAAGATGTTCATATCTTCAAACCTTTGTAGCTTGACTGTGACACAAGGAATTAGTGTAGCAATGAATGTGAAGATGTAGACGGAGCTAGTCCCTTGTTAGTTCATTCATGTTTCCGTCTATGATGAAAAGCTTGTTTGGTTCAGCTGTTACATCTCACGTAGCTGTTGGGAGGCTAGAGAGCTTAATTTTTTACATTACTGTTAATAGAGTATTTATTTTAAAAATCAAATAGCATGTCAAACTACAGAAGAAAAGCACATGAATGAGTTCTTAAAGAAAGGAGAAGTTGCTCGCCAATGGGAGTCTGTAAATAGAACTTTTCCAGTAAATATGAATCAATTCTACAGGTTTTCTACTCTTTGCTGATAGTGCATGTTTGCTGCTTAGTGGCTTTCCTCTACAGGTTGTTGTCTACCCCCCAAGTGCCCCACTGACTTTCCTCAGCTATGGCGGGCAGCATGAAGAGACCTGCAGGTCTGATGGACAAGGAATACGAGGATAGGAAAGCGGAGCATGTCCGAAGCCATCACAAGCAGGCCTTTGAATGCATATTAATGGCGCTGAAGATTGATGAGGATGACAGAGGTGAGAGGACGACAGCCCGCGTCGAACCTGCTGTTCCAAGCACAGCACTTTTGTCTGATACCACCATGTTCTTGGTTCACATCACACAAGTAGCTGCCTATAGAAGTGAATTTCAAACAGCACATCCATAGATAATCATAGTAGATGGTGTTGGACTCATTCATGTCAGGAGATCAGGAGAGAAATGGCTATGAAAGAGTTGGGTTTGAAACCCTTTTTGAATACTTGGAGGGACTCAGCAGTTCTGAGAGACAAAATGAGCTCATTCCACCACAGCAGACCCAGAACCAAGAATGTACAGCATTTAACAAGCAATAAGAGGTGGAGGAGCACAGCGCTCTTGCTGGAATGAAGGATGGGATCAGGTTCTGTGTCAGGGTGCAGTTCCTATGATGAAGACAAAAACTGCCGTTGTTAATTGTTAATGTGACTTTCCACCTGATGTCATGTTTGCCCAGTATGCTAAGTGTTTGTTTTTCTTTATTAATGCTTGTTCACTTGACTGCAGGTCTGAAGGAACAGGCAGTATTGTGGTACAAGAAGGGCATTTTGGAGCTGGAGAAAGGCATTGCGATTGAGGTGACAAGCAAAGGTGATGCTCATCGTCTCATCCACTTAGTCATAAAAAGCTCTAAATAGTGTCCTACTCGGAGGTTTGTCACTCCTTCATTAATTTGTATCTAAATTTACATTTTGCCTTTTTTATTTGCTCACTGTTTTCCTCCAAAGTGACTGACAGTGTTAAGCTGCTTTCAAAAATTTACTCATTTATGCAGCAGGGTAGTTTCTACTGGAGCAGTTCAGGGTAACTGCCTTTATCAATGTAGGATTTGCACCTGGTTCCTTTAACTCTAAAAGTGGTAGCTCTCATCACAGACGTTATCCACCTGTGAGTGGCACGTGTTTAAACCCATCTTAATACATGTGTGATATCTCTTGTTTCCTCTCCTTTTTTATTAAATCCTGCAGATGAGCAGTGTGCGAGAGTTAAGCGTCTCCAAACCAAGATGTCAACTAATCTTCTGATGGCCAAAGAACGTCTGGAGCGTTTAGGTGGGTCAGTGAAAAACACTCTGCTTACACTGCTTGAATTTCAGTGAAATGTGTGAGCTTGGGAAGTGACAACTGCTGCCATCTCTGTCAGAAAATGAGGTGGCTTCCATAAGGATGGACCCCCTGGCTCAAAGCAGCTATCCTTCACCTCAGTCAAATCCCCTGCCTAGAAGCTCTGCCTTCAGCCTACCGGAGGCCCAACGGTCTTCTACCCCCTGTGTGCCCTCCAGCTGTCGCCTTGTACATCCAGCCACTCAGGTGTCCAGTAGCAAGTTAAAAACCTACCTATGAGAACCTGTCAGGAGGTCCAGTTCTAAATTAGGGCAAATTTGAGTGTGTCTTCAATTCTCATCTTTATTGGAGCTCTTCTTCCTTCTGAAGGTTCCTCCCAAACCTGCCAACGGTTACACCAGCACCCCAGCAGCTTCTTTGTTGGCCAAGAAGAAGAAAGCGAGGAACTTGAAAAATGCGGACCCTAAATTGGCCGAGCTCATTCTGAATGAGATTGTGGACAGGTTGGGCAGGACATTGTGCTGGTGGGAGTGGTTCTCCCTGCATCTCGAGGTAGACGCTCATTTGTCTCATTTGACAGTTTTGATGTCTTTTTCAGTGGGGCAAGTGTGCGCTTTGAGGACGTGGCCGGTCAGGAGCTCGCCAAGCAAGCGCTGCAGGAGATTGTCATTCTTCCTGCTCTGCGGCCGGAGGTCAGTCAAGCGCACTGTGGTCTTAAATTTTTTAAAAATCAAAGCTGCACTCCCTCCATCTGTCTCAAATGTTTTTTTACCAATTTTCAATGTCATCATTGTTTTTCGGTTTATTTATTTTAAATGTTATAGAACCAAATGAGTGAATAAGTTAACAAATGTACTATTAACCTTTTATTGATTGGGACTCAGTGGTAAAAGTGACTTTGGATTTAAGAACAAACAGAGATATGAACAGACTTCTAGTCCCAGCTGCGTTTATAAGTTGAGGAGTCAGTGAATATTGTAAACTTCTCTTTATTTGGGATAACATTGCATAGTTATATGTCTCTTTTTTCCGACTCCGTATGGTTTTGTTGTCTGTAGCTGTTTACAGGTCTCAGGGCCCCAGCACGAGGCCTGCTCTTGTTTGGGCCCCCCGGGAACGGGAAGACTATGCTGGTGAGCTGGGGGTTGTACGTCACCATTAGTCAGAGATGCACAGCCATTTTATGAACGTCAACAAGATATGGTGAAACGTTAAAAATATACAGCGGAGGTTTTAATTACAGCGCATTTGTTTTCTTGGACAGGCAAAGGCTGTTGCCATGGAGTCTAATGCAACCTTTTTCAACATCAGCGCTGCCAGTTTGACTTCGAAATATGTAAGTGAAATATGAAAGAACAGGTCATGTTACTTTCTCTCCTTAGTGCTCTGAGGCTCTGGGTTGAACTAAAAATGAAGGTGATCTCTGCAACCCTAACAGCAACTTTTCAACTGCAGGTGGGTGAAGGAGAGAAGCTTGTCAGGGCACTGTTTGCTGTCGCCAGAGAGTTACAGCCTTCCATCATCTTCATTGGTGAGACTCGCTTTTCAACGCACTTGGCTGTGGCCCGTTGTTAATACTCCGCAGTAATAATGCACCTCTGCTGGCCTCTCTTCTCCACACTCAGACGAAATCGACAGCTTGCTCTGCGAGAGGAGGGAAGGCGAGCATGACGCCAGTCGGCGGCTGAAAACTGAGTTTTTGATCCAGTTTGACGGGGTAGGACTCTTGGGATGGGGTATTGTAATGTGCACGCTGTTGATTATAGATGCTTTTTGAAATTTTGAATTCTCTGATGTTATAGGAGGTGACTTAAAATGTTAGGTTTGTACAATAAAAAACTTGCAATGATTTGCCTATGTATATACCAGGGTAAATACTTTGTTCAGTTCAGGTTAAATACTGTGATCAAGGGAACTACTGCAAGAGCATGGATTCAAACTCAGGTCTTTCGGGTTGTCAGGCATCTGCTAAAATACGCCCATAACTAGTTTATTACACGGTCAGTCATGCAATCCAGGAAACCAACAGGGGCTCAGAAAAATGCAGCGACTGTGTCTGTCCTCTTTGCAGGTTCAGTCTGGAGAGGACGACCATTTCTTGGTGATGGGTGCCACAAACCGGCCACAGGAATTGGATGAGGCCATCCTCAGGTACTGTGTCTGTTGAACTCCTCACCCATCACTCTGCTACAGAGAACACGGAGATTCTCGGCGCTTTGGAGATTTTCAACTCTGTCAGAAGGTATGAATGATTTTACATTTCATCCCTTTCTCTCCTACAGACGGTTTCCAAAGAAGGTGTACGTGACTTTACCCACAGAGGAGGTACGTGTGACTCTAGCGCCTTTGTTGTCAGTGGATGCCTGCATACGTCAGAATCCACTCATTCATACAGTACCAACCAACAGGTTGAGTATACATTGGTAGGAAAATAGTGTCGTTTCACAACTGACAACATATTAATTCTAGGTCTTTTGTTTGAATTCACTTTTCTTCTTGGCCAGTTAGCTTCTTCACAACTCTGTGGTGTGTTTTGGGTATCTTGTTGAAGAATAAATGTCTGCCTAACTAGCTGTAATTCTGGCAGAAACGCATGCTTGCGAACTATGTTTTGATCAGGCAGATCGGGTGGTATGGAGCTGTGATCTTTGGACCCAGTTTCATATTCCACCTCCTGCTGTAGTGTAAATAAGGAAGGTACTTAGCCTGAATTTTTTCAGTACAAAAAACACTAAATGAACAAATGGAAAGGTATAGGATATCCATGCTGTTTGAGATTGCCATAAACTTGACAAAGTTCACCAACTGTGTGATGGTCACAGCAGCCCCATACCATGATGCTGCTACCACGATACTGGACAGTGGGAACCACACAGGCACAACTCCAGCACTCCCACTTACTCTTACAAGCACTCACCAGTTGGACCCAAATATTTAATGTTTTGACTCAGTAGTCAACAAGACAGTATACAACACCTCGAAGGTCCAGTTTCTGTGTTTTTTAGTCACAGCAAATCTTGTTTCAAATAGGACACACACAATACAAATTACTGCTGAGTATATTTGTAGATACTGTGTGTTCCCTGGAACCAATGTGGATGTTATTCTTTGCAGACACGGTTCCAGCTGATGCAGAACCTCCTAGCAAAACACGGATGTCCACTCGGTCAGAGCGAGCTGGCCCAGTTGGCCAGGTAGGTTCCAGGTCAGAACTGTGCTGCTCAGCTGCCTAGTCAGTCTAGGGGCATCCAGCCTTTTTTGAACAAGGGCTATAGTTATTACCATGAATTGGTTTGAGGGCCATGTATTAAAAATTACAGTAAGTGACATATCAAATATTATGTCTAAATTGACAAAATATTTAATTGTATTGGCACTGGCAACAGTGTCAATTGCTTTAACAAGATGTAATATTAAGTCATTGCATGAAACTTTATTTTACTACAAATAAAATAATAGAATTTACCGTATTTATGGTAGGTATGGTACGTATCAAAAATTTTCAAATGTTACTGCAGGCTTTATGCAGTCCTACGGCCGCATGTTAGGCACCCCTGGTTTAGGCACTGAGATCCTGCAGACCATGGGAACGAAGGGCACGAACATTGTGGTGCCCAGTGGGCTGTTGTGTCAGTAATAGTGCTTTATCAGTGCTAGAAAAGCCGGTCAGCTAGCAGTTGTGCCTGTTACTCTCACTAAAGGTGAATTTGCCTTGACCTGGACAACACCCCAGGAAGGTGTGCACCATGTGAAGGTCCAGGTAGAAAGAATAAGGTCACAAACATGTGCCTGTTTGCAGTGTGTCTCTCACAGTGAAGAGTGCACTCTGCCTCGCGCTCTATGTTTCTGGGACAAACTCCAGACCACCACAGCCCTCCACAGTTACTGATAATGAACAGAGAGACGGATCATTTAGAGAATTCATTAACTCTGTCATATCTGCCAGCATGAATTGGCCACATTGATATTCACGCATGTCCTTTCACAACAGAATGACGGAGGGCTACTCAGGGAGTGATCTGACCGCTTTGGCCAAGGATGCTGCCCTTGGACCAATCAGAGGTGAGTGCTGGAATGCACAGGGTGCTTCTGTTTCACTAGACAAGCTTGGGCCTGCTGTGTGGCACGACAACGTTCTGGTACTGTGTGCCTGTGAAAGTTGCGTAACACTTTGGGTGAGAACTATGGGTTCTTGGTGTTGTCCCACTTGTTCCTGTTAGAATCTGGTTACCATGGCCCTGCTCAGTCGCAAGGCTTTGGGGGTAGAGGAGTGTATGATCACTGGTTAAACGTTTTCTTTCTACACAGAGCTACATCCGGAGCAAGTTAAGAACATGGCAGCCAGTGAGGTAAGAGCCATGACCACAAACGGAACCGCGAGCTTTTTTCTGCTTCATTCACATATCCATCCATCCATCTATTTGCTGTCATCAGGCAATTGACCTATACAGGGTCAAAGTTCTGCAGAATTGAATTTTTTTAAATATGGAAAGCTGCGCTTTATCTAGTAGCACTGAATCACTGGCATTACTGATGAAGCTGTACAAGTTCAGCTTGGGATGTAAAGCAACAGGTGGCACAGTGGCCTCGCCGTGATTTAAATGATAAATCAGCGTCAGTAGCTTAGTGTACAAGCCTCACGTTGTAAGTGTCCTTGGAAAAAAGTATTAGTTACTAGTGATGGTTCTAATGTCGTAAATGGGCATTAGTGAAGCGGTTGGTAAACTTAGCGTCACCTTTTTTTTCTTGTCTCTGCCCTGGTCTCTTTGCACAGATGCGAAACATCAAGTTTGCAGACTTTGTTGAGTCACTGAAGAGAATCAAGCACAGCGTCAGCCCACAAACACTCAGCACGTACACTCAGTGGAACCGCGAGTACGGGGACACTGGCAGTGTCTGAAACGGCGCCCTCTTCAGGCTTGGGACTGAAAGTCTGCCTCAATGAAGGATGGATATTAGGCAGAACATTTTTTTAACAGTTCTGTTTTTCATTCAGAAAGAGAACGAAGTATAAAACTACAGACGGAGTAAAGAAGTAAACAGGATGCCTCACTGTATTGGTAAGGCTAGAGAATGAAGGAAACGGCAGCTGTAATGGCAGCGTGGATCACCATGTTGCCATTACAGGACGGAGTTTGTCAGCGACTAGCGATTCTAGATGACATCCCTGACACCCACCTGGTGTAGAAGTAGAAACAACTCTGCCACAGTTTGGCCACGTTTTTACTGACTACCATTTGAGACCTGGACCAGCACAGAATTTTAGAGGCCATTGCTTGAAGGGGGGCAGGATCCCAGTCACCTGGATGCAGGTGTTGATTATGACCTCAGGACCCTTGATTATTTAATGCAGAAATATTTTTTCTATTATATGTTACATAATAGAAATGTTATATGTTATATATATAATTCAGCATCAATTTTATTCAAGATATACAAGTATACAGAACTAACAGGAGTAAATATAATCAGTTGAACATGTAAGAACATATATAAGATCATTCCGAAACAGTTACAGCATAGAACTACATATAAAGTAAACAAAATATGTGAGACTATTGTCTGGTAAAAAAACGAAAACAAATAAACAAGGAAGGATTTAAATACACAAGATGCAAAGGAAACAGACATACGTATTCATACATATAAATGGGAAATACAGATCCGTACATGTCAAATCAAGCGGTGTCACCAAATTTTTCTTTACATCGGTTTAACAAGTTACTTTTCTGGCCAGTTAACTTATATACAACAAAAATATAAGTTATTCTTGTACAAAACCTTTCTGTCTTTTTGCCCAGTGCCTTTATGTGGTGGTTTACTGTGTTTCTGCAAACAGCCGAATATAAAATTAAGATGCCAAAATAATTTGCAGCTAAAATAATCTCCTCATACTGCTACTGTATTTCTTTCTGTCTTCCAGCATGTTGTGCTGCGTTTGCAAAGTATGAGTTGAAGGTAATCGGCCCGAGCGTGTGGTTATTTCTGCGCGGCAGATTTGAAGTTCTCGACATTGCGAGTAACGAATGTTGTCTGTTACACAGATTTGAATAAGTTGGGTCTGGAGGACGAAACTGTGACGTGGAACCTGAGTCAAACAGTTCGAATGGAACAACGAAAGGCTCAGCTTCACAGCGCTGCAGCTGTAGAGATGATGCTAAATTCGACACACTTGTCTAAACTGATTAAAATCCCTATATCTGTAAAGCTCAGTCTCTCTCTGTCTGGATGTTTGTTTGTTTGTTTGTTCTTTATGCACAGCTTGGTTTTCCACGTCATGGACTTGAAATCTGAAACATAGCTACTGCTCACCCTAAGTGAGGTTTTTGTGTAGTCAACTTTATTGAGTTAACTACCTTGAACATTTATATTTGGGTGTTAAAATAAGGCTTGGAAACAACTGCATAGTTGTGTGCCATATAATAGATGACCACGAGTTTACCGCAGTCAAGGTTGGTGATATGTGCAGTCGCTTTTTACTTTCTGCGCGTCACTACGGCCAGTACGTGGAACAGGACTGCAAGACCGGCACACAGCGCTGCGCACGTGAATGACGTGAACTGATATAATGTATAATTTATTAGTACTTTGCAGCAGTTATTATAAATGAGCATCTACTCATCAGACAGCATTTTGTTCTATTCCAGAACAAACCGATAGAAAGGCGGGTTGAATGCTTGGAGTAAAGAGCCAAACTGGCAAGTGGGGGAGGGTGATGGGGGAGGTGCTAAAGGATGTCCAAAACTGGCAATAAGGAGGGCTGACAGGAGGTGGGCCTGGGAAATGGAAAAACACCATCATCATCATCATCATCAGCGCAAATAAAAATAATTGATAAAATCTGTACACATGAAAATGCAAAAATGAATAAGAAATTCTACACGAAACGCGCTTGGTCCTGCCGATGTTGGTGAGGGAAGCGTAATAAAGTTTGGTGATGCGTATTTTGTCACGACTTTTTTCCTTGGCTTCGTTCCACTTTCTGACCCCGGGTAACCCTGGGTATCTCACACAGTAAATTTATATTCTTACTTGTTGACCAGTTACTTTTTCTTTCTTGTAAAGTAACGCTGTCAAAAGGGTGCAAGAAACTGCACTATTTCTCACTATCTGCTGCCATCCACTCTTCCCCACTCCCACCAGTCACATCACAATGGGTGACTCCTCGAGCATCGCGGTGTCTTTTCACAAAAGACACATCGCATTTTTCCACCTGCACCCTTGTCTCATAGTGGACAGCAGTTAGCGCGGTTGAGGACACCCTAGTAACCTGAAGGTTGGTGACTCGAGCCCAACTCCCTGGTGCCGCTGTGGTTCCTTTGAGGAAACTGATGCTGAGCAGCAAATTGCAGCCTTTTGGGTTGTAGTACTACAAGTTCTCCAGACGGATCATTCATTTCAGCTTTCAAGGAAGTAAACAAATGATGCATGTAGACCAATGTATGAGAATAAACAAAAGTATTATAAAATATAAAACTAGAAGGAATTACAGACCAGTTGTAGATGGATGAGCTGTGGTCTTGTTTCCCATAGTCTGAACAGGGTCACGGTAAGCAAACCAGAGCAGGCAGCACAGAAGAAGCTTGTGGATGTTTGGGTTTTAGTAAAATGACAAAGTTCTGAGTCAGTAAGTAATGGCCGGAACTGAGAGGCTGAAATAGGGCTTTCCAGGGTGGGCTGTGCTGCTCTCTAGCTCTCAGGCACAACTGGAGACATACATGCGGCAATGGAATCGCCACAGAACCCCACAGGTCCTCCACGAGTGCTAGAAAATTTCTCCAAGGTGATGCAGCTGGGTCATGCTGCAAGACCAAGACCCCACACACACAAATAAATCAAACTTCACATTAAAAAAAAAGAAAAGTTCCATGAAAGTATGGAATGGCCTAGTGAAAGTCCTCACATGAATTAAAGTGAGATGTTGTGGCAAAAAGCTGAAAAGAGGTCTTCATGCTCCCAGTGGTGCTGAGCTACAGCAGGTCTGTGTGTAGAAGTGGACAAAGTCCCTCCACAGTCATTTGAGACCCTGGAAAACAGTTACAAGGAGCCCTTGGTTGCAGTCATATGAAGTAAAGGAGGAGCTGTTGCTTTCTCACATTTTACTACTCCAAGGAAATGACATAAAGACAATACTGGAGTCAACATGTCTCTCAGGCTCCATATTTTATTAGACGTGATTAAAAAATTAAATTAAATTTAATGTTCAAAGATATTAAAAAATAGGGGCGAATTTTTCACTGTGCTGAAAAACCGACGGTGCTGAGATGGAGGAGGGGCGTCGAACGCGGGGCACTTTGGAAGGCACGGTGAGGGAGAAGAGAAATAAAGCCAGCAAAAGACAAACAAGAGCAAACAAAACGTGGTCTGTGCTCCTTAATTATGTTTCGGCAAGACGGTCCAAAGCGGACGCTGTGCCTCGCGTGTAGACCCCCCCAAGGCTCTGCCCTGCTCCAGCTCAGGAAATGATGAAAAATGTTAAGAATTCCAAGGAGCGAAATTAACAATATAATTTACCTCTGGGCACCGAAGTGAAACTGTAGCCAGCGAGTGAGTCTTCTAGGCCCAGCTCTGCTTTCAGACACACCCCACCCCCACATCCTGCTCCTCCAAGGGTGGATCCAGCTCCCACTTGGCCCTCACATGTGGTACGAGTCCTCTGCTGAGGATCACCACATCCCGCTGACCTCACTTTCCGTAACCCCTCATCCCAGTGAGGGTCACAGTCGTCCAGAGCCTCTTCCAGAAACATCTCGCACACACACACAAAGAGCAGCTTTTACTCCTTTCTGAAAAATTCTCTTCTCACATAGTGCAACACCAAACGGTTATGGCCGAATTATGTGGAAGAAGGGGTCGGGAAATTCCAGATCGTTCCTTGGAAGAAAAAGGATAAGGAACGGTGTAGTTCCACGTAATTCCAGCTGTCAGACATTTCAAAGTGCTGATGCCTCCTGACGGTGCTTCTCCGTCTTCCAGGTGCTGAGGTCTGTAAACCTTCAACCTCGGCTCTGAGCACCACCTCCTCCCGACAGGTCAGGGCGAAAGGTGCAAAGTTGAACGGACCACGAAGTCAGCTAAATCCTGCCTGTGTCTGTTGCCATGGGAACTAACTGCCTCCTTGGGGCACCGGCCTGTCCAACCACAGGAGGACAAGAACACAGCAGGTGTGGCACTGGCCCTTCCATCACCTCATTAAGCACAGGAGGTTCCCCTCCCTGCAGGACATGACCTCTGACCTCCGACCTCTTGCTGGAGGATTAAAAGATTAAAATCCAGACGGCCTAAACTGAGTAAAATGCTCTCCAGCCCAGTCAGCCAGGCGGTTCGGTGGCTCCCCACTGCCCGCACAGCAATGGTTCAAGTTCGCTTCCAAAAACCCGGCAAAAGGGACCATAACTGCATGTGATCTCAAGTTATTGTTTATATTAATCCTAAAAAAATCCTCCACACTCAGGAGGAATACAGACAAAAGCATTTGACACACAACATTTCCCAGTTTACTTTTTAAAATTTTTTTTTATCCCATTTTCTTAAATTTCTGCCTGCTGTGGAGCGACAGCGACCCGCGATTCAGCCCCCGGCCGAGAGATGTCAGTAAAAGGCATCCAAAGAGAACGGGGCACTTTAATTCACATTCTGCTTCAGCTGCTGCCTGGCCTCCCTCGGTGCAGGCGGTCAGCAACAGGGGGATCCGCCTTTGACTGGGGACGGGGACAAGAGAGTCCATTGGCAGTCCCAGCTGAACGCGTACGGTGACGCTGCCCTGCGCTGTGTACCCCAGTCCTGCCCAGCACTTCTCCCAGCCTCTTTTCTGACCCTAAATTTGTCTTAGATTTCCATTTTGGGTCCAAAGACTCCTCCCTTGTGCAAGATGGTGCTGGGTAAGGGTGAGAGACCACCCAGTGCAGGGGGTTTCACCCTGATCAACGTGGCCGCAAGTCCTCCCAGCACAGCTGGAATCCCAGAATTCTTTCCTCACATCGAACCCAACATTAGCTACACCACAAGATTAGTAACCGACTGTACATCCCCTCTGCTGCGCTCTGAGAGGCCGTCACTCATCCTCGGTCACCCGCTCAGCTCTGGGGACGAACCTGGACCACCGCCACAGCCAGCCGCACACCCCAGCGGGACGGCTGCCACCCGAGTCCCCGCGATGCGGTCGGCTAGATGTTGTGTACAGAACAACAACAAGCAGGCGCTTTACAAGCAGCTATTCCTCAAAGCCAGGGGTGTAGCTAAGGTATTTGGCACAGGGGAGCGGATCCACAATAGACTTTGCGGCAAAATTATTTATAGCGATAACATGACCTACTGTCAAATCTAAGGAATTGAGCCAGTGAACAAATTAGGGCAGATTTCTTCTTGTTGTATTTATAGACACACGTATACACACACACACACACGCACACACGTGCCTGCAGGGAGAGACACTTCACACACCTTTCTGCTCCCTCCTGCTGATTCTAGCGCTTGACTGACAGGCCCTTCCAATGATCCCTTGCAACACAGTGTTTGTGTGCTGTTTAAGTCACACGTTTGGAGTGTTTGTTCCTGTTCTGCCCTTAGTGGCAGACGAATGAAGGTATTTCTGGAGGTTCTGAAGGGGTTCTGTGGAACATCAGCTATTTTACGGGGGTTTTAAGCCCACTGTGTTAGGAGCCATTCGGTCTGTCTAAACTGCTTCAATTTCTGCCTAAATTTCTGGCTGGATGTACAGTACTGTGCAAAAGTCTCAGGCACCTGTGGGGAAAACGCTATAAAGCGAGGATGGTTCCAAAAACCACAAAGGTGGCCTGCTGACCTCGCCAGACTCCTTCAACCTGCCAAACTGGCCACGAAGAGGCGTCCCCATTCGGAGAGAATGAAATCGCACTGCCGTTCCCTTCTGGCTTCGTAACCGTTTCTTCAAGCAAACCTCGTATTTTGTGGGATGTAAGTATAGCTCATTCAGAAGAGCAGCGCCTATGAAACTTAAACATAGACCTACAAACGTCAAGCAGATGAACAACAGGAAAGGGCAACGGTGCCAAGCAGGCATGTTCATGGCCTGCGTGACCAGAAAACGGAATGGGTCAGCTTTTTCAGCTCCATCTCCCGATCCTAACCGGTCTACCAAGATGCAAGATGTAATCCGCAGCTCTTTTCAAGTGTAGCCCCCTTAGTTTACTGCAGGGATGATTGAACATCTGTGAGGGCACCTTACAGCTTGCGCTGTTCAAGCGGTGAAAACCAGCCAACAGGAACAACTTATTTTAATGGAACTTCCTGAGTTTCCTGAGCAAACGGGCTTATAATTCATGTGTGTCGGGAGCAAATGCGGTTACAGTAAGCAAACCACGCAACCAACAGGAAGGCATTTTGTGACCACATCCAGATCCTGGCATCTAAGAGGACTTTGTACTCTCACCCCTGCGGGCTGTCTGCTGCCAAAACGCACCTCCCTGCTGCAGGTTCTGCCCCTCTCAGGGTCACCCAAACACAGCAGGAATTGGGACAGGTACTCTGCTGTAGTACCTTTGAGATCTAGCAGGACAACACAGCAGATGGCAGGTAGATAGAGGTCAAAGGTTAAAGAGAGCAGTGGGTATAAGTGCAACTGAGGAGAGGAACACAAAAGACTCCCAACCGAGGTGGGAGAGGGTGAAAAATAAAGCTCTGGGGGTCCGAGCACCAGCGGCTGCCTCTCTTCCGGGCGTCTCCACCTAAAAAAATAGTGCTACCAGTAGCAGCTAAGACAGATTATACTGCGAAGATCAGTAGGACAGTAAAAGCTGAAGGAGTGATGTTGAGGTGCAGGTGAGCCCACTTCATCACGGCAGGGGGTCCTCAGCTCACACCAGCACAGATGGTTGGTCTCACCGCTGGTGGTCACTGGCCTCATCTGGGGTGGGAGGGGTCAATAATCTGCTAGTTGATCCCATATGCTGTACATGAGAAACATTCCTCATCTTTTTATAGCTCAGACACAGTAAACACCGTGGAAGCGAGTTGAACGCTGCTACTCTGTTGATACCTCTTCACTGCCATCCACCACACAGGCACATAAACACGGCGTACGTGACACAAAAAAACCAAAATGTCTGCAGACGTCAGAAAAGGTACAAGAGAAATGCAGTTAATAATAATTATGGTGGAATTTTTTTTGCGTGTCTTTGAAATGTCACAACTCAGCTGCTCGTAAGGCTGCGGACGGGGAAAAATGCGAAGGTGACGGTAGTTGTGAGTGAGATAAATTGCACCGAGGACCTTCCTTGAGGGCATCGCAGGAAATTGTTCCGACACAGCGGCATGTTTTTGCTTCCATTGTGTCATTTTTCCACTGTGACATTTCTCTGCTGGCTGACACTCTTGACACTGTGGACCCGAACAGCATTCCTGCCTTGACGGCACAGCGGTGAAATTTCCATCGTTTAATCGGTCCGACGAGATGTGAGCGAATGAGATGAGACAGCAGCTCGGGATCCGGCGCAGATGAGAGGCGGCGCTCGTGTCTCCCGCTGGCGTGTTAACCGGGCCGCAGTCGGCTCCAGTTCCGCAGAGGTCACACACCTGACCCAGGAGGTTACGCAGCAGGTGCCACAGGTGTCTTCACAGTCGAACCCTCAGCCCTTCACGCAAAGCCCCCTCCTGCACGGAGGTTAAAAGCACGTGAAGATAGGGAACGCAATCCTGACGGTTCTCAGTCTTAGGAAAAGCAGTCAATAGATGATGATGCACACAGCTTTTGTTGGACAACCAAAGAAGATGTTCACAAAACGCCGGGGTTTAGTCTTCTCATTGGGGAAATAAAGGACATAGATCTACAGGACAGGATCCACGTGGCAGCACAAGTGACCTTTGGATGAAATGGAACCCAAGAACGTTCTTCCTTTGAGCTGCAGCTCTCTAATGGTGACAGGGAGAAGGAGGTTGGATTTATATCTATTGACATTCATCTGACGTTTTGCTAAAAAGCGACTTACATTAATTCACCAATTTACTCACCTCCTGCGTCCTCTGGCTGCGTGTGTCAACTTCTTCTAGGTTACAGCCTACAAGACAGCGGAAGAACCTGCACTCTGACACCTGGAAAGACCACTCAGCTGCTCATAGATGAGGTGGAATGACCTTCCTCTGTCTCTCAGAGCTGCTGAATGCCTTTCAGCATGCGAGAAGGGTCTGGAACCCAGCTCTTTCTCCTGTCTGCTCCAAAAACTCACATCACACCATCTGTCACAAGCTGTGTGTGCAGCTATTTGGTTATGTTGTTGAGTTGTTTGTGGCTTTGGAGAAAAGCAAATGCTGAATGAGAAAAAACTGCAAACGTGAATGTTTCTCATTTAGAGTCGTGATTATTCAGGAGCCACAAACAGCCCAGTTTATACATGCAACCTGGCATTAGTGACGGGGGCAACGGGGGAAGAAGGGATCAGGCATCACAGAGGGACTATGTTTCCCTCTGCCAGGAGGCTCTGCCCTGGGGGACAAGGAGGTGGACAGGAGAGGCGTTTCTTACATTCCCCCTCCCGTTGGTGTCCGTACTGGCTCTTCTGCTGCCTGGTGCTGTGTGGAAACCACCCTTTGCCCTACGTAAAGCCACAGTTGTTGCTCTGTGATGCATGAGCCATTTGACCTGTGTCTGGCCCAGGGGCGTCTCCTTAGATCCCGACTCGCAGTCCTCGAACGTCTTCCACGAGACTGCGAGTCGGGAAAGAGGCCTGGAGATGTGGTTTCAGAAGGACGACACAAAGCAGACAGATGGAGGGGGGGGAGCGACGGGACCGTTCATCTTCTGAAACTCGCTTGCATTCGTTCCTGGAGGATGAAACGGAAGCAGTGGCCTGAGGACCCACAGCCATGACCTGACTGAAGCATTTGAGCAGCAAGCAATGAAGGCTGCTCAGATGTGGCTGTAGAACAAACACCTTTATCTTGTTTGTCTTCTTCTCCTTTGCCTTCTTCACCGTGAAATGCAGCCAACACATGATTCTCAAAGTGCTCCAGAAACCAAAGCAAAAATGAGTCCTAAAGCTCTGGTTAGTATGGCACTTATCCAGACTCCCTAAGACACAAACTCATGTGTGACCCACACAGAGACGCACAGGAAGACACGTGTCCACCGGCTGGCCCATCAACTTCAGATCAACTTTACTGACTAAGACACTTTCCAATCCTGTAATCGGACCCCCTGCAGCACTTGACCTCAGGGTTCGCAACAATAGGCAGGTGTTTCTTTCCCTGAGCTTCTCACTGCAGTAAACAAGACCTCAGCAGAATAAACAGTGCTTGACCCTGCGACCAGCAACATAAATAACAGTAGCAATCACTTTCCCATGGTGCGAGGAGGAACCTCTGCTGCCGATGGGATATCCTGAAAGCTCATCTTACTCTATAGAGTTCAACTGGGGCTGGAAGCAGCACTCTACTGGGGCGTGTGGCGAGGTGGGCAGCGAAGAGGGATCACGGGTTCAGTGCCACAGAGTGGGCTCTCACTGGGTGCCAGCGCCTGGCCGTGTTTTGGCACAGGGGCAGGAAGTGAGGGGCAGCCGCTCGCATCCCGCAGGCTCTAAACAAGGTGAGTACTGTTAGTGTGTCGCACGGCAGGACCGGTCGGTGGGGGTGGTTTCCACAGAGCAGGTCGGACTGGGGCCCACGGTGGTCGGCGGGTGCAGCTCAGGCTGAGGGGCGTAATTGCTTTCATTCTGTATTTTTTTCCACTTTTGGTCATCTTCTATGACACCTCAGCGCTGCAGCGGCAGGACTAGACCAGGTGGCTCGCCGATACATCCTTGGTCTTCAAAGAACCTTTTATTGCCCGTGTAAGAAAAGGGACCTTTATGCTTGACGCTGACTTCCAAGAGAAAAAAAACGCAGTAAACAAACACGTCGGAACCAGCGATGGGGTGCAGGTCCTCCTCTCCCGGTTTAAACTGGCAGAGTCGTCGGAACCTCTGCCCTCCCCTCCACCCCTTGCAGTTCGCTTCCATGTGTCAACAGGTACATCTGCGGCAAAATCAGGCCCCAAATCCAGAGAGGGCTCAATATAGCCACACAAAACCAGCTGTCATAAGGGCAAATTGACCGTTCTGCCACAATCTGGCCTCAGATCTTCCGAAAGGGAACGTTTGCAGTTGTTGTCGTCGTTGCTGAACCGTTTCCCTTTAATCGCTTTGCGGCAATTATCAATGGCCCACAACTGGCTCATTGTCCGGTCTGAAACAGAGGCCTCCTTGTGCTCCAGGCTTCAAGCTGGGCAACAGTAGAGAGCTGTTTCCCCCTCCAAAAGTTACTTGCTGTGCTACTTCATCGCTCACGTCAAACATTATTATCTTACCGACCAGGGGCTGGATCACGGAGAACGACCGATTCAGTCGGGGAAAGTGGCTGGATGGAATTGTGAGGTCGGGCTGCTCCTCCGCAATGGGTGTTGTACCCCTCATTCTCGAATTCCCACTCAGCCGCACACCACAGGGGGTCCTTTCGAGAAGATAACCGGTGCAGAGAAACCCTGGCTGGCAGCTGTGGGAATGACAGTCTCGTCCCTGCAGGGAACCACAGCTGGAGGGAGGGTACTCTACAGTTGGGTTCCACAAATGTCAGTATTAAATTACATGACTTTAGAAAGAGTTATATATAGTATTTTGACAGCTGTGCCACCTCAGCCCAAAGGGGTCCAAAATGGAAAGTCAACTGGTTTTTGGCCCATGGGATGAGCTCCCTCTGTTCCTCCGAGCTGCTGAATCCCTCCCAACATTGAATAAGGGTGTCAAACCCATCTCTTTCAGAGCCATTTCTCTTCTGATCTCCTGAAAGCTGCACGAATGAGTCCGACAACATCTGCTATGACTATCTGTGTATTTGAATGCTTATTCTATAGCTACTTGACGGGTGTGAACCAGCAACATGGTGGAATCGGACAAACAGGTTGAGCTTTGATCACCCCATGTTTAAAGGTGTTCATCTGCTATTCAGTGCAGTTTTAATTTATACAGATGTGGACAGAAGTCTACTTTAGGTATCTCATAGTTCAACAAACATCAGGTATGACGGACACATGTCTTAAATGCTTTAGATTAGTCAGCTAACTTAGTCTAAGTTAGTCAAGACCCTGTTTTTACACATAGTGGCCACATATACAGAATCTATATCTATACATGTCTCCAGAAAGATCTGTCCTTCACTTGCGTCCTTAGTGGTGAATGGGGGGGTGTGTTCATTGTCGCTGTGGTTGAGTCCATTCATCTGGCTGCTGCTCATCATCTTATTCTTTTCCCTGCAACTTTTCCCATCTGCTCTGTCATTCTGAGAGAATCCAGCCTTCTCGTGATGAGCGATCATCTTCCTCTCATCATTTGTGCTTCTAGGTACGGTTCCTTGATTTGATCCAGTGTCCATCTTCTTGTTTTCCACGGTGTCTTCAAAAGTCTCCTTCAGCACCATAGTTCTGAAGAGTCCATGTTTGTCCCATCCGGCTCTCAAAAGGCCTGCAATTATTATGGATGTAAATTTATTCATAAAAAACTACTATTAGGTTGCTGTAGTTGTCAACAAAACTGTTAATCCAAAGGCATTTTGTCTTTGGAAGAGGTGGTCAGTCCTCTTGTATTTGAAAGCTCAGAACTGTCTGGTGAGCTCAAGTCAGGTCAGGTTAGGTCAGGTTAGCTTGGCCTGGCTGAGTACATCCCCAGGGTGCACCTAAACCCTTCACTCCGGAGTCTTCAAGTTCCGATGTCTCCGGTGGATTATCTTCATGACCAAAAAATTGGATTACAAACGTTCACGTCATGTTGAAAGCAGTGAGCAGAGAGACGTCTAGTTTGAACGCAGCATTAGCAGAACGTTTGAAGACTATCCACCAAATGGGTAAGAAAAGCGGTAGGAGCTGTTAGACAGCAGCAATGTCTCTGAGGGATCATCTTCACATGGTCAACGGGCCATGGAGAACTAACACCAACCTTTCGAACAAGGACCCGGCTCTGTCTGAACAAGGAGAGACTCTCATTGGAACATACCTGCTCATACTAGGTGGGTTTGGTCTTTACATATTGAAATATACAAACAACTTTATGAGGTAGTTTATAGTTCCTTTTTAGAAATTAAAAAAAAATTCATGTTTGTCTCTAAACATCACTTGGTGAACCTGGGATAACTAGTAGATGCTGCTGTTCAATATCAGTGGCCAAGAGGGAGGGACTATCAAATGTTCTGCAGAAGGTCAAAGCATGGAGCTCTATTCCCTCACCATATTTCACTGAGAACAGAAATATGTGTAAAGGCTGTGAGGTAAAACCCACCAAAGCCACCCTGTTCCTTTCTCATCTGTAGTCCTGTCACGCCTTGCATGGGTACATAGATGAGAAGGTGGGAGTGTCAAAGTTTTTCTGCTGTTGCTGCTGCTTTGATTTGATCATAGTGGCAGCATCAGAACCAGATCTGGATGTTCAGTTTCTCTGTTGTTCCAGGTGTTATTAAATGTTCTTGTCCTGTTGTGCTGCCCCATTATGGTCCAGCTCTAAATCCAGTCACTTAGCCAAATAAAGGATTTCATTATTATGGTGACTTTGGCTCCCAGACATGGCTTGTGTCCCACTGGCCGGTGTGATCAGATGTTCTCACCCAGGGTGCGCTGGGTCATGAGAATGACTGTGTTCAAATCCTTTCCAGACTTAGAGGAAAAAAGAATGGAAATGGAAAATAAAAATATATCAATGTGTGGTGGTGCCATAAATCATTCCGCAGCGTTGAAGGTAGACAAACAGAGAGAGAGAGATGGACAGACAGACAGACAGACAGACAGATAGATAGATAGATAGATAGATAGATAGGTAGAGATTAGCTGAACACCTGGAAAGAGAGATTAGCGTGTGACGTGGGGGACATCAGCACCGCGTGCATTTCTGTGTCCCCTGCAGGCTGGCTCTCGTGGTTCGGCAACAGCATCGTGATCTTCGTCCTCTACAAACAAAGGACCTCTCTCCAGCCCACAGATTACCTCACCTTCAACTTGGCTGTCTCTGACGCCAGCATCTCTGTGTTTGGCTACTCGCGGGGCATCCTGGAGATCTTCAACATCTTTCGCGATGACGGCTTTCTCATCACGTCAATCTGGACGTGTCAGGTACGGTGCTGCAAAGCTGTTGCACTTACAAACCACAGGGTACAAAGCCGGAGGGTAAACTATCAGACGCAGTGAGTTACTGGCACCTTACATAAAATTAATCGCACCGCATTATTCTAGTTCCCAGGTTATCCTTCCCACATATGAAGTTTTTTAATGTTTCTTAAAGATGGGCAAGCAGTAACTGCTGATGGATGGATGGATGGATGGATGGATGGATGGATGGATGGATGGATGTAGCAGGGTCATTTTTTCTGTCATCTCAGGCATCTTGCTTGGAGGTGCTACAGCAGGATTGAAACATTATCACACTGTGAGCTTGAAGAGCAACAGTCCACAACATCGCAGGCGTGATCCTTCTCCGTAAAACTCTCAATTAGTCTTATTCTGCTAAATCCATTCTTAGGAGTCCATTAAGATTCTATCTACAGGTGGTCAAGGGAGGAGCTTGCTGCTTTGCTCATGAAGTAATTCCACTAAATGGGAATTCTGGCAGCAGCTCCAGCACAATAAGGGCAGCTTCTGGGGATTTCAGAGATTACTGTGTAAACCCACACGTGCCGGTGAATCCTTCTGTAATCAGATTAGCAGGCTCCGGAGCGGGTGAGTTTTCCACAATCTTGGGGGCATAATGTGACGCGTGAACAAATTCTGAACGCCGGACGTTTCTTGCAGTAATGTGAGGAAAGCTAATGTGAGTTGAAGCTCAGACAGATCGGAAGGAGAGCAACGCAACATGGGACGACACCGAACTGGATCAGACATTGCTCCTATTTGGGTGACAGAATCACAGCCATAATGGGAGGTGAATTTTGAAACTGTGGTCACAAATCCTGAGGTTCAAAAATCCCGACCTCTTGACCCAAGATGGGGCTTGGGAAGAGTGTCTTTGTTGCCAAAGATACAGAGGAGTGTTATTTTTATCTGACACTTTTTTTTCCAAAGCAACTTACAACATGGAGCTATTTGCAGTGATTTAGCCATTTATAGCAGGAGGTGAGATTCAAACATGGGACCTTCAAAAAGAAAGCAGCAGCTATAACCATGATGTCACCTCCTACCACCAGCTGGAGTCTTCACACTTTATTGCTTCTTTACTGTTGTGTATCTTATACATATTAAAATCCAGAGCTGCTCATCTCTGTTTGCTGCTCCAGTCTTTGGAGGTTCTCGTGGAGGGTGTCTTGTCACTGATAGTGAAGAAAAACCATGAAAAAATGGATTTCTGTTCCTACTGGCTCTCCTAGACTCTCATGCCATCCTCTCCAAAGCACAGATGCAGTATGAGGGGTCCCTACATCTGGAGGTTGACAGACCAGGGCATGTCTTTGCTTCAGGCTCTGGAGATGAGCTCACCTCTTAACAATGCTGGCCCCCTCTCTGCGCCCCAGGTAGCCGAGGACTTGCGGGATATTACCCTCCCCTCCTGCCCCAAATATGTGGAAAGGGTGATATGTCAGCCTGATTGAGCCACATTCCCAGGGCCTGGGCGGGCATGTGAGACGCATTAAGGGATTACAGGGACGGCGTGACGGGACATGACCAGGTACACGTGGGTCGACTCCAAGACCCAACAGCAGCACGACTCCTAGCCCATGGACGTGAACGGCCTCCTCATTCATGCATCCGGGAGCCCTTAAAACCCTGAAAGGAAATGAGAAACAGAACTGTGGACTGGTGTTGAAAAGAGATGTTATGTTAAACCCATATTTCTCTCGGTCGAAGAAGCAAATTTTATAAGTAAAATATTTGGATTTGTGAACCACACCTTGAATGCTGTAAGACTCAAGTTGAAGTTTTCTAAATAATCCACATTCCTTCCCTATGGGCTGTGACTCACAAAGAGCAGCTGAGGGTTCACCTTGGCGATGAGACACTCCAGGCCTTAACTTGACACTGGTCACTTTAACAGGACATTTAAAAGGTGATGGGATCAACTGTAGTACTGGCAATTTTAACTGCAGAAATCTTTCCTTTGGTCGCTTCTTCTGAAAGAGACTTCTGGGAGACACACCAGCTTCTTACAATCAGTGAAGGTCAGTGTTGTAGGACGTACAACCAGCACAGGTGGTGAGGTGGGATGTCTGGTCGAGTCTGGTTAGACTCTTCACCAGGAGGGCAGGGGGCTGAGGAGGGAACGCTGAAAGGGGACTTTTCCAAACCAAATTAGACCTGATCTTTGCCCAGGGGTAGATCAGGAGCAGAATCAGCCTCAATGATCTTCATTTTGCTTTACCCAGTGTGATGAAGTCTGACCTGGGATTTCCACCTAAAGGCTTATCCACAAGAGTCCTGGCTGTGTTACGCTATTGCAGGAAGGGACCCCCCTCTGGTTGTATGTATCTTGAGGGTTTGTTGGACATCATGCCGAAAAGGGTGAAGAATACCCTGCCTATGGATCACTGTTGCAGCTTTGGCCCTGCAGTCATCCTCAACGACAGAGATGCTGGTCTTCATCCTCAGGTTTGAACCACCTGACCCCAGATCTCTAACTACCTTATCTGTGGTCGCCAGGTGGACGGCTTCCTCACGCTGCTGTTCGGCCTAGCCAGCATTAACACCTTGACTATTATCAGCATCACCAGGTACATCAAAGGATGCCACCCGGCACAAGGTAAGGTCGCGTCCCACCGCTGTGTCAGCACATTCCCAACAGACACCGCAGACACCCGGAGCAAAACGTGCAAATCGACAAAAGTTACGGATTTTTACCAACGCATTTGCCGGTTTACATTTTTAGGTGTAGTTGAATTTTTTTTCGCTTATTTTCTAAAATGTGGATCCAGGGGAGCAAATGCAGCCTATGTTCATGTGCCAAGTGGATTGACGGCAGTAAAGAGGCGACAAACCCGGTAATAACTGCCTTAAAGTAGTTCATTTCAGCAGAGTTTACAGCTCATTTCTGCTGTTCTTCACTGTCACTGAGTGATAAAATGAGGAGCATTTTGCATATTTTCAGGAGGAAAATGTCAAAAATAAATGGGTTTTTGTTTATAGTCATAAATATTCGTTTCTATGTAGCTCAAAGTTAATAAAACTATTAGTAAGAACTTGATTTATTATACCTACAGTACTGTGCAAAAGTGTTAGGCATGGAACTTGAATGTCTGTTGAGAAGTACAGGTAGGTTCTTCTCCACCATCAGGGAGGTTTCTGATGGGTCCCAAATTCATTCTGCAGCCTGAGAATGACCTCAAACACCCAATCTCAGTCATATACAACTATCTTCAGCAACAGATGGTCTGGTCCCCACAGAGCCCTCATCTCAACATGATCAAGTCAGTCTGGGAGGACATGCAGAGACAGTCAAAGTCTGCAGAACAACTGTGGCCAGTTTGGAAGAACCTACCAACCTCTACCTTAACCTGCATGCAAGTTTGCATAAGAGAACTGATGGTGTTTTAAAGGCAAAGGGTGGTCCCACCAAATATTGATCTGATGGAGGTTTTTTTTGTCTACTGCACTTTTTAGAAGGTTTATTGATTCATAAGTATTCATGGCATTATTTTTGGAACCATCCTCGCTTTATAGCGTCTTCCCCACAGGAGCCTGAGACTTTTGCACAGTACTGTACATAAAAGATTTTTACGCGTCTAGAACTAAATAAATTGAGAGGTGTCTGTGCTGTTAAGACTTGGCTTCTGAGTTACAAACATGAGTTCTTAGACTTCTGGTTTCCGTGTTCACAAGTTGAAGAGTCTGTTACACTGTGGTCGCAGGCCATGCTGGGTAAATTTATACCCTGTTTCAAATACTGTGGCCGTGTATGGTGATCTAAAAGAGTTGGTTTTGCATCTGAATGGCAGATTTACGGTATTTAAATGAGCATTAGAGATCTTCTCAATATAACAGGGGGTGTAAAACCTAGTAATTATCTGGAGATTTTTCAGGTCATCAATCCATCTCCATCGGCAGCAAAGCGCTAAGAGAAGGAAAGTTGTCAGTGTGATCAAAGAGCTCCACCGCGGTAATGAGATATTGTCGAGTCCGTAATGGCCAGTGAGAACAAGTACCGCAAAATCACACCCTCAGAGCTGCACCGCCTCACCGGAGGCTGTGTTTAACAGAAAGAAATTTCTAGAACGACACTGCCCGCAGCATTTAACTACAGCCCTGAAATGGAATAATGCAACAAAGAATGGCTGTTTATGGGAATATAATAAACACCTGAAAAAAGCCCTGCTCAGCCAGATTTAGACACGAGAGAAACCCTTACAAAGGAGATGTCGTGGACTGCAGGACTTCGGAGAAACTGTGGGACTTTTAAGCCAGTTTAGTCAGTCACCACCAAGTATCTATCTTAGTGCTTTCAAAAACAAGCATGTTTAGAGTGTAGAAAGAAAACGTGCAGTACTGTGGACCAATTTTTTTGCTGTTTTGAAGCTTTTTAAAGTTAAATTTGATGGGATTTTCTGTCAGTTCGAGCGGTGTGTGAACGGATGCTGAGAGAGTAAAATTATCGCCGGAGGTGTTTTCATGTCGTTTCCATGGTTGGGAAGATAATGAAACGTTCAGTGTGAACAAAGTAGTTGCCGCTTCACAGTCAATAACTGGTTGCTCCACCTTTAGCTGCTATGACCGCAACTAAATATTACATATAGGTGTGAATTAGGAGGAAAATTTTGGGCTTCTCCTCCATGCAGGACTTCTGTAGCTCAGCAGCTTGTACGGGTTTTTGGGCACGAACATCTCTTTCTAGGTCTTGTCAGAACACCTTAATTTTGTTTTTTCAGCCATTCTTATTTTGAATAGCTGCTGGGGTGGGCAAGACCTCCGCATCTTCCAAACCAGGTTGCAAATAATGAAACCCTTTCGAGCAACAACTGAAATGCCCCTCATTGTGAAAGAATAGTCTTTTTTTAATTGTCAGTGACTCCAGGAGACATGTTACAGAAGACAGCTGATTCTCCCCAAAAAATGTAACACAATTTTTAATATTTTAAATAACAGTCTCACCAGTTCCTTATGGTGGATGAAGCTGTTCTTTATCTGATTTATTTATTTATTTTGAAGCACACAGCATCAATAAGAAGAGCATCCTGAGCTCTCTGGTCTTCATTTGGTTGACAGCGGTCTTCTGGTCAGGAACTCCGCTGCTGGGCTGGGGCAGCTACACAGGTCAGAGCAAATGGGGCCCCCGGTGGACCCTCTGATGTGACCAGGCAACATCACTTTCCTGTTCTTAGGTCACAAGCTTTGCTTCTCAGAGAAAATATGACGATATTGACACACTGATACTAGATACTGAGATGTTCCTGGTGATTCTGTTTCCCTGCTACTGCTTGCTTTTGCTGTGATTATTGTATGTTCTTTTTTAAACATCATGTGTGATGCTCTAGATAGGATGATGGTTAGAGATGGATGGCAGTCAGAGACAAGGAAAGTCAAAAGATGGAAAGGAGCATAAATGTATCAATAGACTAAGTTTCCGGTGCTGTGCCCCTGCAGACCGTGGGTACGGGACCTGCGAGGTGGACTGGGCCAAGGCCACCTACTCCACCATCTACAAGTCCTACATCATCTCCATCCTCATCTGCTGCTTCTTCATTCCGGTGCTGGTGATGCTCTTCTCCTACGTGTCCATCATTAACATGGTGAAGAAGAGCAACAACCTTACTGAAGGTTTCCTGAGCAGCAGGCAGAGGAAGGTGGAAAAGGATGTCACCAGGGTAAGCAGCTGCACGTACTTAGCAGACCAGTGCAGAAGCTTTGTGAGGTTCACGTGAACGAGACCATATTACAGGCCAGACCACATCTGAACCATCATGCATAACATAATGGGAAAAACAACTTGGCTTATTAGGGTTTTCCTTCCAGGTTTCCATTGTCATCTGTACGGCCTTCATCCTGGCCTGGTCACCATATGCGGTGGTCTCCATGTGGTCAGCTTGGGGCTTTCATGTGCCTGGTCTCACCAGCATCTTCACACGCCTGGTCGCCAAGTCCGCCAGCTTCTACAACCCACTTATCTACTTTGGAATGAGCCCCAAGTTCCGCAGGGACGTGTGCATGCTGCTGCCCTGCTTCCGTGAGACCAACGACACCGTCCGCCTCAAGCGCTTCCGTCCCCTCAAGCCCAAGGGGGACTCGGCGGCGCAGCCTGCCAGGCGCCACATGGAGAAGCACCGGGGTTCACGAGAACAGCTGAACCCGATGCCAGGTCTAGAGTCTGGGCCAAAATGTCAACCGCTCACCCCTCCCCCCATTAACAAGGAGATCTTCTTCATCCCCCCACCGTTCCCCTTGGAAACGGCTGAATTTGAGAGCGACCGGCTTTAAAGACTTTCTCAAATCTATGTACATTCTTCACGTTAAATAAAATGATGGGGCAAACAACCGCTTAAAAGGTTGTCTTTTTGTCTGTTTTTCTTCACGACAAAGATGTGACATTTTACCCTGTGAAGCGCAAGGTTCGTTTGTCCGAAACTCTTCTGAGGGATGAGGTTTGAATGGCGACACGCAGAAGCCCACAGTGTCCCAGGTGGTTTAACCACAGCCGCAGTCCTGCCTCCTGCTGAGCTGCCCTTGATGGAGAAGGTATTTACCCTGAATTAATACAGCAGAAAATACCCTGTTTCACAAAAGGGTAAATCACTGCAAGCAGATCGGCGCCACCCCACCCGGAGTCTCCAGAACACCTCCATCTCAGCTCAGCAGCAGGGGGTGAAGAGAAATTACTGCAGGTTTCTTGTGCTCACCTGGAGTGATCCAGCAACCTCGAGAGTGTGTGTGTGTGTGTGTGTGTGTGTGTGTGTGTGTGCGGGTGCTGGGATTGTGCTGGTGCCCCTGGACCCCAGTGGGGTGTAGGAGGTGGTCATTTAGTGGAGCTTTGCTGGAACACCAGGGAATTTGAGGAATCAGAGGAAACACTGTCCAGTTTTGGTACCTGTGGCTGAAATGTGACCCTGACCACCTCCCCAGTGCTCCACGCAGCTCTGGGCGTCAGCTGCTATGTCTCTCAGGACAAAGCTGTGGCATTTTACACAGCCCAGTTCTCAGTCCTGAACAACAGCAGCAGTGGGAAATGGTGAGAGTGAAGAAGATGGAGATTCTGTCTGAAGGACACTTTTTGATGGAGTCAAAAAGAGTGTAGGCTCCTTCTTGGGTGCAAAGGGTGGTGTTGCCACCCTATACAAAGGATGACCCTCCTCAGGGTGTGGCCCTTTCTCTGAAGCCACCTTTGATGGTCCCTAAGGACCCGGACTGGACTGCAAATCTTAAGAAGGAGGAACTGGACTGTGTGATGCAGCTAACTGCAATGTGGCAGCAGGATAGGGTGACTTGGCTTCAGGCCACCTTTGGCACCAGGCCCTCAGAAAACCAGGTGTGGAGCAGATAGGTGGCTGGTCTTGACCCTGTGTCCTTTATGGGTGCTGCCTAGAGCTCCGTTCCACCAGGTCCATCCTTCCAACCCCCGAAGTTCTGCTGTGTCTCACCGTGCTTCTCCTGAAACCCCAACTGATCACTGGACCCAAACCTCTGGTCCCAAACTGCTTCCCTAACTACACTACCTGATTGGTCAGTGGTCTGAGCCACAGCTGTTCTTCTTACAACCTCTCATACCAAACTCAAGACGAGGGGAAAAGACAAGGAGCCAAAATCAGTGCTCAAAATGCCAACAAATCCTTCCCGCTTTCTCAGTGTTCATTTCAGTGGAGTTGGTGTCTGTCACCTCTCCACAGGTGTGATTCCCCGCTCCCTGTGACTCCTACCTGCCGCCGGTGCTGTACACGTTCTGTTTTTTTTCTCCCTCCGTGTAAACAATAAGCAGAAGTTGAGTTTGGAACAACCACAGGTGAGCTGCAGTCGCTGTAGGTCCACACAGGTGCTCTCAGGAGGACCAGCCATCCTGATGTCACACCTTGCAGCTCCAGCTGGGGTTGCCTCACCATTCCAAACTCAGGGTGAGTCACAGTGTGGGTCTGTGAGCCTCAGACAGAGTTTTGGTGTTAGTGGGTCTTAGTAACTATCACTGTGAGTCTCTGTGTGAGTCAGATTCACATACAGTCTCTGTGAGTCCCTGTGAGATTTTTTTGTTTGATTCTCAGTCTCTCTGAGAGTCTCAGTGTGAGTCCGTAAATCTCAGTACGTTCCAGTTTAGGTCTCAGTGTGAATCTCAATGTTTCGTAAATCTCAGTAAGTCTCACTGTGAGTCTGAGTCTCAGTGCGTCTCGGGAAGATGCTTAGTCTGTGTGTGTGAATCTTCATTGCGAGTCTGTGAGTCTCAGTGCGTCTGTAAATCTGTCTGTGTCGGTGAGTCTGTAAGCCTCAGTGGTTTTAAGTCTCGGTGCGACTCTCAGTGCGTCTGTAAACCTCGGTGTGGGTTCGAGTGCCACTGTGAGCCTCAGTCGGAGCGCTGATGCTGCTCTAGATCCTCCTGCCTCCTGTCGCTGTTCGCTCGCTCCTCACTGCGCTTTTACACTCCGGAGCGTCGCGCGCTGCGGCCACTCGGCACACTGGTACACCGTTTTACACCGTTTTACACCGTTTTCCACCCCCGGTTGCGGAGGAGGGCAGCCGGCACCCAGAGGGACCGACAGTAAGTCTCCATCACTGCGTTTCTCTTTATTTCATCTCTGTGCGTAAAGACGCGTCTCTGCGCCACTTTGTCCCCCTTTTACTGTAACTCCGTGTCGCTCTTATATGTAAATATGTTGACGTGGGATAAAAAGTCACGGCGAACGCGCTACTTTTCTGCCTTTTGGACCGTATTAGATACAGCGCGGAATCGCCGGGTTCCGCTGAACCGGTCGGCGGTTCGCGGATTTTCCTGAGCTGTGAAAACCAGTCGGGACTCGAACCCGCAGCCTCGGGGTGTGAAATCATGAGACAGGGACGTCATTATGGGGGTTTGAACGAATCACTTAATAACAGATCAGATCAAAAGGACCTGAAGAGCGGCGAAAATTCGCAAAATGTGACTTTCAGTTCACTGTCAACAAGCAGGGCAGCTTTGGACTCCGCTAGATGTGTCCAGAAGGGGTCCAGGGGGGATCTAGAGCTTACAAGTCCTCCAAGGGGCCCTTGGAAACGTGGGGGTCCAGGGGGTGTTGACCAGCCCTGCAGCCCTGGATAAAGCAGCAGCTCTCCGTCAACCTGGTCGCAGGAGACGGGGGGGAAACAAGGTGGCGTCATGTTCCTCCCCCTTGTCAGGACTTGTCTACTTTCCACTTTGAACTTCTTCATGGTAAAATGTAGATGTACTGCAGCACCTTCTCAGCCTCTCTTAGCACTTTCTCCATGGTCACCAGGTTTGTTTAGTGTTTACATCTTCTCAAGCATTTTCATCTTCAGCACCTCAGCCCTCTAATTTCAGGGAGTGAGAAGGTGTGTTGCTGTGAAGGTGGAGGAGTTGGAATCTGAGTGAAAATCTGATGACTTTCCTTAAACGTTTCCTGGTTGGTCTTTATATGAAGACCAAACTCTTCTTAGAGCAAAGTGAGGTGCAGGTGGCGGGGGGGGGGTTTCAAGGGTCTCAAGTCACATGTGGGTGGCGCCACGTGAGCTTTAGAAGGTCGGAATGGAACCGGCTGGGATCCAGCACCTGATGTTGTGGAAACTCTTAATGTGAGGTTTTTCTAACCAGACATCAGAGCTCATAATTTAGTGTGTATTTTTCCACAGAAAGTTTTAAACAGCCATGACTGTCAAGAGATGATTCTTGATGACCACGTGTATAAAATCCTCCAGAATGTTCTGTCCTCCAGGTGTAAAGTGGTGCATCTGCTGTAGTACCGTGTTGTAGAACACGGTATTGGTGTTTCTGAAAACTTTTTCAGTCAGAACTTTAATGACCAGGAATTTTTGCATATAGTGCTGCTTTTCCAGACACGTCGAACATGCAGAAGAACATCAGAGTTTTGAGGTGACCATACAGAAGAAATCATGAAGATGGTGCAATGGATAAATAACATTAGTTAAAGAGTGCAAACAGTCCAGTAAAGTCACTTAGGTGGTGGCTTTTACAGCCAGGTTATGTCAGATAGCTGGTTTCCAACAGCTGTATCTGAAGGTCCATTTAAGAAGGGAGATGTGAGAAGCTGACTGGGTCACCATGAGGTTCAGATGTTTGCTTTAGGCTGAAGTCTCCACCCTATATTGATTATTTGCAATTATTCTGGAATTGTTATTTGTAATAGAAAATACAAACAGACGTTACATTCGTCCTCTCAGGTGTTGACAGTTCCATAGCTGGAGAAGATGCATGATTTTCCCGAGAACTCAACTGCTGTGTCAGTCTGACACCCAGGACCTCAAAAACAAGGTGTTTATTCTTTTGCTGCAAACAAGTGAACAGGTGAGGGCAGGAATGGTGGGAGACCCCCCGGCAGGAGATGGAGGGGGCGGGGTCAGCCATCAGCTTCCAACACCTGGTGATGTGGATCTGCAACCACAGAACCTGCAAAGTGCTGATTTTCAGATGTCATAGGAAATGAGTACTGCGGTTCTCCTCTGAAACGATGGCTGCGACTTGATTGTTTGGCTTGGTTTGAGCTCGAGGGATGAGATGACAGAGAGAGGGGCTTCCAGTCACTGAGGACATGAATACAAAAAGCTGCCCGCAGCAACATGCCAGGTGTTGAGCACCAGCCCAGCCACAGGCACAGGTTACCTGACACACTCTGATTTATGACCAATTCCGAAACGCTCTGGTGAACTTCTACAGTAGGAATGTAAATTTTTTCCAAAATCCAGTACGGTC
Organism: Arapaima gigas; assembly: GCA_900497675.1. Lineage (NCBI taxonomy): Eukaryota > Metazoa > Chordata > Actinopteri > Osteoglossiformes > Osteoglossidae > Arapaima > Arapaima gigas. The sequence goes on from UFQX01000108.1 coordinate 589,668, forward strand.
ATGATAAAAAACGGAAAGGTAAGAATTACTACAATCTTGGAGCAGCTGCCAAACAGCAGTTAAATACCTGGTGGAGACGCTTTCCTCTGAGCGCTCAGACAGACGATCAGTGGTGCTGCTTCTGTATCTCCAGGAAGATGTTTCTGGTTCTTCACAAACCCATTGTAGGGTCTTCATTCATTTGCCATCTACAGTCTCTAATTTGTCCATTTAAACTGTGACAAACAAGGCAGGGAAGAGGTAGTGCGGTGGTTAGAGCATTGCTGAGCATCGCAGGTCTATGGTCTATGGTTTAAATCCCACTTCCTGCTGTGGTTCCCTCACTCTGGGTACCTCCCCTGAACTGCTCCAGTAAAAAATTACCCTGCTTTGTAGGGTAAATCAGTGTGAGCTGATCAGCTTACTGTTCAAATAAAGAATTTTGAGTCATTTTGGAGAGAAGCGTCAGGTAGATGAATGAACAACTGCACTAGGAAAGTGGGTGTCCAAGAAGATTTGGAGAACCACCTTGACAGTAAGGCTTGAGGCAGGAAGTTTTTTTTTACAAAGCTCTTCTGTCCAAGAGAACAGGAGACCCTGCTGGTGTCACAAAAGTCCCAGGTCCTTCACTCAAATGCAGCACTGTAGTTGAGCAGAGTGAACGGAGGGCAGGTTTCTGTTTGAAGAAGGAAGAAAAGCCTCCGCTGCCATGGTGCTGGAGATTTTTGGCAGACAGCCCCTTCGTGTGGAATTTACCCAGATGCAGGTCCTGATGTGAGGGCCTGCATGTGTTTGAGCTTGTCCAAGGAGGAGAAGGAGGAGGAGGAGACTGCTGTGGAAACAACGGAGGAAGGGGAGGCAGGCTGGTGACTTTCAGGAGTCCCAGAGTGAATCCAAGAGGTGGCCTGTGGATGCCACACGACGAAGGGCACAGCCATCGCTACCTCGACCGCCTTCATCTCGCGAGGTTTGTGACGGCAAAGAGAAACCAACCCGCGGGTCATTTTGAAAGGCACGGAGGCCCAGATAGAGCATCTCCAAGTGTCCCTCAGTCGATTTGGTGAGGGTTTAGCCATCTCAGCTAAATGCTCAAGCCCAGAAGTCACACTTTGTCTGCTTTTGCTGTAAGTCAACAGTAGACTGTGGAATAAACTGTATAAAAAACACTGAGGAAAAGTCAGAAAGGAGCGATTTGTTCTTTACAGCCCAATAAGCTCATAAAATAACTGCTGCACTGGAGACAGGAGACAGAAGACATTCCCAGCATCACAAACCTGCCCGGACTGGATGGTCTGGTGCCAGTCAGCTCCGTTTTTTGCTATTTAATTGTAGTTTAGTTTTTGTCGTCGTCTTTGTCCCCCCCCAGTACAGGTGGAGTGTTTGTGTGTAAGAGTGAAATTAACACTTTTTACCAAATTGTGAGCAAATATGAGGTTGATTTTGTTACATTTGTGAATAACAAGAGCCATTCGTGCTGAAATTGCCATTTTCTTATGAGATTTCACCTTCGGAGCCCCTTTCCGGGGGAAAGACGACGACTGGGGCAGCAGGTGGCCAAGCGGCTTATAACATCGGAAAAGATTCAGCTGCAGTGCATTTGATCAGGGTGAAATTTGCTCTGCGGTGTGAACAGCTGAGTGTGCAAACCTAGCAGAGCTGCTGCCCGGGAGGAAAGTGTCTGCTCAGCTGCTGATACGCGGCCGACGTCTTCCTGCAGGTGTGACCGTCGACCGCCGAGTCGGACCGCCAGCCGAGCTCCTGGACCAGACCGACGTCCCGTCATGGCGGCAGCTGCGCTCCTCGCCGTCTGCGTCGGTAGGCTCTCCGGCGATCTCCGCCTTCAGAAACTGAGGTTTCGCTCATGGAATCACGCTTGCGGTTCGGTGTCGTTGTCCTTCATCTCCGGCGATTCCAATCGGCACACAAAGGCCAACAATGCAAGATGTTATATATCGCACCTCCCAGCTGCTCGTCCTTTCATGATGATCGGCCGCTTTGTTCCAGCCTATGGGGGGGGTGAAGGGAGCCCTGAAGCAACAAAAACACTCATTACGCAGCAATAAGATCACAGACTGAGATTTGTCACATTTTCCAAACACTGGCCTTATAAACATGTTATAATGTGAGGTTCTTAAGGTCTGTATTTCTGATATAAAACCCTGGTGGGGTTCCAGTTGTCCCTGGAAGGTGTGTAATGGACTGTTTTTCCTTGTCGCTCCAGTGCTGCTTCTCACCAGCGGCAGTGAAGCGAAGCCAAATGAGCAGAAAAACAAAAAGCCAAATCCAGGTTAGTAAACAGTCCTTCCACAGTCAACATTCGCTTCCGGCAAACGTGACAGGGACGTCGGCGGGTGGTGCTGAGACCGCGACGGTCACCCCTACTTGCGCTGTCCCCTTCCCAGCGGTGCCCTCCATCGATTGCAATCTGAGGGCTGGGAACGTGAACCTCCCAGAGTTCATTGCCAAGTGCCCGGCTCGCTGCAGAGAGACAAAGCAGCCGGTGTACGGCACGGGGATCTTCGCCTCCATCTCCAGTATCTGCAACGCTGCCATTCACGGGTGAGCTGAGGTCTGACCGCAGGCACCTTAGGCCTTGAACCTTCCCCCAAAACATGTCCCACTCGCAGGGTCAACCTGTAAAACCACAGTACGGATGACTCGAGAGGTGCTGAAGGCAGGAACAGCCCTTTCCGAGACTTCTGAACACCATGTCGATGATGTTTTTGCAGAGGGATCATCCCCAACGCAGGAGGGAGGGTGATCGTGAAGAAAATGGCTGGACAGGCTGCCTACAGGGGCAGCTTGTCGTATGGCGTCCGGTCTCTGTCTCTGCCCAAGTGGAGGGACTCCTTCATAGTCTCCGGTAACCCTGTCTGCAATGACCTTGGATGTTTAGCAACCCATAGTTATTCCCTTTAACTTCAACATTTCGCCTAATCAAGTCTAGTTGACAAATCAAAGCACCTCAAAGGCCCAGGACTCCGCTACCTGTCCAGAGCAGCCTTTGTGTTCTCGGGCGACCTCTCCGAGCTGGACGTCGCGAGGTTCTGGAATCGCAGAGCGAGTTCCGATGTTTTTTTCCTCCTCGCCAGCAGGCAAACCGAAGAAGGGTGTGATATACCCGTCCACTCTGGAGTACACCAACCCACGCCCCACTTTTGGGAAAACAGGTGAGCAAGATGTCCGGGGTTATCAACCAAGTAAGAAAGGGCCTTGTGCTGCTGTGTTTGTTTGCTTCCCAATGCTCTGGCAGAAGTGAACAAACATATCGCTCATTTCAGTGTCAGCACAACCAGTGTGAGGGACACGGGCTCAATCTGCCCTAACTTCTTCTGGCTTTCGCTTCTAAGATTATTTGTAATGACACATTCTTCACGCAAATCTGAAGTGCGCCGGCGGTGACGTTGATCCTGAGCTCACTACCTACCTAGGTAGGCGACTAGCCCACATTCTAGACTCAAAGCCAGTCAGATATTTGCTCTACCAACTATTGTGAAGATGTTCAGGTGTTCAGTCGTCCGCTTCAGCAGGGTGCGAAAGTCGTCAGACGCAACATGGAAAAGTGTGAGGAACCCATCTGGTTTCGAGGCAAGGCTGTAAAAAGAGGGAACAACAGCAATAGCCGTTTAAACTGTCTTCTCGCCACAGATCAGACCGAAGCCGTGTTGTCAACACCGCTGCAGATGGCCGCCATGCCTCCCGATACTCCCGCAGCGACCACCATCATCGCTGCATCTTCTACCACGACCACAACCCCGCCGCCCCCGTCAACCACCACAGCCAAACTGCGCATCGCCGTCCACAAAGTCAGAGAAGCAGGTGAGTCCCCCAAACACACCTTTTTCGGTACTGGCAGAGAGAAGATAACTGCTCGCCGCAGTAACGTTCACTGTATTCGCTGCATTCGACAGCCATTGTCAGCGAACTATGTCCAGCAAACTTATGGATCCATCTGTTTTGAAAGACTCTGCTGTCATTTTTGGACAGCAGCATGAGCCACTTCAGCGGAGTTTTCTCCGCTGGTTCAGCGAAGCTGTCTTGACTCGGATCCATTTGGATGCTGGATGCTGTGTGTCAGTAAACACAGTGGTGAGACGGAGGGCTTGTCCAGAAAGCCCTTGTGGTCACACCAGAGACATTCAGATGGACAGAGTCCACACTTCTGAAATGCAGCTCTGTGTCCTCCAATCCAGGCAGCAGCCACCCCTACTTTGCCTCACTGCCGGCTGACGCTAGAGCCAGTAAGTCCAGCTCCATCTGCCAGACCTTGTGGGGATCACAGAAAAAGTGGCTCCGTAGCTGGGTGATGGGTTGACGGTTTGGTGATGGGTCCATAGTTGGGTGATGGTGTGACTAGTATGGTCTTTGCCTGGGTTGGTTAGTGGCGTCTGAATGAGCAAATCCATTAAAACGTAGCTGCCCTGCTGACCCGGCCAGTAAACTGAACACGAACGAGAAAAACATATTATGGTGTGTTTTGAAGTATGACTTCTGTCCTGTCTTCATAGTCAGTCCTGCTTCAGCATCTCCTCTAACTTCATCCAAGGAGCTTCACAGAGCACACATCTTTTCCGGGGGGGGGGGGGGGGGGACCAAAAAAAAAAAA
>UFQX01000108.1:602680-622961 GCA_900497675.1 Arapaima gigas
GGGGGGGGGGGGGGGGGGGGGGGGGGTATTGCAAGGAATCACAAGAAAAATGGAACATTCCAAACATACACAATAGTTAAAATAGCCTTAATTTACAACTGCGCCCATATTCTTCACATGCAAAAACCTGCTTCGGCCATTTTGCACATCATTTCGACTGGAGGAAGAAGCTTGCAGCTCGTTCAGCAGAGGGTGTGTCTGGCCAGAAGGGACTGTCATGAGAGAAGAAAGGGACAAAAGGCCACCAAGATGTGGACAGATGTGTTTGGTTGGCATGCTGAAGTATTTAAAGCATTAGATATCCAACTGTATGCCTGCAAATTCCAACCAAAATATCTGTGTTTTGTGGATCCAGACGAACAGCAGCCAGGGCTGTAAACACTGCTCAACAGCAGCAGCGCCCAGGTTTTCCCAGCACGACTTTTTTATACAACACGGTCATTTTTCCTGAACTGGTTCGAGGTATGTGCCTTGCTAACTGGTGCTATAGCATATTGAGTTTTGAACCTGGTTTCTTTGAGTGCCTCTGACTACTGTGCTACCTGCTGCTTCTCTGCCCTCTAATAACAAACAACTTAAAAATCTGACTCAATTTGATAAAGCAATAATAAATATAAAAAAATCCAAATTCTAGAAACGCTGTGGAACTGAGCTGAATTAAGGCAGTCGGTCCTGTTTGGGTTCTCTTTGCTGTCATCTATTGGCCAGGTGTGCAAACGCAGCTTGTGTTTAGTCTGCCAGAACATTTTTTAAAGAAGTTAAAGAAAATGCTATTAAAAATGAACCTGAAAATGTTTGAAATTTTCTACCTCAAACCATTTATAACTAGGAGCAATGATATATAATGTGGCCCTAAATATATATAATAAGGACCCATAGCCTTTCCGTGTGTGTGTGTGTGTGTGTGTTCTTTTTAAATGAACAGACTGTCAAATTTCCTGGATCAATGTAAGAACAAGGCAGTGTACAGTACACCAAACTTCACCAGGAAGCGATCATCCAGTCATACTTCCAAGTATGCAAGTTAGCCCCATTCAACAGTCACCCGAATGAAATCAGACTTTGGCATATCAGTTAAGACTGGATATATATTCTGTTTATTATGAGCAACTGTAATTTTACATCCAATATTCTGTTAAAATGGACAACCCGCCACCCTGAAAAAAAAGTTTGGTAAAAATAACATTGTCTTTAAGACCCTTTTGAAGCAAAGGCACATTTTCTTTACACATTTAAAAACAAAAGTGAGGCCAGGACAAGTGGGTCCTGCAAAGCGAGGGAGGTCAGGGGCATCCACAACATTCACGGTGTGCCTTTCCTTATCTTTTGTCCCACGTCACCACACAAGCCAAAAGAGGGGAAAAGAAATCAGGGCCTCCCACGTGGTGTGAAGCAGCACACAAAAGGTACATCACCTGAGGTGGTGCGTGCGGGTGTGTGTGTGACTTTATGTATGTATACAAGTGTGTACATGGCAGGGGTTACACGCTGTGTGTGAAAAGCCAAACTTTTCCAAACAGAGGGTATGCCTGGCCTTACCGTGGTGCTTACGGAGTTCCCTCCGCTCTGAGTAAGCTGAGCAGACCCACCCAGGCCGGCCTGGATGGAGGTGGGTGGGTGTAGGGGCAACCCCTCTCCGCACAGCCTTTCCTATCCTACCGCAGCCCTGTCACTTCAGTCCATGGCCAGATTCAGACCAGGAACAGTTCAGGAATGGCCCAACCAAAAAGTCAAGAGGGGACAGAGCTGATTGGTGGGGGATGGCCATCACCCAATGTCTAAGCCCTGCCCCCAGTCCGTCACCATTTGCCAGGCCCACTGCATCATACAAAGACCTTGGCCAGGGCATCGGCTCCCGCGCTGGCAATGTAACACCTGGAAGGGTGGAATGCCACGTCGTGGATTGCCTCATCAAACTTCTTGCGGTGGGCAGTGAACTCCTGGATGCAGGTCTTGCTATCCAGGTTCCACAGACGGATGGAGCAGTCATGGCCTATTATAAGCACAAAGAAAAGAGTACTGAGGAAGGACTTTAAAAAAATTTGACAATACGGTCAAAAACAGTTTGCAAAAACATGGATGGTGCACAGTCCATTTCCTCAGCTGTGCTGCCCTCTGCTGCACAAAAGCAGAAGTGCTGTGGGGGGAAAAAAGTAAAAGTAGGTATGGTCTACTAGAGTTAAACTCAGTTCAGGTCTGTGAACCTTGAGATCCAGACAGAAGGTGGAACACTAAACCCTATGGTAGAAGCCAGGAGTTTCAAGCCAGTTAAGGTACTTACTACCAGACATAAGGTACAATCCGTTGGGGTCCACAGCTAAACTGGTGACAGCATCCAAATGTGCCACCATGGAGTGGATGAGCTTTCCTGAAGTGAGAAAGAACACAATGAACAAGGAGCTCAAGAAGGAAGGTACACTATGTGGTCAAAAGTATGAAAACACATGAATGCCACACCCAAATGTGCTTGTTGAAAATTTAATTTAGAACCAATGGCATTAATATGGAGTTGGTTCCCCCCTTTGCTGCTTTAATAGCATTTACTGGGAGGGCTTTCCTCTGCATTCTGGAACACATCTGTGGGAATTTGCTCCCATTTAGACACAAGAGCCTCAGTGAGGTCAGGCACTGATGGTGGGCGATGGGGCCTGGCTCACAGTCAGTGTTCCAATTCATCCCAAAGGTGCTTGATGGGGTTCAGGTCTGGCCTCTGCGTAGGCCAGTCAAGTTCTTCCACCCCAGAATCGGTAAACTATTTTTATGGACCTTGCTTTCTGCAAAGGGACATTATCACGTGAAAACAGAACAGGTCCCTCCCAAAACTGTTGCCACAAAGTTGGAAGCAGACAATTCTCTAGAAAGTCATTGTATGCTGTGTGGCGCTGTGCATGCAGACAGGTAGTGTTCTCCTGGTGTCCACTAGATGCAGATTTGTTCATCAGACTGCCAGATGGCAAAGCATGATTCATCACTCCAGAGAATGTACTTCCACTGCTCTACAGTCCAATGGAGATGTGCTTTACGCCACTCCAGCTGACACTTGGCGTTACCCATGGCACTCTTGGGCTTGTGTGCAGCTGCTTGACCATAGAAACCCAGCTCATAAAGCTCACGACAAACAGTTCTTGTGCTGATGTTGCAATCAGAGGCAGTTTGGAACTCAGTAGTGAGTATCTCAACCGACAACAAGATTTTGACACGCGACAGGCTTCAGCAGTCGGCAGGCGCCTCCTGTGAGCTTTTGTGGCCGACCATTTTGTGGTTGAAGTGTTGTTACTCCTGACATTTCCACTTCACTACAACATAACTAACGGTTGACTGGTGCAAGTCTAGCAGGGCAGAAATTTGACAAACTGATTTTGTTTAAAGGCAGCATCCTATGACAGCGCCACGTTGAAAGGCACTGAGCTCTTTAGTACATCCCATTTTACTGAAAATGTTTGTCTAAGGAGGCTGTATGACTGTGTGCTTGATTTTAAGCACCTGTTGTTAATGAGTGGGTGAAATAGCCAAACATCAATTAGAAGTGGTATCCAGATACTTTCAGCCAAGCAGTGTATATTTCAACAGCCTCAATGATGTAGCTCAATAAATGTTAGACAAAGACAGTGTAAAATAAACACAAAATAAGGAACTGCCACCATTTTGTAAGGAACTTGTTCTTAGTGTGGAAGACTCCCTGCCAACCAAAAGCATGCAGGGTTGCTGCAAACTTCTAGGGCACGCCAGAGGGTACCTGTGTTGTTATCGAAGAACTTGATGTGACGGTCTTCCTGTGCCGTGATGGTGATGGGCAGGGTGGGGTGACTCAGGACTTTGTTGACACGGCAAGAAAAGCCTAGGAGGCAAGAAAAGAGGAGATGAACAGAAGGGACTGAAAGAGAAAAATTGGGCACATTTACTGTGAAAAATGTAAAACATGAAGCAAATAATATTCCTGCATGTATACAGCTACAGCAGTGAAAGCAACCTGGATGAGTCTCTTCTCCCATCACTGATGATGACTCATTTTAGATGCTGCAGAGGGGACACTCTCCAGCAGAAATGCAGTACTGGCCTCCAGCCAGCTTGTGGCACTGTACCTGGCTCCACTGCAGACTCCAGGCTGTGGACCAGCTGGCGCGTCTCCATATTGAAGAGGCCAGTGCAACCGGTGCTGAAGGAGGTGATCATGTGGGCCGGGTCGCTGCACACCAGGTCTACCGATGAGGGGATGCCCAGCTCTGCAGACAAGGAGCATGCTTTCAAACGTTTGCAATTCACTAACATTTCCACAGGAGGCGGAGCGATCCGGAGGATCCGGACCCCTGCACAGCACATGCTGACTAGCGAGGGTGGCGCCTCACCTTTGTTCTCATTGAAGATGGCGAGTGCAGGGGAGGTGTCAGCAGCGTTCCACAGCCTAACTGTGCCGTCAGCTGAGCAGGACAGGAGGCGGTTGTGTGCTGAGCTGTACACCAGGCCCCACACGGCGTCCGTGTGACCACACAGTGCCCCCCGCAGCACGGAGGGCTCTGTTACAGGGAAGCAGATGTTTGTTACATTCAAGCACTCTGATGCATCGAGACCGTCTTTACACAGACATTGTGAAAACCGGCTGCTCTTACCATAGGAGTCGTAAGGGTCGATGTTCGAGCTGGGGGTGTTCCAGCTCTGAATGGTCCCGTCGATCCCCCCACTGAAGCACTGCTCCCCTGAGGTGCTCATGACCACACAGAGCACAGAGCCCCTGGGGGGGGTGGTGAACAGAGGTCAGGGAGAATAGAGAAATGTCCAACGAGATGCTGTTATTCTGCATCTACACCTACCACAGTGTGGATCCTCAACTGCCTATGTATTCTTATCTCACAAATATTCATAAGCTGGCATGCCACAAGATGCAGTTTCCAAAAAAAAAAAAAAAAAAAAAAAAAACAGGAACACTGCTGTAGTGGCCAAAAAACTGGTTTGGTGCCATATTAAGCATCTAATTAGAATTAAATCAGTAATTTCTTCTCNAAAAAAAACAAAAAAAACAGGAACACTGCTGTAGTGGCCAAAAAACTGGTTTGGTGCCATATTAAGCATCTAATTAGAATTAAATCAGTAATTTCTTCTCTAGTAACAAATAATCATACAGAGTCTTATGTTCAGTCTTATGCAATCAGGGAAATAACAGTCTTATGCTTGATCTTCTGTGTGCGGATTCAGTGTAAACAACCTGATAGGATCCTATCTGGAATGATTCTCCTGGGAAAGCTCACCTGTGGGCCCTGAAGGTATAGATGGGCTCCACGTCCAAGGAAGCACTTCTGTGAGATAAGAGAGGCAATCATGCACTGTGCAGGATTGTAAAGCACATCACCCTCTAGCAGTTCCTTTGGTCAGGGAGAACGTTCAAACAGAGCAGTCTGAAAAGCAGCAACTAGAAGGATGATGCCAATCACAGCGAGTACAGTCACACCCCTTTACACATTAAGGAAACTAGTGGAGGACAGAACTTACTGGAGGAACTCTTTATGTGGTCAAGAAGAGTCAATCACTTTGCAACACTCAAAAAATGGCCTGATTTGTAAAACCTTCATGTCTGTAGAGAAGGCAATAAGCAGAGCCCGGCATGGGGAAGAGTCTTACTTCTTGGCTGGAGCAGTCTTTTGCAGATTCCACATCTTGAGCGTGTGGTCTTCAGACGCAGTTACCAGAACAGGCTCCAATGGGTGGAAGGCCAGGCCACGGATGGCATCAAAGTGGCTCCTCAGTGTGAACTTGGGGTTCCAAGTCTTTCTCAGTACATCCTTATTGTTAGTCACCTGGGCAGATGGAGGGGGAAAGCAAAGTGGTTGGAGCTACTGCTTCTGAACTCAGGAGTTTGAAAATTCAACCTCTACTTCCTGGTGCAACATCCTTGAGAGAGGTACCCGAAATTCCAATGGTAAAAAAATACTTAGTGATATAAAACATGTATATCACTGTAAGCAGCTTAACAAGTCTTTCTGGAGAAAAGCACTGGATAAATGAATATATGTAATCGTAAAGGGAGCTGGGTCTGAAGCTTTCCCACTTGATGCTGTTAGCAAGGGAAGGTATCTGGAGACATAACCCAATTGTGAAGTTCAGGAACAGACACATTTACATTTGTTCATACTCACTGGTTCCTCAGGTTACAAACCCAGGTGGGACTAGAAAACTGTTTCTAAGTCATTCTGTATGTAAATCAAGGCTATTTTACCATAAAGTCAAAAGCAACAGAAAATAATGTAGAGCTTCCTAAACCAATCACCTGGGTATGTTCTGTAAAAATCACATATATAGTGAATTTAAAAAAAAAAAAAAAAACAAATTTAAGACTAATATTTTGTTAGCTTAACACTACACTAGGATTCAAATTAAAAAATGTCTTCACATGTTTATTAAATACTACGTGTTGAACAATTTTTACCATGTTATCCCATCAACACTCAGATACAAACTGCATTCTAAAGGGGGGTTAAATTAAGGTGGTCAGCAATAACATTGTTTACGTGTCACTTACTCCCATCCATCAGCTCAGAGGGAAAACATGGAATATTTGAGAATAAGAATACTCAGTTACAAATAAATTAACTGGAAAATGTTTTGATCTTCAGAATGTGCAGCTGAACTGTTTGTGACAGGTGTGGCCAGTGTACACGTGGAAATCCCTGACCTCTGTACCAGAATGCCAGCAGCAATCTGTGTCCCCACTTTCAATGCTCAGTGTCTCTGTAGTAACGTGTCAAGCGAAGGACATGAATCCATTTACAAGTCGCCCACACGTGGCATGTCCCAGCGCAGAGAACATCCACACACTAGCTGAAGGTCGATTCACATTCTCTGGTTTTGAATGGCATGGGCTGCCTCTGAGCATAACACCCTGGGGCAAAAACCAACACTGCTTCACATAAAGAGCAACATTTGGAAGTGCACACAAAGTTGAGGCTCCTCACATCGTAGACGAGGGCATCAGCCTCATTGGCCACCGTCAAGCCTGCCAGCTCCCCAAGGCCCAGCTCACAGTCCATGGCCTCATCCGCACCCATGATAAACGACTTTCCTGTCGTCGGAGGGAATGTCATGGCCTCTACTGCAAGAAAATAAGCAACAGAGCGCAAATAAGCCTAGAAGAAGTCTTTGAGACAACATCACCCTGGCTTGTCACACATGAACATATATTGACTGTGACAGTAGGCAGAACCACAGCCTGAACATTTAACACTGGAAGACTCAAGATGACACAATTACAAATCCACTATTACAAACCAGAGTACACTAGTCTCTTCACAAAAATGAAAACTGCAGAAAAGCTCAACATTACCCTACAGACCCAGTAAACCTTACAAATGAGTATAAAATATACTTACGTTAAAAATAAAAATAAGGATAAAATAAAAACTTCTGAGTTCTTACTTCTATTCCAAATGTAGACAAACTCAGAAAAGGGAGGAAGCTTTTTATATACATCAAAGCATTTGCTACTACGACTACATATGCAATTCAAAAAAGACTGAAAAATGTGTCTTTCATGGAAGAAACTGAACAAAAAAGAAAAGCAGTGGGGAAAAAGTGATCATTATGAACTGACTGCACTACATTATGGCATATGAAAAGATTTCCTTTCTTTGATAACATGACAGTGCCACACTGACAGTCACACCCGTGTGTGTGTGTGCGCGGTCATGGGGGGGGCAGCCTGTAGGGGGTCTTACCTTCGTCAGCACGACTGGCCTCAGGTTCCCCAAGCCGGCCAGTTGTGGGTCTCACAGGGGGCGTCACTGAGTGCTGTGCAGGCGGCAGGTCCTCAGTGTCCCTCAGGTTGGCCAGCATATCCTGCAGCTTAGTGCGGTTGGGTCCTGGAGGTCAGAGGTGGAAAAATGTGTGTGGCGCAGAGAACAGAACATCAGGAAAGCTGGCCTGGATGGGTTCATCTCTGAAACAATCCTGGTCTCCAGAGTCACTGACAGGCAGAAAAAGAGCTTATGGTTGGGAGGTTGGACACAGTCGAAGCTTAGCTCTCTCTCTCACACACACACACACACACACACACACACACACACACACACACACACACACACACACACAGAGAGAGAGAGAGAGAAAGAAAACCAGGCCCTGCATCACTCAGAGACAAATACTGAAAACTCCTGAAACAAAAATAACTGACAAACCAAAACAGCAGAAAAAAATGCAAACGAGACTGAGGTGACAGAAAGGGAGTCTGTGGGAGGGAAGAAAGCGGACGCAAGGGGAAGGAATAAGAATTCTTGTGCTTTTCCTATTTGAGAACAGGGAGACAATGCCCCCTAAAGGACTTACTCTTCACCCCTTTTTTCCCTTTGCGCTCCTTTCTGTACTGCTCCTTGAGTTTGGATATCAAGCCCTGGTCCACGTCCCAGGCCTCCGACATGGGACACGACTCTTCCTTATCTGAAGAGGACACAAACCAAGAGGCCGTACAGTCGGTCAGGAAGCGGCACTCAAGAGACAAGTGATGGGAAAACGAGGACAGCCTTCACAGGCCTGACCAAGGAGCACTCCAGAGGTGTTCACCGCAAACGGGAAGATCTCAAAGGAGAGGCTGCTACCAACATAACCAATCATAGCATCAGACTGTTTGAAACTGGCCGATGGTGAAGAAGGGGTGAGTCCATGAGCATCTCAACTACACTAGGATGGGAGATTTCACTGTACGATAAAATAGAGTGATGGAGCAGGACGTTAAGAAGTATCAAATAAAAGTATTAGTTGTAATTCCTCTTTACCTCTTAATTTTTCAAAATAGCATGTGCCCTCTTCAGCAGCTCAGGGACAACAGATCTTGTGGCAAAACACAGTGATTAAACATCAGCCCTGCACAATAAAGACCTGCTGCCTGGGAGAACGATGAATAGTTCCTGGAGATAAGCGAGTCACTGTGGAGAATGACCTTTTTGCAAGAGCCGCACGTGACCAAGAGCAATGGCTGATGTGTCCAGGACTCCGATTGTATATTGACGTGGCTCTCAGGTTTACGGTCCTCCCTCTCCTAATTCTGTACAGATTTTTACTGCAGTTTTGGCCTGTTTGCTTCTAACGAGACAATTGGAATGATTAAAAATTAATACAGCGGGAGAAGAAAAGTTAAGAATCGATCCCTAGTACCAAGTCAAATATCAAGGGCAGAATTATTACAATAAACAGCAAGGGGGTGTAACTGGCTGTACCTGGTGCCGGTAAAAGTGTCACATCAATAATCTCAGGACAAACAGTACTTTTGCACAAGACTTGACCGGAATTCGGTTACAGCTGTCCGTTGACGTGCGCCAACAAAACCAGAAGCATTGGACAAACAGACTGTGCTTCGACAAACAAATTGTTCCCCACTTCATAGGAAAATGCCTGCTAGATGAATACATGTACACAATGTGACTTTTTTGCTTTAAGAATTTCAAAGTTTTCTGACACAAGTGATCACCTAGTTCTAAAATTGCCCATTTTGCAGTGAAAAAAGATCAGAAGACCCATACAGATTCACCTTTCCCCACAAAGTGGTGGACTCACTACATGGATGCTTGAGAGGAGCTTGTTAAGGTTCACATTTTTAGTTTTTATGCACTCTGAGTACCTCCTACAGTTGTGGAATGGGAAGGGTGGTCTTTTCTGCAGAATAAGCACTTTCATGGATGGATCAACACACACAGAACTACACACCGAATTCAAATTCAGGTCATTTGAGTCAATTCATCAGACTTTGGTCAACACAACCTAAATAACTATTTATGCTGGTTATAATCTGAGGACTCTGTCAAGCAGGTCCATATTGCCCTGCATGAGCAAAACAAGGTTGAGGACAGCAGGAGAGGGAAAGGGAAAGGGTCCAGGGGGTTTGGCAGTGACAGACAACTATTAGCCACTGACTGGTCCAAAACCAAACATTCCGACTCTTCACTGACTGAAGGAAGAGTTTCTGACAAAATGAACACACTATAATTGTCTACAGTTGCAGGGAGGAGCACTGGTTCATTCAAATGTTTCTCTCTGGAGGTTCCCCCTTGATAGAGGACATCACTGTTTAGCACACCATTTTACAGGTTTCTATTTTTGATCACAATTAGAAGGCTAAGCTAAACTTGCTCTGAAGCTGGGCTAACAGTAGACCCCAAACTTCTGCACACTAACAGAGGCTGTGTGCTCAGGGGCTGTTCCATGCCCCCTCTCCATGCCTCACATCTCACCCCAATCTGTGCCTTCCACGGAGCTCCGGCCATCCGGCGACGTATCCATCTCCTCAGGGCTGGATAGAAAGTCAAAACCCTTCAGAGCATTTTCTGCCTCAGGATCCTCAATAGTGTCAGAGGATGAGGAGGAGGGTGACAAGGATGAAGAAGGCTTCTTCCTCACAATCTTTAGGAGAAACCATACAGTGATGGGGTTACTTCCTAGCCCAAGACTAGGTCATCCTCCTTTCTAGCAGCTTCTTTCTGCTCAAAAACATGCATTTCTCTCTTGGACTCAATAGAGTCAATTGTGTGTGTGTGTGTGTGTGTGTGTGTGTAGACTAGCAGTCTGCATGACACATGCAACTCACCGTTGCCGAGGAGATGATTGTCTTATCCTTTTTGTCACCCTCGTCATCTTCCTCCTCATCACTGAAATCTGCTGCTGCCCTTTCTATGAACCTAAAAGCCTCCAGCACAGAAGAGGAGGCATCCATCTGGTCAGGCTTCCTGAATGCATATGGATAAAGGGGGACAGAGTCAGGGATCAAACAAGGGAAAGACCTGGTGTGTTCTTGACAATAAGAGAGAAGGTTGGTACAGGTAAACTAATTATGGCATAGAGAGAAATGGCTTAATAAAGTATATGAGCCATGAATCGGTTCTTCACCCGCTGATGGGGCCACCCTTCAGGGAAGGCTCTGTGCCGTTGACCATTGGCTCTGGGTTCCTGCTGCCAATCCTCTCCCCGGAGTCGCCACTTAGGCCCAGGAGTGCTTTGACCCGCTGAGACTTCACGTCCAAAATGGCATCTGTGTAACCCACCTCCTGCAGGTACCTTGAAAGAGGGAAAAAAAGGGTTTTTGGGACATGAACATACCCTATTGGCCTGTGACATCAAGGCCACATCTCATTATGTATAACCAGAGGTTCTTAACCTGGCATCCATGGACTGTGGCATGGAAAAGGCCAAGAACCTCTGATCATTTTGCTGATTACGAGACATCGAGCCAGATGTTCAACAGGACAGGGAACGGAAAGGGAAACTTCAGCAAAGGGCATATTAGGCCAACAGGGAGAAACTGATGGCCATCAGAGAAGTTGTAATGAAATGTAATGAAAAGGAAACTGTGGGATGTGACGTATGCTGAGGACAGCAAAAACAACTGACCCTTTTCAAAAATCATTTCTGGAAAAAAGTGAAATTTTACTCTTACTGATCTGTATTCTGGGCTCATCCAGGGTTCTACTGACTGCACTTAACAGCCACACCAGAATGTAGAGTGAAGTCCCTCAAAAGTCATGGCACGAGGGCAAAATACTACTTAGATGACACAGTGGCCTCATAGGAGACAGTTATATGTGGAGGGAAAAAAAAGGCCTGAAGTAGAGCAGAGCAGACATGTAGGCCAGGAAACTTCTCTCCCGTTCACTGAAGTTTGGTGTGTGTGTGTGTGTGTGTGTGTGAGAGAGTGTGTGTGTGAGAGAGAGAGTGTGTGTGAGTGAGAGAGAGAGAGAGAGAAAACATATTGACATGGGAGTGTTCTTCACATAAGTAACTGCGTTCCAGAAGATGACAACGGTGGTACCTTGCAGGGCGATGTGTAGGTATGTGTAATAATTCAGCAAAGTTATGAGAAACCATGACCCATTCCGTTGGAAAGTGACATCACAGAATAGGGCAAAGCTCCACTGTCTTTGCAACTTCCTCAAATATGGTCAAAGCCTGGCTGTTGTGACCTCTGCCGGGTTAGTTCTCAGTTATTTGGTTTTTGGGACATGTTGATTTGGACATAATTTAAAGTCACGGCCATGTTCCGACTGAAGGAGGGCTATAAACAGCACATCAAGGACACCTGACCAGACACCCCAATCAGCTTAATGTAAAAATAAATTTTTATTGGGTTTAAATTCCCACTCCTGCTTGTAGCACCCTTGAGCAAGGCACTTGCCCTAAATTGATACAGTAAAAATTACCCAGAAGTGCAAACGGATAATTCATTCAAAGTTAATGTACAAACTTAATATTCTAAGTTAAATGGGAGTGAGGGGGGGTGGGTAAATTAATAAGTAATTAAATAATTAATAAAAACATGAAAATGCCACTACAACTTGCTGATGCAAACCCACTAAGGCCCTGAAGATGGCAAAGTTCTCCAAATTTTTGTGAACTCTGCCAGCTGGCTATGTACCCAAAGCACAGTACCCAGACCTGGCACAGTTCTGCAAACAGCTGATCAACATGTAGCTCAGTCATGTCTGGCTTCTGGTGGTGTGCATCAGTAACTCTGTTCACCTGGGGGAGCCGTGTATGTACCAACTCTTGTTTATATTTGTGCTAATGCATTTCTGCTCCCCAGCAGCTAAGTGTAAAACCAGCCTTTGTGGGGCCTTCTGCTCTGTGTATACCAGCCATTGACTATACGCCTGGGCCCCTATACAGTGCGTCACTGTAAAAGGAGTAGCAAGTTATACATCAAGACACCCCTGATGAGCAATCACTTCAAGACCAAGGAGAAAACATTGACTGCTTGAACATGGCATTTAACTGAAACTGCACCAGCTAAAATATATTGCTGTATAAGCAGGTAACACTGCCAATAGCTTTGAATAACAGCCCTGAATACGAACATGATATTGATATAGAGCCTTGTGGGGCCTACTCACTGCCGCAAGAGCTGGCGTCCTTGTTTCCAGGAGAAATGACTGTTCTGTGGACCTTGGATCTCATTCTCATTCTCATCACCATCATCTGAGGAGACAGGGGGGATCCAGTTACACGCATAAACATTTTCCACTCTATTTTCTTCACTTACATAACTTCTGTTTTTTGTACTAAGCATCTAGCCTCCCAGACAATAGATGGCAGTAAACAGACTAGGAATTTGGGGCCTTTCATTTATTACATTAATACGAGACTTTTACAGAACTGAAGCAGTAAATAAAACAAGGTACATCTCTATTAAGTCTGTTATTGACCCTGATTTACTGGTCAAATTGCCTGGAGTTACACTTTATCCTCACACACCCAGAGTAACTGGGCGACAGGGGTTTGGTCACAGGATTGACCAATCATTAAGCTAACTTTTCTCATCATTTTGCCACGATAGCCATCTTGTTATATATTAAAAAAATAACATATGACCAAGAAAGAATAAAACCGATATGCCATGTTGGAAGAGCATTTATAGTGTAATATTTATAGCATTTATAGTGGTGTAGCATTTATAACACTTCCTTATCAAATCTGAATTTTTAAATTTTATCTCATTAGTAGAAGTTTTATGCAAGCAAATCTTTTCAAATATTGAAATACAGTGATTTTTAACAATGCTGATTATTTTATTTTAATTGTGGATATTAAAAAATAATAAAGTAAGGTCTAAGTGAACTGTACAAACAAAATGAATTACGAACAGACTTCTGTTCTCAGTTATGTTTGTACGTTGAGGAGCAAGTGTAGTTTGTACCTCTCTGTACAGAAAACAGACCAACAGGGATGACTAAGTGGTGGTTGATGTTGAATAAATGGGGGAGTCCGTTATACTCATGACTGATGTTCTAGACCCCCAGCAGGATGGAGGACCCCCTTCTCTACACACTCCAATTGTACTGGGTGGCTAACTAGAGTGACTCACCAGAGTTATAGGTGGGGGGCTTCAGGTCAGCCAGATTGAGCTCCGTCCCGTACTTTAGCTTGTGGTACTTGGCCCTGGAGAAGATGACCCAAAGAAATAAGAAAAAAGAACATGCTAGCAAGACCCCCTTGTGTATAACACAAACACAACACACCAGGGCTGCACTGTTCCAAATAGTGAAAGGGGGGGGGGGGGGGACTTCAGCATCAGCGCACTGATACACGAGCAGAGTGCGTCACGGTTGACGAGNGGGGGGGGGGGGGGGGGGGGACTTCAGCATCAGCGCACTGATACACGAGCAGAGTGCGTCACGGTTGACGAGGACGGTGGAGCGAGTGCCTACTGCTGGAAAAGAACTTACGAGCACCTGTCACACTGCAGGTATGATTCTCTTTCAAAATTAGTGGTGCTCAGCTATGTCTGGGTTTTTAATGATCCACTCCAGTGCATGTGGGGGGAAAATAGGGGATAGGGGAAGCAAGGTGTTGCTAAGCAACCACAGACATCAGCAGTGCCTGTCCTGCAGGCTCAGCAATGACGTTTCTCGCTTTTTATAGAGGAAAAGACTGCCATGGTGACGCTTCGAAACTAACAAAGTACACACATTAAAATAATGACGGTGTTTTACTGAATTAACATTTCAAAGGCCTCCTGTTAAGAACAAAGTCTGAAGGAAGTGGGGGCAAAGTGTTAAAATGAAACACTATTCTGTTAACCCCGCTCTTCCTCAGAAGTCCATTGTCAGACACCCCCAGCACCCCTCCCTTTGGCACTGAAGCCCCCAGGCCGCCTCCTTCCATTACTGCAGCATTTTCTGTCCCATAAATGATGCTCAGCTTTGAGACTTCATGGCTGTAATGGCAAAGTATATTTGCACATAGAACCAATCTGACACTATTTCAACATACTCTGCCACTTCAATATCTAACAGTAAAACAAAGTTTGAAGAAATGCAATAAATTAATATAAAAATGGGACAGTTACGAGGAAGTATTTAAGCATATCTAAGTAACATGAACATAGAGGTGGAAATAGCAGGAAGACTAAACAAACAAGTGTAATTGGTGACACATTCATAACTATATTATTTCAAGGTATATGGTATAATTCCAGTACAGTCTTAACTGTATTTTGTTTATATCTAAAGGCCAACAAAATCTTAATGTCCATTGAAGTGTGGATCTTGTATTCTAATGTGGACCTCAGACTGATAAGGAACACCAAGCTGTTTTGTGCCTAGATGTTTCAGTCCAGGTAGTCCTGTTTCCCTTTCTAGAAAGGAGGGCTTAGAAGATGTGATAGCTTGGGTGAGAATGCATCTTACTGCACGTCAGTAAAGCACATCAGTGCACATCATCACTGTCACTGGCAGGGAAACATCTTCATGCTGAACAACGCTCTGGCCACACAGTCTTTCCACTAATCCCTTCTCAGGAGAAGCTATCAGTCTTGTGCTATCTTCTTCAGCTGGTTACCACCACTGTAAAATTAAGTTGTTAAAGGACTAATTTTGAGGATGTTAATCATAGAAAAAAAATCATCCCCTGTGGAGCTGCGTGCCCTATCTCCAACAACTACTGCTGAAGTCAACTAAAACGGAGGAGTCAAAACACAGAGCTGGCAGACTGATGTTAAAACGGGCTACCTGACAACGGGCCCTCCATGACACCTGAGTGGAACTCGTATGCTGGAAAAGGACCCTCATCTATCTTTGGCCCTTGGGGGCCAAGGTAGACAGTTAGAGAGAGAGAGAGAGAGAGAGAGAGAGAGAGAGAGAGAGAGAGAGAGAGAGAGAGAGAGAGAGAGAGAGAGAGAGAGAGAGAGAGAGAGAGAGAGAGAGAGAGAGAGAGAGAGAGAGAGAGAGAGAGAGAGAGAGAGAGAGAGAGAGAGAGAGAGAGAGAGAGAGAGAGAGAGAGAGAGAGAGAGAGAGAGAGAGAGAGAGAGAGAGAGAGAGAGAGAGAGAGAGAGAGAGAGAGAGAGAGAGAGAGAGAGAGAGAGAGAGAGAGAGAGAGAGAGAGAGAGAGAGAGAGAGAGAGAGCGCAAGAGCAGCAGTCTTCCAAGGGCAGACTGTATTACCCATCCACTGTTAGCTCTGCTTCCATTCATGGGCCTGTCAGAGAAGGGTGGAGAGAAAAATCAATGCCGCAAATGAAAGGTGTCTTTCACAGCCATGCGAGGGGTGTTTACACCCCTGCCAACTTCTAGGAGGAACACACTGTGAATCCAATCAGCCCTGAAAGAGAACCTGACAGAGCTGTGCCCCAATTTCTCAAAACCAGTATGTCTTCAGGGAGTGATGCAGGAACTTCAGAGGCTTTTCTCATTTGAATATAAACACAGAAAAAGACAGCAGTCATGGAGGAGCCCACACTGACTGACCTCATTCACTGAGAAGGAGCCCTTTCCCTCTTAGATTTTTTTTTTTTTTTTTTTTAACTGGCTCAACCAAATTTCTACATTTAAACAGACATAACGTCATCATGGTGAGCAATACAAACATGGTTCATTACAGAGGAGAAACGAATCCGGCGTTCCAAACAGCCAGAAGAGACCACAAATCCCTCCAGCCATAAAAATAAGTTTTAGACATGAGCAAATAATAAAGCAAAAATGATACCAATCACTTAAGAACAACAACCACAAGTTTAGCCTTTGTGTTCTTTCTTGAGAAGGTGACTCAGCAAAGAGAAGAGCACAGATATGCAATGAAAGCTGATCTGCTTTTCACAAAGAGAGGCACTATTCCAGTGGTCCAAGGTCAGCACGTGGCAACAAATAAATCCTTGTACCTGATGCTGTGAGTCACTGAACACTGCAAGTTTGGTGACAAACTATAGATGTAGCTATTGTATGGTTGGGTGTCAGTTCCAGTGTTTGGTCACAGTAAAACAGATAGGAGAAGCTGCAGAGGGGATAAAACCAAATAATGAACTGAGGGTAAGAGGGAAGACTATAGCTGCCACGTGAACTACATTTCCCAGAAAGTAGTGGAGGCAGGGATCACACCTCTCCTGCTTCAGGGCGTACTCCAACATCTTGATCCTCCTCACCAGATCCTTCTTGAGGTTCTCCTGGCCCTTCCGCTCACCTTGCAGGAAGGCAATCTGTGCCTGTGGATATAAACATGAGTAGAGTCACAAAGCATCATGGTTCTATCATGCCTCCCACTGGATGACGTGCTCTACAGCAGGCCACCATTTCAACAACTTTTGTCTCTTAGGATGGCAAATGCAAACAAACTGGAAAGACGAGTTACGTGACTAAGTTTAAAAAAAGGTTTGCTGCTTCCGAGACAGGCTGAGTCGTGCTGCTCTTCCCACATGCGGATACTGTAGCCGTCAGCCTGACGTGATTCATCGTCAAGAACAGCAGACGCTGCCTGGCATCCCTGGCCAAACTCACCGATCCTTTGCAGATAAGGTCCGATGCAGAGAGGATCCCCAGAGAAAGTTGTCAGGGAGGGAATATTCTGAAAGGAAGGTCCCACCAATCTGTGGTGGCTTGTATTGTGTGCAATTGAGCCCTGAGATTCTGCCTTTGTGCAGGAATGAAACAAATCAGGACCCATTTTCTGAAACATCGCACTTGTTTCTTCAGCATCTAATCGACTGGTGTGGTGGCTCACCAGCCCCACCTCTGTTGCAGGCAAACTGCAAATGCCTCCTGACCACACATAATCTTGGACAGCACACTTCACCCAGGACATCTAAGCACCCACAGTAATCCTGATTTCACAGACGACTGTGGCCTTTCCATGGAGAGCAGCAGTCACATACAGTGCACTGAGCTACCAGCAGTGGCCTGAATGAGCACACACTAAACTCAGATTGTTCTAACAGTGCAAACAACAAATATCAGGATCAGCTGTGTAAACATCTCAGATGCATGGAAACAATAAAGAAGAATTAGAAGCTGCCCTGATTTATTTACTTAAC
Source organism: Arapaima gigas (assembly GCA_900497675.1). NCBI lineage: Eukaryota > Metazoa > Chordata > Actinopteri > Osteoglossiformes > Osteoglossidae > Arapaima > Arapaima gigas. The sequence continues at coordinate 620,444 of UFQX01000108.1, forward strand.
CTGAAACATTTACCAGAAACATAGCAGAGATCCTCACCAGTGGGGCAGCGGCAACCAGCCATATGTACTGAATACCTGGAGCCCTTTAACACCAGCTGACTGTGGCAAGGAACACCTAAAGGGCTGCAAGGGAATTAGGATGATGTGTGAAACTATGTGGGACACATGCTATTTTTCAAGAATCATATCTGTTGCTAAAAGGCATTACTGCTGATAGGCATTAATCCAAGGTGGAAGTCCATCCATGTGGTCAGCACTGATCCACAAGCTCAACTTCTATGGAATAGCGACACTGCTCAAACATAACAGCTGACTAGAGAGAAACATCACTAACCAGTCCAAGAAGTCTTGAAAACTTTTAATGCAAATATTGTCGATGTGACTCATTCCAAGAATTGATGCGGCAGAAATATCAGAGATTCATGGAAAAGCTCGTCACAGAGGCGTCGTTCAGCCATTTGTGTACCGCATTTGAAGTGTGCCCACAGGGAAGACAGTAGAAGATTCGAGGGATATGAAAGAGGACTCACAACGTCTACAGGATACGCGAGATCCTTTGCTTGATTGCGACTCGGCACGCTGCTGGATGACTAGCAAAGCTCATTCTGCACATGCTTGAACATTACATGGTAGCTGCTCAGCAGCCCCGATTCTATCCCTAGCCCCACCTGTCAGCATAACAGATGATCCCTTCATCACCACTAAAATCACGGACACATCAAAAGAAATCTGACAGAAACCTGCCACACTTTGCAGAGATATCCTGTTGTCACTTGTGTAACTGATGCCTTAGCACAAGATGTTACATGATTTTTGTGGAGAATCAGTGAGGTGTGGGCTCTCAAATGGCGGAATAAGAAATTCCTCCACAAAGCCATCCTACGCACATCAGCGCTTAGTATGTGTGGACATGTGTGGTTTTTGCCCTCTGTCTCACTCTTCAGCAAAGCTGAGAATTATGTTTGTGGCTGTGAACTCTGAGGTGTAAGGAGGAGTGAGATGTTCCCTTCCAGATCCTCTCAGTAGCTCAATCATGTGAGCTGGTCAGGCTCAGTGACACTGCGTGCTGAGAAGAGAAGCCCTTCCTAATTCAGCGTTCTGATTACATCACATTCACAGCCGCACCCCTTTACGGCCTGATCGGTTCATACCTGAACTGTGCTGGGTTTGTCCAATAACAGGACAGACAAATGATTGCTGTGTGTAAAACTCAAAATATTAATATATTAAAGCATAACGTGACCTATCTCACAGCAGTAGTTGCAAAAAAGATTCTGGAGAAAATATGAAAATCAGAACTATAAATACTTTTTCAAACTGATGCCTTTAGTGTGTCATGGACATCAGGTCCAGAGTTGCTCCACATCAGTGGCTAAATCAGCTGCTGGCCTGGCAGACATTTGAACCAAAACTGCTTCTATCTGACATGGCGCAACAGGGATACCCTCATGTGAAAAACACTCTGAACCCCCCCCCCACCAACTCTGGTTACTCCAGAAAATGTCCCAGGGTGGTGGTGATACTCACCACCAGAGGATAAACCAGAGTGCTTTGAAACAGCTGTCAGATCACAGTCAAACTGCAACCATAAAGAACCTGAAAGAGAACCTGAGGCATAAGCCACCTTTACAGTGAGCAGACTGACAGAGCAAAGCGAACATTTCTCATCAAGCTGAGCCACAGATGTGTTCACATGACCACGCACAGTGATTACATTCAAGGGTCCTGGGTTTGAATCCCTGCTCCTGCAGCAGTGGCCTTGATCAGTAAAATTGCACTGCTATATAAATGGGTAAATCAGCAAGCTTAGAGAGGGGAGCGCGTCAGATAAATGAATAAAAACAACAGGAACAGGCCACATGCAGCCAAGAAGTGGCACTTGTTTTGACCACATCATGACTGGGTTCCACATGACTACGAGTGAAGCCCTGCTTGTCCCAACCTGTAGCCTGGATACCGTGCTGACAGACAGTCATGTCAGTCCTGACATCCTTCCTGCTGACAGAGTCCACAATGTTGCCATGACCTGCTATAGCCAAGCAAGCACATCAAAACCTGCATCAAAAAACACCTCCAATCAGCTCTCTCTCTCTCTCTCTCTCTCTCACACACACACACACACACACACACACACGCCTGGCTCCACAAGCTGTATGGCAGGACCAACAAACAACACATCCTGAAAGTACCAAAGTTAAGATAAGCTGGAAGGCAAGCGCCTCATACCTCCACCAACATACAGAAGCCAAGTGTTTTCTTATTCCATACAGCAGAGAGCCAAGCCATCTGAGAATGTGTACTCCATTCCAAAATGGCCTGTGAACCCCTCATACACAGAAATTAGAATTAAAGGTCACTGCAACTGACCGGCTATCCTTCTGGCTGGACAGAGCTACACAAATGTTAAATCCAATTTATTGTGGTACCTAAGGCTTCCTGCCCAGTAGGAAGGTCAGTTGACCTAGTGAGATTTGTCAGACCACTCCAGATGAACAGAAGAACCCCCCCCCCCCCCACC
>UFQX01000108.1:622971-707647 GCA_900497675.1 Arapaima gigas
ATGAGATTTGTCAAACCACTCCAAAAGAACAGAAAAACCCCCCCCCCCCCCAGACACTTAACTCCTTGAGCTCCCATGATAGTTCCATGGTAGGTTTGAACACTACTGGCACCTAGAGGAAGCTGCACAGATGCCAACCCATCTCTTGAGGGCCTTCAGGAAAACAAGGCCACTTGAGGACATTGAGATATGCAAAGTCATATCACATGCGTGTCCTGAATAAGAAAATCCATCCATTATTGATAACCACTTGTTCTGTGCAGGTTCATGGTGGTCTGGAGCCTATCCTAGGAGTATAGGGTGTAAGGCAGGGTACACACTGGTTGGGACATCAGTCCATCATGCAGTAATCTCATACACACACTCATTGACTGACACACACAATGGGCAATTGAGAGTCAGTGATTCACCTGAAAAATGACTTTGGATTGTGGAAAGAAACTAGAGCACCGGTAAGAAACCCATACAAACATCAACCGATTTATTAGGGGAAAGAGCAGAAATCTACATAAAAAGTGGTTCAAATTGACAGAGTTCAGTCAAGATTCCAAGAAACTCCCCCACCTCATTCCCTAACTCAGAGGAGTGACCTACATGCAGGGAAAGTGGGTAACTTACGTGGTCTCCAGAGACTTTCAGCTAATCGCTAATGAAGACAGGGACTCTCCTCCCCAGATCAGCTTGCCAAGCGGACAGAAATATACACTGCAAAGGGGCCTGAGGGAGGCGCCAGTGTCTGGGTTTGCCGCTCTCCCCAATGGAGGGCAGCCCGGTATGAGACCTGATGGGTCTTGAGCATCATAACTAAGACAGAAAGTAATGCAGATCCTTAGAGGTCTTCAAATCTGATAGAGTAGGACAACAGCAGTGACGCATGAACCAGTTTTATGTATTTGTATACAGAGCCTTTGATTTGTAAGCCAATTACTGACATTCTGCAATGAAAAAGCAGGAAAAAAAAGGTTTTCAAATGAACCAATGAGGCTACAAGAAAGAACACTAGAACTGTTCAATTGTATTTTCAATAAAATTACCATATTTTCAACATAAGTCATTCGTATTGTGTATGTTTTCAATTCTCTAAATGGGTACACAAAGCGGTGCACACATTCGTACTCATAACCGCTTCCCGTGGACCGATTAAAAATGGATCTTGCCACGTACACTTAGATGGATACACAGCTTCATTCAATAATAGTTTATTATGTTTTTGTTAAAAATAAAACATTACTGGCACATCAGTCATTGAAATAACAGTAACATTGCAGCCTTGAAATTTCTAGTAGATAAATATAAACATAAAGAGCAGCCCAAATGTAATCATTTAAAACTTTCAAAACTTTTTTTAAGGTGTCTCAGAAGGCTGAATAGTTTTCAGTAGAAACAACATTTTGTATGCAATGTATGCAAAACTTAAAAATTGTGTAAAATACACAAAAACAATGCTTTAAAACTATGCATATGACAATATAGATTAGAAAACTTAATACAGAGAATTTTTAGTTTATATAAACTGAATGAAAAATACAGTAAAACAATAACACAACATAAGGTGTCAAGACAGTACCAACAGTACGGTCGGGTTTTTATTTAAATTTTCATATGCGGCTGAAAAGTGGCACTCAAGCAGCCAGTTTGTCGAAGACCTATGAGGTTAGCTGCCTCGCTTTGCTGTTTCCACAGCCAGATACTCAGAGCAAACCATCTACAACTTACTTTCTGAAATTTGCAGGACTCAGTCTCATTTACGGTCTTTGCTTCACACTCGGAGCTATTCTTCTACATTCTGCGCTAATGTTTATGCACCTGTGCTATTGTCATGTGCCTATGACACAACAGTCCCTTTCTGTCCATTTTTGACATATAGCAGGAACTATATAGTTAAATCAAACTATACACATTTGTTGACTTTTTCAATGTTTTAACATTGATTATGGCCCTTGACATCTTTTGCTGACAACCTCCAGCAGCCTGCTTAAGAGAGTTAAACAGCGCTCTACAACGTACAGTGTCGTACACGTTGTCACAAATTTTGAACCAAGTCCTTGCCAGTTTCACTGAAATTTTCGTCTTTGTGTTAAACGGTTTTCTAGCAGTAGGCACATTGTTGTCTCCTGCTCATCAGCATCTCCCTCCACATTGTTCTCAGGTGTTTCTGAAACTCGTGTAATCAACTAACAAAACTAGTATATAAAGCAGTAGATTATATGCAATTTTTTAATTATAAGCATTGCAGGGTGAGAAAAATAACTCATAGTCCAGGAAATAAGGTACGTGGATGGAAGTGCTACGTAGGAGTCGCCATCAACTTGTTCCATGATGTGGTAACTTGTAAAGGATGAAACTGAAGGAAAGATGCAGAGTGCAGTTTATGCGATGAATAAGAACACCCCAGGTACCAGTGTACTGCAGCGCCGTTTGTGAAAAGACGCCACTGACAACAGTCGACGTCTCAGTCATACTCTGGGTAATAACACAAGGGCAAAGTGAAGGAAATGAGTGGGGAAACATCAGTGGATGCTTGCATATTTATTGCCGCTCCCATTGCTTTGGCTCTTCTGCTAGTAAGTGTTAAGCAATGTGGCCCAGCCAACAGGCTAATTAGTAAGTAAATATAATAAATATAATTACATCTTATTAACTGCTCATTTGCAAGGTCTATCCAGTCAGAGAGTATGAATCAGCCATTTCATTTTCAACGGCCTTAAAACTTGCCACTGCATTACTAAATCTACACAGAATCTTGGCCTCTGTTCCTTTCTGTTCTGTCTCACCCTCCAATAAACTTAACCCATGGATGACTTTTGTTGAGTCACTGAGGTGCAGGAACACTATACCACACCTTAAAGTTGACTTCGCAATCTGCATGCCTACCTCATTTGATTAAATTTCATAAAGCGAGAGGGGCAGCACTCAAGCACATTGAGGAGAGCTGCTCTCTGGTAGAGCTTTAACCACCTGCCGCCTACAACTGAGGAACAGTTGGCATGTCACTGTGAACCACGACACACAGGAACATCACAATTATCCCGTTCACCCTTTTTCACCATCTAATTCTGGATGTTACAGGGATTAGAGGTACAGACTCCACCCAAAAGGGACATTAGTCCTGAAAAAGGAAAGAATAATAATCCCCCAGATGATTACTCATCTTGGGTTAAACAAACATGCAAATCTGAAGCCAGTAACTCCTTTTTAGAATGACTACCTTCATTCTTATACTCCAGCTATGAAGCTAATGGTCCATTATTTATAGAAGTCCATTTCCTCAGAATTCTTTGGACGCCTTCGGCTCAGTATATGTTTGGAAGCTCTTCTGTGGGAAAGAACAGGAGATGCAATATAGGGACGTGAAAAAGGAATTGCACTGTCTCTAAATTTGTTGGTTCTATACATTAGCACATAACTAATCCTCATGTAGTAGACCCCAAGTCCCAAAAGCCAGTAAACTTAATACTGTGAGAAACTGACACACGAGATTCCACTTAGTCATTATTTAGTCTTTTCAAAACTCCACTCCCACTGTAGTAACCTCAAGCAAGGTACTTTCCCCGAATTAATACCGCAGAAACGACCCTACTGTAGAAATGTGTAATTTATTAGCAGTAGCTTAGTGCATAAATTTAATATTTTAAGGTACGTTGGAGAGCGATGTCAGCAAAACAGATTAATGTTTTATTCAAAACAAAATAATAAGTTGTAGCTGTTAATCTAACAGAGGCTGCATTTTCCCACATCAGTGTAAGTTATGTGTTACAGTGGAAATGCATTCAATTTCCATCAGGGTTAATAGTGTTCTTATTTTCTATCTGTATATCAATCTATCGCTACATCTGTGAGCAGCTGAAGAGCCTGCTGGCATCTTGGGGTTAAGGTGTTGTATTCATCCTGAGAGAGAGCGAGAACGCGTCTGGGGAGAACTCTGTAATAAACAGGTCTGTTAGGCATGCATTAAATACACCGCCTTGCAGCAGGACCCCCCCCCCCCCGCAGAAACCCAGCCAACCGCACAGCCAGCTTCCTGCCCGCCCCACTGACAGGCTGAATCAAGGCAGTGTGCGCCATTTGGGGGTGGAGCGCGGATTCCACCACACTCACTGTTTACGACTTTCTCCTTCCCTCCATGCAATGTGTGCGTGCAAATAAAGAGTCCTACTGAGTCACCGTGATCCCACCCATTCAGGGGCATCAAAGTTCTGTGTGCACATACACACAATTCAGGTTTACTGAGCCACTACACATGCATTTTAGGCTTATTTCCCCTTTAGGATAAACACTGCTGCTGATCTGTGTGGCAGTCTGAACTTTGTGTCATATAGGTAGCTGGAAAACAGCGGTGAAGAGAGCATGTGGGTCTAGGCCAGAGCATCGCAGTGTGACACAACCCCACAGTAAGCCCCAGCGGGACAGGAAGTGCAACCCGTCACGTCGTTGAGGTTAGCAGACCTCTATCTGTGAACGTGTGTCACAGCAATGAACGGTTCACAGAAGAAGGAACAATGGCTGCTCCATATATTCAAACAGTCAAAGCCTTACTCCTATTCGCCAATTGCCTCTGCAGGGCTACACAGTCCCACAATGCCCTGCAGCGATCAAGGCTTTGCCGCCAAGCTGTTCCTAATGCTGACTGGATAGGGTTACCACACGTTCTTTCCAGGTCACATATTGATTAATTCAATCAATCGGCAACAAAACACATTAGTGCCACAGATTACTTTCCTTAATGGCTGGCCGAACAGCACATTAGCATCCTTCACGTACAAAATGCAGGCACCATCTGATGGGCCGGATTCTCTGGCCCGTGACCCACGGGGTCAGAATCCCTGACCGTACTTGGAAAACAACCATTGGACACAGACAACTGCATATGCTCAACCCTGACATTCCACTGGAAACAACCCAGAACAGTTCTTTCACCTTTACCTGGTTTCGACACAGTCGTGGGCTCTGTATCATGCAGCGGGGGAGGGGAACCTACATCACACACACAGCATTCCAGGTTCTCATGCCATGAAACAATTTTCTAATATTTTGAAAACACACCATGCTCTAAGTGCAGCACGAAAACACAGCTTTACCTGTGAAGGAATGAGGGGGAAGAAAAAAAATCTGATTAGCAGACACACTGAGCTCACGTGGATAGCCGAGTAACAGTTTTTCACAGACCAGCATTTTCCACTTTCTTCTTCATTTAATTCCTCAAATGTTTCCTAAATTTTCTGTTTATAGTAAAACAAACACAAAGCTCATAGACGGCAGTAAAGAAAACCCAGACAGGAGCGTGGGGCTGCCCTAATTTGCCTTGCAACGTTCCTGAATGTCAGCGGTCAATATGAAGATGAGGAATGCCTCATATGTTTATGGGATGAATCTGTCAGCAATATGCACTGAATAGGAGTTTATGGACAGTTTATTTTTAGTTTAATTAAAAAACTAATTTAATGCATGTGTATTTCCAATTTTATAAAGCATTTTTATTTATAGTAATTATTGAGATGTTTACAGAAGCTAACCAGTAAGCAATGTATTATTAACCCATTATTGTAGCTTAGTCATAAAACTGTCAAACAAAATGAACTGCAAACAGATTTCTGGTTACTGTTGCTATTGTACTTTTCACCATTTCTTAGATGCATCTAAAATTCAGTGCAATGTACCTCCACTGCAGTCATTTGGAGAAACCATCAGGCATCAGTGGGAGGTGTAGCCATTATGCACACATCTTCTCCCACTCCTTGGGTCTGAAGATTCCTTACAATGGATACAGGGGCAAGTAGTTTTGCATCCTGAACAAGACAGTAGCCATTCAGGATATGGCTTCCTTTAATTGCAAATGCACAATTACAGGAAGTGGTGCCGGACGGGAGGGCAACAGACCCCCGAAGAGCTAGAAGATCTTCAACCAGCCAGTGGGCAAATGCCTAGGCCAGATGCAAAAGTCAGGTACTACAAGTAATAAGACCAGAACCACCAAAGGGGTTGAATCTCATCTCCTGCTGTAGTACACTGTAGTAACACAAAGCACTAGACTGCTGTGCAGGGGGTCACCAGCACACCCCTTCTCAACATGCTCAGCCCCATCACACAAAAGCCACCAAATTATCACAAGTACTACTGTGTTCATTACTCATCCCTGCCCAGAGATACCCAGACCCAAGTGGTAAGACACGCACCCCCTTCCAGAGCAGTATCAGAAGGTCACAGGAAGACCAACCATAATATCAGCATCTTCCCTAGGAGGCAGACTTCCTGTCCAATTGTGTCTGGCACCCGGTGCCTGGACATCCTTGAATGAATTGCGAAGCCGGGCGTCTCTCCACTTTACAGGAGGATGAGGCGTAGATGTGCAAAGTGGGAATCTGGGACCTCAGTACAAAAAAAGACTCTCACAAACACACTGTATTTGACTAGCAAATGAAACCAGAAACACAAACAAACAGGGGAAGCAAGACACAGAGATAAGCTCACGAACGCACATCGCCCTGAACAATACAGACCATTGACCATCTGTCCAAAGTGCATGTTTGCCTTTTGGGCTGTCATTAGTGCCCTGACTGCCCATGAGAAGCCCACACTAAATGAGTGGTGTCAGCTGTGTTCCACTCTTCTTCAACACACCGTTTATTTTATTCAGTCCACGTGACAGGTGACACTCAAGTGCCAACAATGTATATTTGATCTCAAAAGAGGAGCTGTCATTTCCACCCCTTCCCTGATACTGTGTCATCACATGTCTACTGGCATATGTCTGCAATACCCATGGTACATTGAGGCAACAGACTGTGGTGAAGACAGAGGTGCAGAGCAGCACAAAGGAGAAGGGAGCGGTACATCTCTGTCCTAGGGGTACCTGATGTGCACCTGGCCACAGAGGTTCCAGGTACTAGAGGTTATTCGGCCACAGCTGCAATTCTACAAATGCTATCAGTGTGATTTACGTTATTAATCAGCAAGTCTCCAAAGCGGCTTACAACTTACTTACTACAGCTTCTTACACTGATTTACATATTAACTCAGCTGGGCCATTTTACTGTACCAAGTACCTTGACCACGGTTACTACAGCAGGAGGTAGTATTCAAACCAGCAGCCTCCGAGTCGAGATGTGGCTGTTCTTTCTAATACAGCAAAAGCTGCCCTGCAAAGATGTGATTTTAGTTCAGAGAAATAAGCAGCATTAATAACAAACAACATCATTGACAGATGGACACAGAAACCAACCAGGTGATGTTCTATAAGAAAAAACAAAACCTTAACAGCTTTATCTTGAGTTCAAGAAATTAATCCTCCATAGTGTTCATTTGTGATCTCTAATGTCGTCAATCTGAGTTGAACTCGACCATTAACTTGTTTTAAAAAAAATCCACCAGCACAAAAACTTTCAAATGATGCTTGACCACCTGCGAAGTCTTTCTGGGAGTTGGTTTTAATGCTGCTTCACTTGCGATGTTTCTGAGCTGTATACTGCGCTGTTGGATTCCAAACAACTCCCCTGCCGATCCATCAGAGTACTATTTGCCCTAATTGACTTCCCTGTCCAGATCAGAGAGGTACAATACCTCGAGGCGCCCACCAGTTCTGTCTGCAGCACAAACAAAACCGATCACATTCCAAGGCTGCCCCAACCGCCGCTTCAAATGAGGTGGCAGGTGTCACAGTAGGTAAAGTTGACACCCCTGGAGGGTTCAAATCCCACTTCCTGCTGCAATACTGCAACCCTACTTTAACCCAAAAATGTTCCAGTAAACATAACCCAGGTGTACAAATGGGTAAATAACAGATACAACAAGACAACCAGCTTCCTGGCTTTAAAACACATTTGGAGGAGAGGCTAATGGCAGGAGTCCCTGGCCTTCACAACTCCTCACTGACACCTGTAGGCATCGCAGCATGCAAGCTGCAGCAGTTTCTCACACCCAGGTGCACCACTGCAGCACCTGGTGAACCATCAAGCAGCACAAAGGCAAACAGCAGCATCCTGCAGCTTTAAAATGCGCTCAAAGCCAGCAAACACCAAAGTACATATATTTCATCTTATACGGCAGCACTGATTCATCATGTTGGTTTACTTAATACACCCCAAATAAGTTTACCTACAAGGCTAAGACATAGAAAATACATGCAGTAAAAAAATTCACTAAAGGTAAAGTGGAGATAAAACATGCCAACCCAAGTCCAGATCACTACCATATGACAAATTTAGTCATTTACTGACTTACCAAAGCATCCAGGGAGCAAAGTCCACAAGTTGAAGCTCCTGAGGCTGCAGTTGGCAGGAATGATAGAGCACATCACGCATGTTACAGTGCAATGCGGAAATAATGTATTGCAGGAGGTCAAGGGTTAAACATTAACTTGTTGAAACAACTCTGGCAAGGCATCAGAAAAACACTGAATGGTTCTACACTGATTTTGTTCTTACTGCCAGGGGCAAAACGAGAGTGTGTGCTTGGCTGTTGAGAAAGGTGTGGTTCAAAGGACCAAGATGGCAGTCAGTTGTTTGACAAACATCACTGTGGCATTCAAACCAAATACAGAAAGCGCTCAACTATTGAACAAAACCGAAACCTAAAGTCTGTAATTCATCGTTTGCACAAACAAATTCAGTGTTGATTGTCAACTGCTTCATCCCAAACACACGTGCAACATTTATTTTCCACTTTATTTTCCGCTTTGGCGTGTGCGGTGACAGTTGGGCTGTTCTTACCGGTGCTATTAGAATAGACAGCACTCACAAACAGCAGAAAGGCTGAACAGAGGTGGGCCCACACTGGTTTCACTGTTCTTCATTGCCATCTATCAGCAAGGAGGGTAAACATAGATTACCTTCTCAAGCGTCCAGAACAGGTTCAGTAAAGAAATCGTCCGAATAATTAATTTTCTACATATTTAAAAATTCATAACGACCATTTATAACATGGTAAGACCATTCTGGGTTCAGTCCTTGCTCTGCTGCAGTGCCACTGTTTCAAAAGCCAACTTGCTCCCCATCTTTAAAACAACGATTCTTCTTCCATTGTGTAAATAGGCAGCAGGTGTTGATGAAATATTTCTTCAGCCTTGTCACAAAAAAGCAGCGTCAGATGTTCCAATCGTGCTGTATTCTAGGCACGGTGGGACTGGCAGTGAAATGTGCAATAATTGTCCGAGTCACTGTGACAGGTACGGTAGCCACTATCCAATAACACGTAACATCCAATGCTGACATGAGACTCATTTTTATGGAGAAAAATGTGTATTTAACTTTACACTCAAAGGTCATTTACTTTGTGGACTCGGTGCTGTTGGGCTGCACTACGGTCATTCCTGAGCAGAAACCTGAACCCATAAATCAAAAGAACTAACAGTGTCTGCAGTCACCAAGGACCCTAGGACACTGATGAACATCAGTACTGAACAGTACCAATTATTATTATTATTATTATTATTATTATTAGTTGCTTCCCTGCTTTTTGTGTCACTCTCTTGGGGGTCCTAAATCTACAGATGAGTCTCTAAATGTAAAGATTATTTAAGGATTAAGAAAGACAGTAGGATCTGTGTATTTGTACAGTGCGTTGCCATGGAGACAGGCCTGATGTTGGACAAATGGGTACCACCCGACATCCTGCTGAGGTGACCAAGATGATGAATATACAGGTACACAACAGGTTTTCATTATTATTAAATAAAACAAGCTGCCATTTTTCATTGGAGTCACAATGAAAAAACTAAACTTTCTCCTCGTGACCACAGTATTACACAAGTGAAAAGTGAATCACCAGTTGAAATACTCTTTTATAAAATATAAAAGGGCAGCACATGAAATACTTACTGCCAGTTAGTCAGCACCAGAAACCAGTCAGCACTACTAGTTAGTTGCTGCAAACGAGTCACAACCACAGCAAACCGTTTTGAAGCGGTATTTAGAGCTTAAAATGCGAGGCGCTAAATAGTAAATATAATTTTCAAAATATTAATTTTAAGCGGCTTAAAGCGAAGACGGTGAAAACCACAGAACAGGCTTGCATTTAGGTTTGAGCTCCCCGGCTAACACTCCCCGGTCCGGTCCCGGCTCCACCGTGTGAGCTCCTCGGATAACACTCCCCGCTCCGGGCTCCACCGTGTGAGCTCTCCGGCTAACATTCCCCGGTCAACACTCCCCGCTCCGGGCTCCACCGTGTGAGCTCCCCGGTTAACACTCCCCGGTCCCGGCTCCACCGTGTGAGCTCCCCGGTTAACACTCCCCGCTCCGGGCTCCACCGTGTGAGCTCTCCGGCTAACATTCCCCGGTCAACACTCCCCGCTCCGGGCTCCACCGTGTGAGCTCCCCGGTTAACACTCCCCGGTCCCGGCTCCACCGTGTGAGCTCCCCGGTTAACACTCCCCGGTCCCGGCTCCACCGTGTGAGCTCCCCGACTAACACTCCCCGGTCCCGGCTCCACCGTGTGAGCTCTCCGGCTAACACTCCCCGGTCCGGTCCCGGCTCCACCGTGTGAGCTCCCCGACTAACACTCCCCGCTCCGGGTTCCACCGTGTGAGCTCTCCGGTTAACACTCCCCGGTCCCGGCTCCACCGTGTGAGCTCCCCGGCTAACACTCCCCGGTCCCGGCTCCACCGTGTGAGCTCTCCGGCTAACACTCCCCGCTCCGGGCTCCACCGGGTGAGCTCCCCGGCTAACACTCCCAGCTTCCGGCTAAACAGTCTTGTTCCCCGGCTAACATTCCCCGCTTCATCTCATTAAGTCCCCGGCTAACGCTGCACGTTCCAGGCTGCACCGTGTTAGCTCCCCGGCTAACACTGGCTACTCCCGGCTTCATGGTGTTAGTTTTCCCGCTAGCGCTCCCCGCTCTCCGGCAGCCCCGGAGTCTGCCTACCTGCAGCTCGGCGCGCTCCACGTCCCACTGTGCCCTCTCCACCTCGAAGCGGGCCCACTCGTGCTGCAGGAAGTGCAGGATCCCCGGTATGCTATACTGCGCGCGGGCCGCCAACCCCGCGTCGCCCTCGGCCGACGCTCCTTTCCCCGCGCCCGACGACGCGGCATTATTGTTGTTGTTGAAGAAGACGCCGGGCCCCGCCTGTTCGTCCATGGCCAGGCCGGAAAACTGGTCCGGATCCGGGGCAGCTGGCGGGACTCTTCTCTGCTGAGCTCGTTCTCCTCCCGTCCGTTCAGCGCGAGGCAGAGCACAGCGACCCGAACGGCGCCGACCTCTCCTTTCGGCCGCGGCGCGAGCTCATTCCTGACAGCGAGCTGTCATTCGGTGACGTCAGTCCTGATTCCGCGCCCATAGCAGAAAAGCATGATGGGATTTGAAGTTTTACAGACATAATACTATTGACGAGCGCAGTGCAAGTAATGCGACCTGGAATGGCACAAACAAAAACGAGTGAAGATTTTAACGCAAGATACATTGTGGAAAATAGCTTAGATTTATACTTTGATAAATTTTCTGGTTTACCTGCTTTGCTTATGCTTATATCAGCTCTTTGTGTCTTAGCTTTGTATGTAGATATGGTGTTCAGAAGATCCAGGATGCTGTTTCTTGAAGGACAACTTCAAGGAGACTTTCTGTTCCCTAAAGATAGCGCTGTTACTGCACTATTGTGTGCAATGTACACAGTAATTTAATATCACTTTTTTTAAAAAAATATTATTTCATACTCAAGTGAAAAAAAATTGTGCAGAAGGTGGGAGGAAGGATGTGTCAGTGTCTGGGATCACCATGACAACTGTGTGTGCTGAGCTCATAGCTTAAATATCACTGACAGTATATCACAAAACCTCACAGGTGTCCTCCTGGTGTCATTCTGGGTGTTTTTCCTGATGTCATTCCAGTGCCCTCCTACGTGTCCTGCCAGCCATCTTCAAAGATTCTTCCAGATATGGGGTCCTGCCACATGTGGGGCCATTAGTGTGTTAACCTGTTAAGCCCCATGTTTTTGTGGAACAAAATGATACCACACATCTTGGTCACATTGATTTGGGTAGGGCTTTCCACCATAAACTGTATACAGAGGAATTAACAAAGGATCAAAAAGATTGCATTTGTTCCACAAATAGGCCAGTAAGTATTCACTCTTATATGGAATGCAAAAATATATTTATACTGGGTATATACAGAAAAATGAAGCATTTCACATTTTTTATTGGCACTTTATGCAGATGTTTGCTATACTTAATCTCACAACAGAACATTTGACTGAAAATGTCATACTGGAATTAATCTTTCCCACAAAGCATCAGAGTTCTCTTTTAATTTTATATCCCAACTAATGTGAATATTATTTGTTTGGCTAGCAACAACTGAGTGTCTTTCAGCGACAGTTTTCTCCAAGTTGACTTACAATGTTATGTTTGTACATGAAGCTGCTTGCACTGATTTACCCATTTTTACGGCAGGGTAATGTTTACTGTATTAGTTCAGAGTAACTACTTTGCTCAAGGGTAGTACTGCATGATTTATCCCTTTCTTAATCCCTGTATTGTACATTCTTACCCAGGGCAGATCTTGGGGGACCAGTGATTTGTGTAATGGGGCTATATCCCTGTTGATTATTAGCAAGGATGTCATAGCAGAAAAGAGGAACATGCTTCCTCTCCATTAATACTGTGGCTCTTCACTTGAGACACCAAGATAAAGGACTAAATCAAGTTACCTCTGAAGATGAAGAGAATGTTGTTACCAGGCCCTTTGCTAAATAAATGTTCTTCTCAGGCACAGAGGTGGCAGTTCCTCTCTTTTAATGGAGGGTTTTGCATTCTGCTGCCCACCTGCGGACACAGAAACCCACTCGCCTGTCAGGCTGCTCTCAGTGATGAAGCAGCTGAGAGAACTGGGATTTGATGCATTGTACAGCAAGCCTGTCAAAAATCTCAAGGAGCCCAGTGCAGTGGTTCTGAAGGTCCTATCCCTGCTAGAGGTGCTAGAGCAATATCCACTGGAACAGGAGCATAACTTTTAGGCAACAGCCCATTTAACCCCCTCTTTTAAGGGAAGGCAATAGATTTAAAAAAAAAACTCAGTTTTTGGCAATTTACACATTTATCCAACCATCCACTCCATGACTTCTTGATCAGTGTAGTGCCTTGAAGGTCTACAGCCTATCCTGGAAGCATAGGATCCGAGACAGGGTACACCCTGAAAGAGATGCCAGTCCATCACATACGAATTCATTCACTCACACACTAAGGACAATTTACAGTCACCAATAAACCTGAAACACATATACTTGGACAGTAAGAAGAAATTTACATAAACATGAAGAGAACATGCAAACTCCACAACCAACAAGCTACGTTTGAACCCAGGAGCCGTGAGGCAGCAGTGCTACCTGGTGCACCACCCAAGTTAGCAAAATAATTGGACCTACATCTTCCTTACAGGCTAGTAAAAGACTAGAAACACACACAAAAAAACAATAAATCACATAGTGCACAACCAGAGTTGTGTTTATTAACCTCTTACTTTGATGCCGATTTGTGAGAAATTTCATACATGTGTGGGTGGAGCCAACTGATTTGGACCCAACAGAAGAACTCATGTGGCATCGACAAAGGCAAAACTGTGGTACTTTTCTGTTGTGTAATGCTATACTTGACAAGCAATCTGGAACAGTGGAATAAAACAGGCAGAAAACGTCATTAAATAAAATCATCACACACCCACAAGTGAAAACACAAGTTTAATGCCTCGACTGGCTGTGAGAACAAACTTGTTATTTAAACGAAAGAACCCTGCCATGCCTCGCAGAGCACACCCCGAGATGCAGACACGGACATTTCGCTCGCGTTACTTCCTTGTTATTTACAACACCTATGATGTTTTTGATATTCTAAAAGACACTGAGGACAATGTTTTTTTTTTTGTTAAAAATCCACTTCCTAAAAATACAATTCCGTGAGAAGCTATCAGTGTGTCTCCACTTAGGTGCCAAGAAAAGTGGATGTGATGTACAACCGCCAAGGCTAAGAAGAATCCTTCACTTCTCACAGTGACAATAATGTGCTGGTGATGCCCAGATCCAGCACAATACAACTGTGGACTTGCTGAGTGGATGTGAAATTAAAAATAATACCACTACACACAGTCCAGTGTTGCTGAACATGCTTTAGACGACATGGTTCAGTAACTCGTGAGACTAGAGTGGGTCCTCTTTACAGGAAGCTAATTTGATCCTGAGATCAGTCTGGATAACATGTCCATGTAAATACAAAGTACTACACGCAGATTCGGTGTTTTATGGACATCCGTTGCCGGAGAGGAACCAAAATCTAAAACCTTTAGCAAATGTGGAAAAAAAAAATGTCCAGCCATATTTGCAAAGGGAGCAGTAAACTTAGACAACGCAGGTGCTGCTGTTGGTGCTCATACTGCTGCATCGGGTACTGTCATCCGCATTTAACTGCATTCGACTTTTGGCTGCATTTTTTTAATCTAATTTTTCAATTGTTTGTTGGAAAAGTGAATCTGTCAAACATTCTTTTATTATTTATGGAAGGACTATCAGATACACAGTTCAACAGAGAAAGAGGACCCACTGTACTCAACTGTCTTGTTTGCCAAAAGCAAAAAGACCGATGAAGATGTGTTGTGCCTAATATGTTTAAATTTCATTACTGATTTAAAAAAAACCTTCCACACAAAGGCTACATGAAAATAAAGTGCATCTTCAAAAAGACTCATGGGTGGAATGTGAGAATCCGGTGGGGGGGCAAAAAAAAAAACAACACTTTTCTATAACATTTTTACATCCCCAAAATCCAAAACGCTCAACTATACTTGAAAATTAATTGTAATCCATCTGCAAATGGAAATTTGGGAATTTAAGCCTTAAACTTTCCCATTTGGAAGCCATATTTACATGATTTTCCTTTTCTTCACTCTGAGAACCTGCTGATGACACAAAGTGGTCCACTGGATGAGCAGGCAAACAAATCCATCCAGAAATGTTAAGAATGTACTGTGGAGATGGGAGGTTACTTCATATCTATAACATACAAAAAGTAGGTCAACACAGGGGGACAGGATAACAAGAGAGCAATTCTAGAAGAAACTGGTCTTGAGTTTGATTGTAGGTGCGGCCTGTACAGCAGGCTGGGTCGGCCGGGCTGCCGCCTTTGCCGTGTTGCTAGCCTGATTGGCTCGGATGGCGGTTTCCAGGCGGCTCTTGAGCTCTGGCGCTGCCCCAATCACGGTCTTGAAGGCAGTCGGATACAGGGGCCCAATGCGCATTAGATCTTGCAGGGCGAAGTCGTGCAGACCCTTAGAGGCAGGAGGTGCAGAAGCAATAGTGTTCTCATCCAGCAGATAGGAAACCAGAGTGGGCACCAGCAGGGCCAGGAGCTGCACCCCTGTTTCAAAACAATTTGTGCACCAGTTAAATTCTGACATTTTCTTCTTTGTTTAGGGGAAGGGGGGAGTGGTTTCCCTAACAGCATCATCAGAGAAGCATGGCCAGCTTTAAACTGCAAAACGTGCTGAGGTCCCATCACGAACCACATATCATTCACCCCTCAAGCACTCCGGTTTACACGTGGGCAGGTCAGCACATGCCAAACACAGCATACATAGAGCGGTGGAAAAAAAAAAAAAAAAAAAAAAATGAGGCAGATGAAAGTTCTATCAGGATCTGTGTTCAAAGGTGAGGCACAGGGGCTTTCAAAAAAAGGGACATCAAAAAAAAGAGCCTAATCAGTTGCTTCTACCCATTCTTCATGTCTATATCGACATGCTCCTGCAACCCAAATGCTTCTGCTGTGAAATGAAATTCAATTATTCTGTGAACTTTGAGATCTACAGGGGCAGCAGGTGACAGAGTGGTTAGAGCTGCTGTCTTTGGACCTGAAGGACCCATGTTTGAGTCTTACCTCCTGCTTTAGTACACTTGACCAACATATTTACCTTGTGCAGATAGAGTAAAAATTACCCAGTTATATAAATGGGTCAACGGCTGGATGTGTAGCTTAATGTTGTAAGCTGCATTAGAGAAAAGTGCCCAAAAAATGAATAAATGCAAGTTTACATTTAGTCAAGAAAACAGGGCATTATTAAGCTGATCTGAAAATGAGAGGGCTGAAACTAACAGTTGCCTTAAACACGTGGCATGTTTCCCTGATATGTTTTATTGTTAGCCATAGCTTTGCTTTATTATTTATTTATATATACATACAGCAGGGCAGCTTTAACCAATATCAGTTCGGGGTAAGTACCTTAATCAGCAGAACTACAGTGGGAGAATGGATATGAACCCAGGACCATCCCCCTCACTTACGGTTTTGCTCCTGACCCATGGCCACCAGGTTTTCGAGCACTTTCACGCCCTCCTGGACAGCTTGCAACTCAGCGGTATTGGTGGGTCGGTTGCGCTCCACAGCCTTCAGCTTCTCCACCACAGGCGGTGCCAAGGCATGGATGTAGGGTGTGGACAGGGCCCGCTGGGAGTGCTGGAACACAGAGAGCAGCAGCTGGTAGCACCTGGCCTGCACCTGTTGGAGAAACGACCGAGGTGGAGAAAGTGGATGAGTTGGGAACAGTGGCACTGCTGTCACAGGGAGGAAAGATGGGACAACTTGGTGATTCAAAACATGATTTAACACATACTAGGACCCTGCATGGAACCTGAATTCAAAACCTCTGGCCTCCCTGTTGAAGACAAGGGTTGACTGGCTTTAAAAGTCAACAAATGCAGTTTGAATAGGAAAGAGCATAAAAATAAACAGATTATAGCTGTGGCTCTGTGCCTTTGCCTGCATCCTCTCTCTAAATGGGAACAATCATGTTTAGCTGTTTTGAACCCCCAAGAAGACAAATGTTGCATTAAGAAACGGCACACAGGTATACCCCATGCCTTAGCAACAGGGTTAATTTCCATGATAATGGAAATTCCATGTTAATTCCATGAAATCTCTCCGCTGTGAGGGAACTGACTTATGGAAAAAATAATCACTTCCCAGAAAAAAATTATTTCTATCTTGTAATGTTTTCTTTTCACTTCATCCTGCTTTGCCTTTGTAGCCTTTCCGTTTCTGCTGGCACTTCCTTGTCAACCTTTTTAGGAGACATACAATAATCTGGCTAAAGGATGTTTATTTTATAGAGAAATAAAGTCCACGCCATCACCACCTATGTCTTTCCCTCTGCAAAGTACACAGACAATATGCTGCTACAACTGCTGAGCTGCATCCCTAACGTATGTCTGATGCTAGATGATCATTTGACTGTGATCACTGTTTATAGCAAAACATAAAAGTTAATACACAAGATTTAGCCAGAAAATAGCCAGACTGACACCACTGAGGGACAAACACTTTGGGGGTTTCAAACAAGTGTTTATCTCTGTCCCAAATCATCTGATACAAGCCATTGTATAGAATTTAAAAAATAAATAAATAAATGAAAATCAGTTGTGGAAGTAAAATTATCATCTAATCGGCCAAAATGCCTCTGTACCCAATAATAAACTCAGTGTATGAAAAAAGGTATGCATCTCCATAAGCTTCTCCTTTTGCAGGACCCTATCAAATAAGGGCTCATTGTAATACTGGCCTTCAAGATCACACAGATTTATCAGACAGGGGATGATGAAATACACTGTCCACACTGGCGGGAAGCTCCTCCAAATGTTCAGGAGTCCAAATTATTTGTCATGTGAGTACTGAAAGCTTACGCATAAGCACAAGAAAATCACTTCCTCAAGGCATTTCCTGACCACTTAGTCCTATCTGACTTTGACATACTGTGGATGCACACAGATCCATGACGGGGAGGACAGGTTGTGGTTAGACCCCTGTGGTCCCCGACGGTCTCAACTCGAACTAAGCTCAAAGGAGTTCACATCTAAATCAGCAGGATCTCACTGCCACATGACTCCAATGCACTGCACACTCCTGTTGGGACAGTGGCCTTTACGTTACTCAGTGACATTTAAGTTGATTTAACATCTCTCATTGACACAGCAGGTACAAAAGAACTAATACAGTCATAACCCAAGATATTCCCCTTTGGGCTACAAGAAATTTCATTTAATACCACTGCTTTGGCTTACAAGGCAACCGTGCCAATTTGTTTGGTGTGAATTTTTTTCTATTGTTTTCATTGATTTTTTGTCTTTACTGTTCTTTTTTAATTGGAAACTGACTTAACACATATACAGAGAATGACATGAGTGAATGTTTTGTTAGTGAGCTATTGTTAAGTGCACAGTCTCTAACAGCTAGGAAAGAGCTCAACGAGTACAGGCACAGTCATACTGTAATACAGAGTAATGAACGGAAACTGCACTGTTGTGTGATACCAACAAATGTCAATTACCGAATTATTTGTGTTCATATTAATGGCATATGGTGATATTTTAGTATAAACAGCTGTTAATTTCTGGACTCAGGAATGTATTTATTTTTTGCCATTGAAACTAACCGAATCTTTAATTCATGAGAAAAAAGTATGTTGTAATTTAGAGCAGAGAAATACCTGGCGGGCACAGTTTCCAGGGAAAGATTTAGTACAAAGTTATATACAAAACAGTCAATAAATTAGACTTGTTAAAACAAACTTCTCCCTCACACAGAACCAAAGCACAGACCCCACACATATGAGGATCAACCTATGCTGCTCTGCCTGCACGTGGGATGGCTCAGCAATCCAGCGTGTCTCTCTGCTCTGCGGACTACATACACCGGTGCACCAGCCACTGCTCTGTTATGAGTTTCCCCACAGTAA
The DNA here is from genome assembly GCA_900497675.1 of Arapaima gigas. Classification (NCBI taxonomy): domain Eukaryota; kingdom Metazoa; phylum Chordata; class Actinopteri; order Osteoglossiformes; family Osteoglossidae; genus Arapaima; species Arapaima gigas. The sequence goes on from UFQX01000108.1 coordinate 641,668, forward strand.
CTTTCTGTCTGCTTAGAGTGGGTAGATGGCAAAGTGAAGAGTGAAATAAGGGCATGAGCATGGGAGCTTCTCGGAGCTCCCTCTCTCTCTCAGAACTGCTGAATCTGTCTTAATATTGAAGAAGAGCCTCAAAACTCATCTCTTTCAGGCTCACGTCTCTGCTCATCACCTAAGTGCTCCATAAACTAGCATCACCCCATGTGTCGCAATCACTTTTGTATTTTGTACCGAATCGTATGTCACTTTGCAGAAAAGCACCTGCTACATGAATAAATTTAAATTGAAGGGCAAATCCAGAGGAGCAACACAAGTGATAATGGCCTAGGTTTGGTGAGGCAGAAATATTGGTTGTGGCAGCCAGTACCCATGGGTCGCTAGAGTTGAGGGCATTCCGGAAGCGGTCCATGCAGCCCTTCTGCAGGGATGTGACCCCTACTACTTCTGCGCTGGTGGATAGCAAGAAGAGGGTGATGGCCGTCAGCATGCTGACCTCGTCCATGTTGGGCCTTGACTCGTCTAGGAGGAACACATTGAGACTTTATCAGTTTTTAATCCCTCCAGCAAGACCTTGACTAGATGTTAAACAACATCAACCTGAATAATGCGTGTCTGTAAGTATGAGAGAAGGCGGCCTCATACTAGGCTGGGAGTACTCCAGCACAGAAGCCAGGCTGCTCCGCACAAGCCCTGTCCACTGCTTGTGGGTCTTCTCCACCCGAGACAGGGGTGACGTGATGATGGTCTTGATGCCCTGCAGGGCAGCTGACACTGGCAGCGGCACCGTGTTGTCTGCTGTTTTCACTGCCGTCTCTCGCAGGACCCCCGTAATCAGGAAGAGGATTGTAGGTAGGATCGTCATGCTCCCTGCAGAAACAATGGTGAACGGTTCACTTTCAGCTGAACAGATGCAACAGTTCCCTCTGTTGGAAAACACTAATGCAAATACATGTCTTTCCAACTTTCAAAATCATTTTCACAACCCTGTCTGTGCATTTGCAGACACCAGTCCCCACCTGCTGGAGAGCAGAGAGACGGTAGCTCTGCCAAGATAGCGACAGTGGCAGCCACTAGACGGGCGCTGTCCTCAGGTAGCCGCTGGGGTTTGCGCGTGGGGAGACTGGGTGAGTCAGCTACGCGGGCATTGAGCTGTGGCAAATGACGCACCAGGATGAACACCAGCAGCTCCATGGCCGCAAACACTAATGACTTCCCAGGAATCAGCTCCCCCGTGTCTCCGCCTTCTCCCAGGGCAGGGGTCGCGTCCTTCTCTCTGGCCTCCTCTTTACCTGAGGGGGAGGGACAAATTCACTTGGCTCAACTGGAAACAATAATTCAGCCTTCTGTTTTTTTGCTCTGAACAGATAAGAAATAGCTCCCAGTAGGATAATATATGCTTGTAGTTCCTGCAAAATTATAGCATGAGCATAAACTTTTCCTCTCTTTCTGAATAATGTTAGAAAAATACAGTCACACACATTGTCAGATGTTATCAAAATATGCAGAAATGCATTGTATTTGTAGCTAGAGTGTAGAGTTTATGCACTTCATAAAAGCTCATACGAATAGTTAAATGGATGAAGTATGGAGTTCAATTATTATAGCTATAGCTGTTATTTTTATGGAGCCTAACCTACCAATGAATTGAAGAACATCTATTATTAAATTTTATTTTAGTTTAAGTTTAATTTGACTGTGACACAGAGGATAAAGGTGACTTTGGATTAACAAACAACAGATTTCCAGTCATAATGAGTTACAGGTTAGAACAAAAACCACCATAAAGATCAGCCTGTGTTTTTAATGTAGACGAAGCTAGAGGGCTGTGTAGACAGTCCATATTTCAAACATTTATACTGGCAAGCTTTCTGGTGTGGCATCAAGGGAGAACACAGCATCAATGAATGTCTCATAACTAACACTGAGGTTAGAACAGCCACTCACCTTTGCTGGTTCTCAAGCGCTGCAGGTGGTTCTGGGCAGCGCGGATTGTTTCCTGCACCACGGCGGCGACCTGCAGCTGCAGTGCAGGAGGGTCACGGGTCAGCAGCAGCCGGTGTAGGACGTTGAGCAGCTCCACACCCAGCAACTGCAAAACAGACAGGGAAGATTCATGAGAAGAATCGAAGACCAGGGTACCTCAACCTTAGACCACCACCCACAGCAGCAGACCTGGTCCTCGCCGATGTGCGTGCGGGCAGACGGCGAGTCCAGCAGTGTGCACAGCGCCTGCAGGCATGACATCACATGCTCAGTGGGCTCCTCTGGACGTGGGAAGCACAGGAACTCAATGCTCACGCCTGGGGAAAATGACCAGACAGAAACTTTACATTGATCCAACTGGCAGGGATGCTGACCCATGAAGAATCAAAGACAAGGTACTGGGCAGTGCAGAAAAATTAACCACTTCCCCGAGTCACTTCCCTTACTGAACGGCATCATACCAAAAAGCAGATGCAGCCGGTCCTTGGCCAGTCCCTCAGGGTCTTTGATTGCAACAGCAGCAGGGCTAGGAGCAGGGCTGGGGCTAGGAGAACTCCGGGAGGGTTCCTCGCTGCCCTCGTTGGCACCGAATCCCGTGTTGCTCAGCCACAGTGCGACAGCATGTAGGATGGGTGCCCAGGAGCTGCGATAGTGCAGACGTGCTGAGTCGATCGTCTCAGGGGTATAGAAGGCTCCTCCTGTCAGGTCAGAAAGGGAAGGTGGTGTCACACCCAGAGAAGAAAGTAATGCAGACATGAAGCTACATCACCAGCATACCAAGGTGCTTCAAAAATAAAAAAAAACTCAAAGGGGTTTTATTAGAGACCTGAATGCTTTTAGCTGCTAAATGGCAAATAAATCTGTGTTCTATGAAGGGGGAAGTGAGGGACTGACTACGATAAAGTCTTCAGGACAGACACATCGCTGTCTCTCTCTAATAAAGCAACAAATGAAGAGCCGATGCAGAGCACGCAAAGACCAGCCTGAGGGGCCTAGGGAATGCACATTTACTTATATAGCAGACTTTTCTACAAAGTGACTGACAATGTTATGGTACTTTACAGTTACATGTCCATTTGTAGCTTTAGTAACTGTATTAAAGGGGTAAACTAAGCCTGTTCTACCGGAGCCTTTCTGGTTCTAGTACTGTTGCAAGGTGCTTAGAACCGTAGCGTACCATCAGGGGGCAGTTGGCTGGCAAACTCAGCAGGAAGCGTGAGCAAGGCGTAGTCCCGCAGTGCTGCCAACCACAGTCGGCTGAGTGACGGTAGCTCTGGCTGTACCAGCGTGATGAGGCTGTCCGGGGGCAACACATCCAGGTCTTCTTCCTCCTCATCTTCGCCACCGCTACGAATAGGTTGGACCGGCTGACTGTCCGCCTTCTTCTTGATCTCCATAGCAACAATGTACACCTGTAAGAAGTGGGGACAAAATGAATGGGTACAATAATAGAGATGCAAACCAAGGGGTCAAAGAAGGGTAAGTGAGCTGTTCTGACCTCGGCCCAGGCTTTCAAAACCGCTAGTTTCTCCATGGTGGTGGCGCTCTCGCTGTACAGCTGGCTGGATGAACTCTTCCCAGCCTGCACTTTGTCCAAGGAAGACACCAGTAGGTTGTGGACCCGACGCAGGTCGCTCAAGTCACTCACCACACCGCTGCCGATCCAGGTGCTACACACCTGAGTCAAGACATGTCGTTACTGAGGTGCCATAACCACACCTTCAGAAACCAAAGTCCCTTTCCAGCTTACAAAGTGAAATAAAACACTAATTAGAACATGAACTTTTCTCTTTTTAAATGAGCTGATGAGAGTGAAGATGTACCTGGCAGGCCTTGGCTGTGATGTCAGAAGGGGTGTCAGGTGAAAATGCTGGTCGCAAGGCTGCCCCAACCTGTGACGCGTGAAAACAGGACAGCACATTACTGGATCTGCAGTAAGCACTTCTGAGAATGAATACACACACACACACACACACACACACATACACACACACACACACACACACACACACACTATTGATTAACATAGCCATTTGCCAGTGGGCTTGCACCTTCCTCCTGTTAGTGTCCACATATTTCCTAGTCCTCACTAATGAAATATTAAATGGCTCTAATAGAGAAAGATACACAATATACCGTATACTGCTGCAGTCATTAGTTCAACTTACGTAGCGTTCTGCACAAGGCCTTCACTAATCAGGCCATATGGTCGAACAGAGGTCATGGACCAATGAAAGCCTTTGGTCTGGGATTCTGTCTGACCCGGTGCCAATCAGAGGCCTACGGTGAGCATCAAACTCACGTTGGCTTGATACTGTTCCAGGATGACGTGCCCTGGGAACTCTGGTTCCGGCACAGAGGCAAACTTCTTGATGATGTCCTCAAGTGCTTGCAGGCCAGCCATGCGCAGCTGATGGCTGTGGTCGGTGGCAGCCATGAAAGCCATTCGGATCAAGTCCGAGAGGTGCAGCACAAGCAGGTCACCTGATGTGGACAGAAAGGGGGAACTTCTCTGAGACACAGAATTATTGATCTACTTTAATTAGAAAGCCTCATATGACCAGTGAAAAATCAAACTATTATGCAATTCAATTCATTTAGGTTTCCATCTACCTGTAATGAAGTACTTAAGTCATTTACATTGATTCATTCAGCTGATGCTTTTCTCAAGTTAATTTTCAGCTGCCTATAAATGAAATATCCATAATAATTTTTATTTATGCAGTTGGGACATTATATCAGTTCATGGTAAGTATCTTGTTAATGAGTACTACAGCAGGAAGTAGGATTCAAACCTATAACCTGTAAGTGCAAAGGTATCATCTTTACCACTAGACTAACTGCTGCCCCTTCATTAAGTGCCAATTAGACGACGACGACGACAACAATAATAATAATAAAAAAAATTTCAAATCATTTGAAATGATCCATTATTGCTGAAAGGTCAACAGGGCACACACCACTTAGCAGATCTGACCCATACCTTTAGGGTTCTTGACTTTGGCAGAGCGAGCGCTAGCCAAGTCAAAGTGAGCCTTGTTTGCGTTCTCACACAGCATGATGATGCGGCACAAGCAGTCAGCTGCAAACACCCGTGTCACCCAGCGAGGGGCCACGGACAGCTTGGACTTATCGTCCTCCCCCAGCCCTGTGAACATGCTGTCATCGTCCATCTCATCTTTCTTCTCGGAGTCTTCCTCTTCTTTACCCAGCTCTGGTGCCACTGCACCTCCGACTTCTACAGGGTAAAAAAAAAGGCAATTTTACAGTGAATACATGAGTACAGTATCCATACACCAGCCTCTGTTCCCTGATTATTATTAGTTGCCTCTTGTTCAGTTACTAATAAAATTTCTCTCTAATGACCTTTCTCTACCCTCCAAGCAGATAGATGGCAGCGAAGAACATTAAAAAAAGATTAGAAGTGGAACCAATTTAATTCAACTTGCATCCACATTGTTCACAGCTTCTGTCTGGTGTTCCTGAGTGTTAGTAATCAACAAGATGAACATTGCAGATGTTAACGGGATGTATCTATGAGCACCCAGCACTGAATATGTCTGCATACAGAGTCACTCACATGGAAGTGGCTTTGAAGTTACAGAGTGAGTTACGAACAATATTCTTATCCCAAATGTGCTTATAAATTCAGGAGCCCTTGTACTTACTTTCACCCCTATCTTTTTAAACATTCTGTATGGACTGTCCATACTGTTTTAGTGGCCACCTACCTGTTGTGGCAGCCAGCACATCCTTGCAAAGCTTCAGCCAGTGAGACAGCTTCTCCACAGCGAGAGAGGACAGCATGTGGCCCAAGGTGTCATGGATATCAGAGCATAGCTTTCTGTCCGTCTCTCGGTCCAGCATACCAAAAAGAACGCCCTCCAGGCCAGTCTCTGTGATGTTGAGGTCTGAGCGAGAATCAGGGTGGGGGGGGCACTTTGGTGGGACTAATTGCACAATGAGACTTGTGGAACAAATATGAACTTGAAACCCTCACTCACCATGACACATTCACAAACATAGTCAAACCATAAACACAGAACTGAACATGCTATTAAAAAAAAAAAAAAAAAAAAGATGTGGTTGCGATCACTTGAAGACGTACTGATGGCGGTGCCGTCCTTGCTGTCTCCAGCCTTCCTTGCCAGGCTCGTGGCGTACTCACATACCTCAGCAGCCTCCCGCTGGGCAAGCTGCCGCAGACAGGCCACTGCGGCGCGTCGCAGAAGCAGGTGTGAGCTACACAAGTGCTCCTGGGAGTTGGGAGATGAATGGAGAGGGGTGTGGTCAGTATAAAAAGGGGAGGGGAGAAAGGAAAAAGAGGAACATAATCAAATGGGTGTACCCAGTAAAAGGCTGGGCACATGGTTAGCAGGAGTTCTTACACAGAGACAGGGCACCAGACTGGACAGGTTGACATGCCGTGGGGCAAACATGTGCAGCTGCTGCAGACAGGAGATGGCTGCAGCCTGCACCAAGGAGTCGGAGTGGTCTTGCATGATAGCGCAGCCCACCAGGCATGATGAGCGGATGGTAGAGATGGTTGCACTGTTGCCTGGCAGACAGACAAACAAACAAACAATTCATTCAGTCATTGAGGAGTCGATGCAATATAGATGGTACAGAAAACTACCAAATCTACCAAAACAAGAGGTAGAAGATATATAACAAAAATTATAATGTAATAAAACTAGAAGAAGTATGCAGTATTTACCAACAAAAATCAGTCGAACTTATATTAGCTAAACTAAAGTCAAGCAGCTTGACCAGAATAATGCTGTAGTACCATCATAAGACATATGTTTAGGTCTTAACATAGTCCACCTTGCAGCTCTGGTCCCACGGTGGTAATGAGTGCCCCCAGGCAGCGGCCCAGGCACTGGTGCACCTCTGTGTGGGAGGGTGGCACAGTGAGCAGTAGGGTGAGCACCAGTGACAGTGTGGGCTCCACGTAGCCCCGGTACATTGGTCCACTGGAGTCCACAATGAGCGCCAGGGAATGTAGGGCCCATGTCTGCAGGAAGGCGAGTGCACGTGTCAGAGAGATTCTTTCCCTCACAGAGTTCACTTTATCATTTTCTGACACTTCTCTGCAAAGCAACTTTGAGTGATGTACCTGTCGACAAAGTAAAAATTTTTACTGTATCGATTCAGGGTAACCACCTTGTTCAAGTATGTTATAGCAGGTGATGGAATTTAAACCTGTGCCTTTCGAAGGTAAGGCAACAGATCTAACTACTTACTGCACCATCCGCTATCCACCTTAACTTTAGACAGCAAGTCTTAATTTGGTTAACAAGTTTAGCAATTTTAACTTAAATTTTAACTGATTTTTTTAAAAATCAAAAACCACCTACAATGGTAAAATTACATATCTTCTTCAAAATTAAGGAATAAATAATTACGTAAAGCTTTGTTCTCATATTTCTTGCCAAAAACATCTCAAAGGTAAAGAATTAAAGTTCTTTTTACAAGATTGGGTATTTCACAAGGAATCTGGACAACTGTGCATGTTCTCATTAAAACTTACCGTACCCATTCTGCCACAAAGGCTTTGTTTGGATTGTTTCTTTATTTGATACATTTAACCAAACTTATTTACAGTGTTACATTTGAACGGCTTACAGTGACTTACCTCATTTATGCAGCAGAGCAATTCTTACTGTATCTGCTCAGAGTAAGTACTTTGACTGATACTACAGCAGGAATAGAGATTTGAATGTGGGTCCTTTGACTTTAAGGTGACAGCTCTAATCCTACACCACTTGCAGTCTTATGTTCAGAAATGTCTTTATGCTTCTTGAAGGTGTGGTGGTGTTCCTCTCTGAGTTTTGGAGGTTTCTACTTAAACCTCTTGATCACTAGTCCTGATGTGAGTCCATGTTGTTACCTGCAGCCCTTTACAACCATCTCACCCTAGAGTGCTACTGTTCTGAACTCCTGAGGGGAATGCGACTAGCTCTCTCACCTGGACCTCGTGGGAGGTGCCATCCTGGGCTAAGGCCAGCAGGATGCTAACGCTAGTTTTTAGGTGCTGGCCAGAGCCGATGCCGCCCACGTAGCGGTGCAGACAGCCGAGGGCGAGGGAGTGTCCCGTCCTCGACACCACATCCCGCGCGGATTTCAGCCTGGACAGGCCCGGGAGAACAATGACATCACATCCTCCTGACACAATGTATTGGTCTACAAACATAATTCTGGACACCAATTCAGAAAGACCACAGAATATATGTGAGATGTGTGACTAGTGTGGAAGGCCTGGGTGAAGCAGTAGAGGGGGCCATAAGCTGGACAGGCTTCAACATACTTGTCGAAGCTGTGCTGAGCCATCCTTGCGATGAAGGTGGCCTCCCCCACCACCTGAGCCATGCGGCCAAGCGCCTCTCCTGCCGCACAGCGCAAGATGGGGTTGGGGTTGTCCAGTGCTCCCATTACCAGTGCCAGTGCCGACTTGCGCACCTCCTCAGGGCCCAGGGTGCTCTTGTTCTCTGCAAGACCCTGAGAGATGGATGCAGGGAGGGAAAGCATTAACTCCAAGAGAGACTCAGGGCTATACTTTAGAGACATGATCAGTTTGCCCCATCAGCATAAACTTCCTGGGGGGTGACATGTAAGCAAGTTTCAGTGTCAGTATCATCAGGAGCAAGGAGCGCTAACTAGGTAGAATGGGGAAAGCCTAGGGCCTCACCTTGAGTGCACTCAGCACCGCAGTGAAGATGTTCAGCTGGACAGCCTGCTGCCGGACACCTTTGGCCTGCTTGATACACTCGGCAAAGTGGTCCAGCATCTGGAGTCTGTCTCATACACAGATACAAGTATGATCAGTTACACTGAAACCAGTTAGATAGGCTTCCCCTATGAATGACCAGCACTGGCCTCACCTGTGCTTGAAGGAGACGTGAGGGAAGACCACCCCAAAGAGGGCCACTGAAGCGTCAATGACCGACACCCCGAGCGGCAGGGGGCCTGGAATGGCCTCACCCACAGGAATGCGCAGGTAGATGGAGGAGGGGTCGTGTTCAAGTGCCCCACTTCCTGATGCGCTGTTGGGCTGCAGCTGGGGGGGAGGGAAAGCAGCTTCAGATCTCTGACTATTGTAAACCAATTAGTCTTGTGATATGCCCCCATTTCTGATTTTATAGTTCAACTGCACATGGTCTGTTTGGCATGGCACCCGTTTCACTCCACCTCTTAAGCACGACCCTGCTCCCTCACTACACTGGCCCACCACTGACCTGATCCTCGATGGACTTGTGGTCTGTTTCCTGCAACCAGGAGCCCATGAGCACGCTGTCGTCGTAGTGACAGAGGGAGCGCAGCAGGGAGGTGGTGGTGTTGGCTGAGTTGTCTGTCAGGGTGAACTCTGCCACCAGCTCCCTCAGGAGGGCGTTGAAGCTTCCTAAAGGGACATATAAAGCATAAAGAACCAACCGTCTAAAAAATAAAACTAAAAAAACAGATATGCAGGAATAAAGAAAAAATGAGAAGGAAAAGTCACTCACCCTCATATGTCTTGGGGGGCAAGAGAGCCAGGATGTCATAGAGCCTCAGCCTCACCATGGCAGCACTGGCCTTCAGATGAGCTCCGTGCACCTTGATCACTGATGGGACACTGAAAACATGCTAGGGTTAGGATGCACCCTGGGACTCAGGACTGGAATGCTTCTACTTTGTAGATTAAAAAAACTGTCAGCATCACAAGCTGGTCCTTAACCAGTCACATTCCCCCAGCAGCACACCAATCACCACACTTCCTGAATACTCACTGTGACATCATGGTCATAGCGCATTCAATGGGTGTCATCAGCCTGCGAATCACATCCTCAGTGAGCAGCTCAGGGCAGTGGGCCACGAAACTCCGCATGGCTGGGGAACAGGAGGGGAGAGGTCCACAGGGCAAAGATTACTTAATACACTGGCTCTTTATGTTACAAATGTTCAAGTTTAAAAATTTTCTCTGATCATTTCTTTTCAATATTATTTTTTTTATTCTTGTCTTTATTGCCTTTAGCTGACAATAAAAACAAAACAGAATAGCAAACTCAAAATATGGAAAAGTATTTTTTATTTTCAGTTATTTTAAATTAGTTTTAGTTTCTGTGTAGCTCAAATACCATGTAAGCATTTTTTTTTTTATTTATCAGCCAGTATTTCTATAGTACCTAAGCAGCATATAAACTGAAGGACATCTGTGTTAAGTTCCTACTCATTGTAACTTAGTAGTAAAAATAACTCTGGAGTTACAAACAAATCAAGATATAGACAAAAATCAATTTCCAAGTGTTCATAATGTGAGGAGCCAGTAAATAATAGAAACGTATTAAAAAAAAAAAAAAAAAAAAGCCCCGAAAGTGCNTGAGGAGCCAGTAAATAATAGAAACGTATTAAAAAAAAAAAAAAAAAAAAGTGACTGACCGCTTAACAACAAGGTGGAGGAAGACATGGCTTACCGCAGAGTGCCCCGGCCCGACCCTCTAGGGTCACTTGCCAGGTGAAAGAGTCACCACGGGCCTTCTCTGCCTCCAGCTCCTTCTGCGAGCGAGGGAACACATTACGCCACAACAACAGCATCTTGGGAAGGTGGTACCGTACTAGTGAGGGACCTGGGAGACAGTCAGACAGGAGATCAAATCCCAAAAATGTATTTTCTTATCAAAACAGTTTTCAAAATCAGTTGCAATGTAGGATCTGTACATCGAGTTACTTCTATGTTTTACCCATTTATAGAGATGATTAATTTTCAAAGTATCAATTCATAGTAAGCACCTTACTGAAGAGTACTAACAGTGGGAGTTGTGATTTGAACCTCGGTCCTTTTAATTGTAAGGAAAAGGTTCTAACCACTACACCAGCTGCTGTAGTCCTACGAGTTCTAGAAGCACATACAAGTGTAGAACTTGCGCACTGTGTGAGCTGTTTTGCATGAAGGCATCCAAGGCCAGGAAAGGCTTATAAGATATATGAATAGCTTTGGCAGAAAAGAAACTACAGAGCCAGAAATAACAGCTACAGAGACAAAGAGAGGTAGTCGGATCGCACCCAAAGTCATGAGGGCTCCCAGCAGCAGCCAGCCAGCCTGCGTGCGCTGCAGAGATAGTCGGCTATTCTGGGCTGCTGTGCGGAGAAGGTCCTCCGCGATGCTCACCACCATCTGCCAAGGGGGACAGGATATTATTCCACATCCACACTAAATAAATATACTTGGAAAATGTGTAGGATAACAAATAAAAATGTCACAGCTAACTGCAGATAGTGAAAACAGAAAAATAATAAACTTCTCATGAACACAAAATCAAAAACCAAAATGCAACCAGTCCTAAACTACATTAAAGAGATCAGTGTTTGCCACAGCAGCTGAAGACCCACATCATCATGGTGGCCAGTGGTCCTGGGGTCACTTACTTTACCCTTGGCATGAGGGATCCCCAGGGGGCACTGGTGCACACCCCCAAGCAGCGCCGCCATGGCGAAGCTGTACCCACTCACAGCCTCTGGGGATGACTTGAGGCTGTTGATGCGTTCTGCACAGCGTTCCAGCAGAGGTGTGAGCTGGTAGGGCAGCGCCACTGCAACGCAGCGTAGGCACCAGGCTGCCGCCAGTCGAGCTGCCATACTGGGATGCAGAAGAACTGATGTCACAGTCTCCAGGAGACCTGGCCAGATGTCAAAGAGTCAAAGATCAGAATACAAATCAGTTATCAGACTGATAGACAAGACAGGGTATCAGAATATAAAGTTTCTTAAAAGCATGTCCACTTCCAGTTTATTGTTTACAGACTGTTCTTGACTTACGACTGCATAAGGAACCGACAACCAGGTCATGATGCACATCGGTCATAAGTTGAATTGTACTCATGAAGAGAGTGATTATAAGAGTGTAGTCCACCAAACACTAACTTCTTTTCCAACAATTCTTGATGATTTTGACCTATTTTGGTTTATTTCTGGCCACATTACAGTATATTATCCACACCATTATTCAATCATTTAGTACTGTGTTCTTTACCAATGTTTCTTTTTAAAAACTACATGCGTTGATAAAATTTTTTACATTTTTTGGTATTATATACCATCTGACACGATCTCTTGCAACTGGGAAAACGGCAGCGGTCTTGGGAAGATGTTTATTGGTTGTGAGAACAACTAACACTGTATGAAATGCGAGTAGATGACTGCTGGCTGCGTGTGGGCGCTGCTGTTATGTCGTAACATAGTTTCATACACAATCTTTATGATACCATGTCACATGCAGAATACTCAGATACACAAGTACAGTGTTTTAATGCATTTTCATATTTTTTTTCTTTTTTATCTACAGTACAAGCTATAAGTACTCGATCATATTGTAGTACATGCTTCCATACAGCTCCTGGTAGATGCCATCATTCCGCTATGACGTCGTACTGTACAGGTACTGTACCTTCTACAAGATGTTGACGTGCATGTGTTTTACTTAGCTATAAGATGCTCATTAGCTTACCAGAATTCCTGGAAATCATTAAAAATGACATTTTTTGACAATTTTTGTCCATTCCTTTTATTATTAGTGTTACCATTATTACTTATTATTGACTCTCGCAAGTGTGAGTCCTTTGTATGTCAAGTACATCGTAAACCAAGGACAGTCTAAATATCTTTCTACACGTACTGTACCTATAGAGGGCTCCTGGATGAGGGGGGCAGCAGTGGCACTCAGGCTCTGCACCAGGCTTCCCAACTCCTGGAGCGCACACACCATCACATGTTGGCTTGCCGAAACATCCGCAGATCCTGCCTTGCTCTCTCCGCTGCTGTCGTTCACCACTGTCTCTGTGTAAGGGATTAGGGATGGAGAATCTCAGACAGAGTGGTTCTGAGTGGACTGGAACTAGCTAACCCAGTTCAACATTTTAAGACAGAAATGAACTGACAGATTTAGCCCCCGGTTAGGGTCTGTAAAATCTCTAATATAGCTATGCAAACAAAAATCAGAACAACTAATTTCATTATTTTATTTCAGAATGCAATTACAGCATGTACCAGGAAAAGTTTAAAAAATTATGTTAAAAGCACAAAGATCTATTTTCCCAGTTGAAATTCCCAGCTTGTGGGCAGCTTTCAACCCCCATTCAGTCACCCAAGTAGGAGGGTGATCTAGAAAGCACGGGGCTGGGATAGCCACTTCCATTTCAAACTGTTGTGGATTAAACTGGTATAGGACCCGTATGACGTCCATACAGATAATAAGCCAGCACATCACAGGAAGAAACTAACATTTGAATCATTCTCCTCTACCCCTTAAGTCACTTTGGTTCTGAAGCTGCCATTTCAGTAGATTCCAAGCAAAAGCATTTCAGTGTGATTGCAAAACAAGCCACACAGTAAAAACTTAAAACAAAATAAAAAGGAAAATTAATTTTTGAAATGCTGAAAAACAGTTGTGTGAAAAAAAAATGAAAAGCACCTTAAAGGCATGATGGACAACATATTATGAAAACAAACTGCAATATTTTATCAGTATTATGCATGAATAGTGTGCTACAGTGATTTTAAGCAAAACTGGTCCAACTCCCAATTGAAGTAACGTTATCTTTGCAAGGCACAGCCCTCATTTAAGACTTTGACTTTAAATGAATGTATCTTTTAGCATGACTGCAAATGAAAAAGCCAAAGAAAATGATGGCATGCATCACCAAACTACATCAAGCTCACAGCAAACAAGACATTGAACAAGTCATGAATGTGCGAGTTTGAGAGAAGGCGGCAAGATGGAGATCCATGGACAAGTGACGTAAAAGAAAAAGTAAAAACGTGAAATCCACCCCAAAACAGGCTAAACAAAACCACTGATGATGAATACTTACTCTGTAGTCCTCTGAACCTGGACATGCCCCCCCCATTGAGCGCCTCCTTACCCACAGCCCTCATTTGCTTGGCGATGGCCTGGCAGATCTCACGCCCAGCAGCAATCTGTGCCTTCTCGCCCAGCAGGCCACCCAGGGTGGCGCGCAGCACAAAGGAGACGCAGCGGCGTGAGTACACTGCCTCCACATGGGTCTGTGTTGCACGCGGGTGGGATGCCAGCTCCAGCACGTGGGACAGGAAGACGGCGAAATTACGCTCCAGCCACTGGCCGCCCAGTGTGGTCACAAACACAACATATGCCTGGTGGAAAATTAAGACATGGTTGAGACCCAGTGAACATCGTTCTGATGCTCTTAATTATTCAGATATGACCGCCCAGTTGCACTTACCTGTGTGACGCCCACCCGCACCTCTCTGCTGACGGAGGCTCCCCCTTTCAGCATTTCCCCCCCACTCTTGAGGAATCCGGAGCCCCCACGCAGGAAACCTGTAGCCATCAGCTCCAGCACCTCCTCTAAAGTGGCTCTCTTCACATTCTGGCGCATTACTGCATTGGGATTGGGGTCCACAAAAACACTGTACAGCCAGCCAGTCTACATGACCTTTACTGAGTAGCCATTCATTCATACATGCATTATCCTTAACTGCTATATCCTGGTCAAGGTTGTGGCAGTCCAGAGCCAGTCCCTGAATCATTGGGTGCCAGGCTATGACACTATACCCAAGATAAGGCTGGGCCGTTGCAGCTTGGCCACACACACACACACACACACACACACACAAACACAATTTGGAGTAACCATTTAAAGTGAGCAGGAATTGGTGCACCTGGAGAAAACCCATGCAGCCACGGGGAGAAAATGTCCCAACAAACCAGATGCTTTAGATTAAAGCAGCAGTTTTAATCACTGCACCCCATTCCACCCCTTTACTTCATAGTCTATATCAGTAGTTCTGTTACAGACCACAGGTTGGGAAACCATTGTCTATATAAACAGAAAAACTTTTGCTATGAAGCTATGAGCCAACAGGTACACAGTTAGAATAGTCAACCATGACAGATAAAAATTCAATGGCCCAAATCTGATGACAAAATTCTACAGATTGACCTCACAGAAACTCTGCCTTACCTGCAGCTTGCTTGGGCATCAGGGCAGTAGCCATCACGGTGCCCAGCAATTTCGACACAGCCACACGGACCCCATAGGTGGACCCCTCCAGAGCCTTGAAGCACAGAGTAGCTACATTCTCCAGCTCTGTAGTCCACATGAAAACGGCTTCGTTCTGCAGCTCCAACAGGCACTGTAAAGGAGGCAGAGAGATGCTGAGAACAACCACCTGGCTTGTGACATCACTGATTATCAAAACAAGTCCTACAGAAATGAACAAGAAAAAGCCTTTCATGTCTTTTATGTCGTGTCTAAGTTTGCAGCTTTGCATATAAATGAACTTGCCTTGGCAACTGCACAGCGGACTGCCATGGACCGATCTGTGAGTAAGGATCGGGCGTTCTTGTAAATGTCCCGGTGACAGGAAGCAGCAGCTGCTCCCAGTCCTCCAAGCACCTTCTGCAGGCTGAGCAGGATCTCCCCACGTCCCTGTGACTGAAGTAAAAATAGGTTAAGGACAGGAACAGGAATCACTCCACTCCACTCCTACATTTCCATTTTTTCAGAAAGTACTACACACATTACATTCAACAAAATGTCTCTGTTCAGAGTCACATCAAATCCCTAAACATGTTAAAACAATAATGGAATGAACGACAACTGTACCTCAGCACTCTTCAGTGCCTTCAAGAGATTGTTAATGGTGTCTGGGAAGGAGCTGCCAAGCATTCGACCCATCTTTTCATAGAAAGCCCCTACACAGGCCACTGCAGCTCTGTAGAGAAAGACAGGTAAGATGAGGAGCCTATCTTGGCATACTATACGTAATCAAAGCCAACAACAGCCAATGAAAGTGAGAGGCAGTCAAATACAGCTGATCACAGCCAACCCCCACCAATTAGAGTGAATCGCAGCCAATAGCACCCAGAAAAACAGACGACCACTACCAACAGCCAACTACACCCAAAGAGCCAATCGCAGCAAACTACAACCGACAACTGCCAATCACAGATAACCAAAGCCAGAAACAGCAATCCACAGCCAATCACAGTCAACCAATCACAACTTTGCAGAGCCAAACAACATAGTTGAATGAAATGCAAGCCCCTAAACCGTCGAGGAGCTCTGGCTCATTCAAACTACTTCCTCAGGGGTTGGCAGTTTAAGTCCTTTTTAACATTAATGTTTCATTCCAGTTGATCGTTCAGTTGCTTGGCTTTGACAGGGATTTGGAATGAGTGACTCAAATAACATTAACGTAAAAGCCTTTACAGAGACTATAAGCAAGTGGTCAACCATGAACCATCAAGAAACATTTTGGAATTCCTGGAACTAAAATGGATCCATGAGGATTACTGTGACTTACAGCTTGGTTGGAAGGTATGCAGGTGTATCATCCTTGCTCTTAATAATGTCATTGCACTTGTCAAGGGTCTGGAATACAGTGAAGGTATCACCAATGCTGTAGAGAGTGGCCAGGTTCTTGGCTAGCAACTTTCGGGTTGGGGGTCCAGGGGCGCTACTGATCAATCCAGTCAGCTGCTCCACCAGCTTTTTCTGCTTCTCCTTCACATCCACCTGTTCATACAGTCATCCATATGCATATATAGACCAAGGCAAATAAAAAAAGTTTAAGTTACCCAAAGTTTGGAAGTCACAAGAAACAGTAAGACAAAAATTTGGAGCTCTCCCACCTTGTTTGCAGCCACAAGGACTTTGTCTAGGAAGCGGAGCCATTCAAAGATGAAGACAGGCCTTTTGGCCTCAGTGATCTGTGCCAGGGCATCCTCGTTGAGCAGCAGACTGTGAGCCAGCTCCATCGGATGACCCAAGAAGCAAGCAATAACTCAGAGAATTATGGGCTTCCCAGCACAGACCACCCACTGAGATGGCAGAGGCTGTGAAGGACAGAGACGGGCATTATTATGAATGTCCCCAAAAGGCACCACAGGTAAATGTGGAAAAAAGGAATAATCAAAAACCAACAGCTGATTAAATAACTGTTTTTATGTTTGCAAAGTGAAATTCATTATTATTGTTAATGATATTATTTTATTCATCAGGAGACACGCTAAAAACACATATGAGCAATGTTGTGGTTTCATTAAAACCCTAGAGCATACAACAGTAGAAGACATTTTCTCCAATAATGCTCAGTCAGCCACAAATTTTGATCCTTTGGGTGAAAACGTTCACATTATTTCGTACTTGCATTACATTTCATTTCACCATATATGAAACCACATAAAGAGGTTACAAGGGATTGGCAAGGCAACGATGCGATGTGTTTACCCCACGCTGCTGCTGCAGCACCTGTGGGTATGACAACATAACCTCCTGCTGCTGAGATACAGTGATGTCACAGTTTGCAATACTCAGGTTTGGTCAGCAGGTTTGAAAACATGACTTCCTCCTGCTGCTGGTAGGAATTCCAATATTGGGTATGAAAAAATATGGCAACATTCCAACACATATGATATTATATGTAGATATGACGACTCACCGATCCTCTCATATATTCACTACATGCTGCATGTATAAATATGACCTTATATGGGGAATGCAATGACAGCACATGTCATCCATACACCTGTTATCACAGAACAGTGGGCGAAAAAAACCTTGGAGTAATTCATTACATTAAACAGGGAACTGTTGTTTAGTTGTTGTATATGCTATTGGCATAAAAACGGATTCGATGCAAAGAAGTTAAAGGGGAGACAGCTTTACCGATGGTCCACTTGAGATACGTCAAATACATAGATCATCCCGAAACCGACAGGGTAACAACCCGACTTACTGCCAACAGGAAACACATGTGTCATCAAAATAATAAAAGAAATCGAGATATTCACTGTTATGCGTTTGAAATGCGAGATAACTAGTTAATCGCTATACCATTAAAGTCTACAGTACTTACATCATTCATTGACTTTATACGACAGACAGGAGAAGTCTTTCGATCGTATAGGGATTTCGTGTACCCGCTCGCTTTGACAGTCTCACTGAATACTGTATAACAATAATGTGACACTAAATAACGATCAAACGTCTTTTTTTACTGACCTGCTTTTCGCCTCTTCCAGCGTTACGCTTCTGTAGCTACGCCGAAACGTGTCACAGTGAAACTTTTCCGACCGGAAACACCAGTAGGCTCCTACAATGAGTCTGGTTTTGCTTAACTTGCGAACATATTGCATTTACAGAATCATAACATAATAGAAAGGCATTTAATAACATACAAAATAATCCCCTTATCTGGGAAGTGACAGGTTTATGGTTTAAAACAGAAGTGTACAAAAAATTGCACTTTTTGGAACCCAATGTCTTTGAGTCTGTTAGTAACCCGGAAAGGAAAGGGCAATGGAGAAGGGTATTCTTAGTGTTCCGAGCTAATTTACCTCAGCGCCGGTAATTTTGAGTGTGGTTTTTCAAAAATCCACAGTTCTCTGTAACAAGATGTCAGACGATGAAGAGGATTACATGTCGGACGCGTTTCTTAATAAGATGTGAGGATTCGAGCTCATTTCCGCTGGTTAGATAATGTTCGGTGCAGTCGCAGTACTAGATGTCAAAAATGTCTCTTGTTTTACAAGGTGATAGGGCCAATCCACAATCCTGTTATACTGTTATTCACTGAGGTCACGCTGTCTGCCTCTCTATTTTTTCCCCATTAGACCAGATGTGAGGCCAGGTATGCCCATGCTGAAGCGGGTGAAGCAAGCCCTGAAGAAGGAGGAACTTCACAAGGAAAAGAACCTGAAGAACCGGCAAAAGACGTACAAGGAGCAGGAGCAGGAGAGCCGGGAGTCAAAGCTGCAGAGCTCCATCAGCAATGAGAACAAGGGCTTTGCACTGCTGGAGAAGATGGGCTACAAAGCGGGCCAAGGCCTGGGGAAGGATGGTTAGACTCTTTTGATGATCATAATGAATGTGTTTGCAGTAAGTGACTTTGCAAGATATTTTGTATTTCTTTCTTTTACAGGCGCTGGAAGAGTTGAACCAATTCCATTGAACATCAAAACAGGTATGGGTTTTGCCTTTATTTTTATTTATATATAGCTATTTATTTATTTAGTTTCCCCAGATCAGAATGGTTTGACGCAATATGTCTGGCATTGCCAGAAGAAGCTAGAAGCTTGTGTCATTAGTAGATATCTGAGCAGTGAAGGGGGCAAAACAGTTAAAAGGAAGCTTTAAAAAACCCAACAGATCGAGGAGGTATTGGAATGGAAGAGGTGAAGAAGAGGAAAGCGGAGGAGAAGCTTGAACACCACCAGCAGAAAGTGCGCATGCAGCAACAGGCTGAGAAACAGTCACTTGAGGATTACAGGCAAGTAAAACAAAATGTTGACTGCAGACCTGAGACATGTTATGTTCCAGTTTTCTTATAATAATCAGGTTGGTTTGTTGCTTCTTGTTCAGTGTGGTGCCTTCTGTAATATTTGAGATAAGTGCTTTTGTGTGCTTCTGTAAAGCACAGGGTCAGGATGAGAGCGGAGAGGGAGGAGCGGCAGACAGAGGGAGATCTGCAGAGGAGTCAGCGAGTCTGTGAGCAGCTGGACAGCCAGAAGGTCAGCAAGGGCCTCCATAGTCTAAGCATAAAATCTCACTTCAATATAGATTTACCATTACAAAGTTATGTTGTAACACCAAAATGACCTCTTTTTCTATATACTCTTTATTTTTTCTTTTTGGTGCTGTCAGGGAATCACTCTTCCCAAGGAGGATTGGTACTGGCCTAGTACAAAAGAGAATGACGAAGATGATAGCACAGAGGAAGATGACGATGAGGAAAAGGAGCTAAGTGTTAGTGCTATTACTTTTTTTTGTTAATGTGGAACACAGGAATGCAGGACAGGTGCTTTAGGAAGTTCAACTGGAGGTTCAATGGATTTCTTTTTATGTTGTCTTTAGATGTCATTAGTGTACAGTAATACTTTGGCTTGAGTCATCAAAGGTTTTGTGATTTATTTTTAAAAAAGTATGAAAACTGCAGTGTTAATATTTTTGCAACCAATGCCTCTTGTTGTCAGTGGTAATTCTAGTTATTAAAAGTGATTTTATACACTTATTTTAATTTGTTGTTAATTTCCTTTCCAGGCCCTGGACAAGTTGCAGATTCTAACATCGTATCTAAGGGGAGTGCATTTTTATTGCATATGGTGTGGGACAGCATACAATGGTAAGCAATCTGATGAGTGGCAGATGTTTTGTTTATAAGTTCTGCTTCTGTTTAAAATTGATATGAGAATATACGGTCATTGAACTCTGCAGATGAAGAGGACTTGAACTCCAGCTGTCCTGGAGATGCAGCAGCTGACCACGACTGACAGCACTGGGGCGACATCGTGTGTTTTTAGGTTTCATATGAACTTGAGTTGATGCTTATTTTTGTCTGATATGAGAATAGTGCTAATAATCTGTAAGACATTGTTTTGAGTTTTTATGGACTTATTTAACATTAATTATAAATCACATTTTTGTAAGCAATTCATGTTCTTCATATACCTTCAATTTATTAGTTTTGATAGGAACACTGGGAAAGGAACACTGTAACTTAATTTGTTTTCAAGCTTTGGTTTCATTCTTAAGGAAGGAGTTCTCTCTGGTACTTACTGTGTATCTGAACATACTGTAAGTACCTGAACTGTGTGTAACTGAGAAAGAAATGTCATTGGTGTAACAGGTAGGGTGCAGAGGACATGTTCTTCAATGTTCAGGCTTGCCTGATGGGTCCCCAGGTATTTCCATATATCCACTTTGAGAACTGTTTCTAATTTTTGAATTCCTAAAATACCTGAAATGTTACACCACTGCCTTCTGTCCATACACCTACTGTTTTACCACAGCAAATAGATGGCCCATTGAAATATAGGGAAACAGGTAATAAAGCACAGGTACTTTTATTTTTATCAGCCTGTATATAACTAATGCCACTTTCCAAGCTGATTTACAGATGTAGGTTTGCACAAAAATTGTACAGTATTTAGAATGTATTATTATTTTTATTATGATTATTAATAACCGTTATCTGTCTTGAACCGTTTTCCAAGCTGAATTACAACATTCTGTTTGCAATTATTATTTTTTGTTGTTCTTAATAACCATTATAAATCTTACTTCTTTTCTGAGGCGAATTTCAAATGTACGTTTGTTTGTCGCTCAGATTAACAAGCGATAATCCCCCAGCACTGGGCTGCCTGCTGCCCATAGTGAACCAAAACCGTCGAACGGTTTATTCAGTTTTTAGACAAAGTAACCAAAGGTACCGACTGCGACCCCCCCACACGAAGCAGCGTGCCTGTGACAGCTGTGTACAGCGCTACGCAGATAACTGCGGAAGCTTCTTTCGCCCTCGCGCTGTCGACGCGATGCCTTCGCGGCGCCCTGATTGGCCGAAACGCTGCCGTCGTCACCAGGGAGCTGTGACGTACTCGACAGGAAACAGAAACTTTGTAAGGCGTCAAAGTGAAAGTTAGGTGGGGCCACCAGGTCTCGCTACGTGGAGAGCCGACATCAAAATCTTGCTGTCCGCACTGACTCCACAGCAGAGGTGGGTACCGCGTTGGGGGTCTTCATTCCTGTTCAATATGGATATCAAACAGCGGGTATTAATGCATTAATGCATAGCAATAAATATTTACCTATAACAGTAAACGTGGCTGTGATCGGATCCGTAGAGAAAGTGCAAACATCTGACATCTGTAATACCATTAAGAAGCTGGTTGTAGAAATGGAAAGATGTGCTTTGTCACACCGTGCCGTGTTACGCTTTAACGGGATTGTTTATTTTGCAAATATAAGACGTGGCTATTGATAAACAATGTTTTGATAGGAAATGGAGGGGATGAACTTCGTCGCTCAGTTGAACGAATTCGCACAAAAACAGAACCAGACCCTCACATTCGAGAAAGTCGCAGTTTACGGACCTCCCCATAATCCCATGTAAGTTGGAACATTAAAATACTGCTAAATTATATTTATTTTTAAGTCTTTACTAAAATGGTACTGTCTCCATCAATGGCCTTCTCGTGTTTGTAAAAAACAATATTTTAGTCAAAACACAATGTTAGCTGTATGACCATGAAGAGTACAGTAGCTGTGTTTCATTGCATATGGGTAGCATATGATTCACATATTTGCAGGTTCACTATGAAAGTTGTGCTAAACAATGAAGCGTATCCTGAAGGAGAGGGACGGAACAAGAAAGAAGCCAAACAGAATGCAGCCAAAAATGCTCTGCAAAAGCTGTGTAAGGAAAGCGTGCAACTCAATGATTCCGTAAGTAATTAATTACTATTGGAACCAGCAGGTGGCGTAGTGCCTAGAGTGACTGTCTGGCGCTCAAAGGACATCTGTACAAGTCCCACTCTGCTGTGGTACCCTAGAGCAAGCTACTTACACTGAACAGATACAATAAATGATCCTGTGCTACAGTATTTACAGTACTGTGCAAAAGTCTTAGGCACCTGTGGGGAAAAATGCTATAAAGCAAGGATGGTTCCAAAAATAATGCCATGAATACTTATTAATCAATAAACCTTCTAAAAAGTGCAGTAGATAAAAAAAAAAAAAACCTCAATCAGATCAATATTTGGTGGGACCACCCTTTGCCTTTAAAACAGCATCAATTCTCTTATGCAAACTTGCATGCAGGTTAAGGTAGAGGTTGGTAGGTTCTTCCAAACATTTTGAGGAACTGGTCACAGTTGTTCTGCAGACTTTGACTGTCTCTGCATATCCTCCCAGACTGACTTGATCATGTTGAGATGAGGGCTCTGTGGGGACCAGACCATCTGTTGCTGAAGATAGTTGTGTATGACTGAGATTGGGTGTTTGAGGTCATTCTCAGGCTGCACAATGAATTTGGGACCCATCAGAAACCTCCCTGATGGTAGATAGGAACCTACCTGTACTTCTCAACACACATTCAAGTTGCATGCCTAACACTTTTGCACAGTACTGTATATCTCTGTAAAATTGCAAGTTGCTTAGAGCTAAATAAGCATAGTAAATGTACACATGAACAGAACATGACATCCAGCTCATTGTGTAAGGGAGAATATCTAGAAAGATCTTTTGAACTCTGCAGATCACTGTTCCATCTCACCTGCAGCCCTGCATGTGTGTCTCGCTGGTTCCTAAGAGGTTTACAGTACAGTCATTTAATACATAATTCCAGACAGCTATTTCCATTATTTATTACTGAAAAAATTATACTTCCCAGCCTGTTTGAAAGCCTCCAAACCAACTTTCCCTCATATCACTAAAACACCTAGTAGCGCACACACAAACATATACAAACACACACACATGCAAGTTTCCTACTGGTCAGTGTAATGAAGTCATCTAATGGGAATAAAACGTCTTCTCACATTTAAAACAGACAGAAACTTTTGTTTCAGTTCCATGTCCTTTGGGAAACTTTCAAACAGAGAAACTTGGTGGTGGAAGAATGCAGAACAATTCAATTTTTTAAGTAGTGTAGAATGTAATGTTAACTGTGTAGGAGAAATATAGCATAAAATGCTCACCCACTTGACCAATCATGATCAAGATATTTACATATACATCTCCTCTTAAAGACACCGCATCAGCATCTGGCTACATGAACTTTAAAATGCCTTTCTCAGGATCCAAGACTCCTTGTCATAATGCAGGTCTCTTAAAGGCATATACATGGTTTATGTAGAATGTCCATTATATAGCACACATATACATAGTGTGTAATGTATGTTTTTTTTTTTTTTTTTTTGGTAACACCTTTTTACACACAGATGAAATTGTGATATTGGAATTTTTGGGGGTTTTTTTAAACCTTTTTTGGCTGGAGTGGGTTGTATCAAGCAAACTGGGGCATTCTAGTGAAAACGCATAAATTGAGACTGTAAATGGAGGCGTGACTGCGCTGTGCAAAACTATTTATCACAAGACTACTTTAAACAATTTTCCAGCAGTGTGACAGTGAATTGCTTCACAAAAAAAACTTGCTTTAAGACCACAACTAATTCATCTTCTAATGTGTTTTCACAAGCAAACAAACCCTGACTGCTGACACAAGTGGCTTTAAGTGTAATTTTCCTGGCTGCCCTAAGACTTGTACATGTGTGTAAACAATCGGTAAGCTCTTTTCATTCATCATTATTGCGTATTTGTTAAACATTTGTCCAGCGCAAGGTCACAGTGGTCAAGAGTATATCCCAGAAGAATAGCGTTTAGGCACGGTACACCTTGGATAGGATGCCAGTCCATCACACGGAAATCACACACATTCATTCGCTTGCAAAAACAAATAACGTTTTAGAGCCACCGGTTTTTTGCAAAATATAGGCTCAGGACAAGTGGTTACTGATGGTGGATGAATGAATGGCCAGTATGCTGTTGGGCTCTGTTACAGTTGGCAGTGAGATCTGTGACTGGTGGGTTGATTGACTGTGTTGCCCATGCTTTTCCGCAGGTCACCAGTTCTAGAGAGTGTCCGTCACCCGTCCAAGGACAAATCCGCCACCCCAATTACGTCTGCTGGCTTAATGAATACGGTCAAAAGCAGAACCTGTCAATAACACCGAAAGAATCCACCAATTTGGCTGCAGCCAGCAACTCTCAGTAAATATCAGTAAATGTGCATCTGTAAACATGAAGTTAGGAATATGACACCCTGACTATAAACTTGAAATGGTAAAGTAGGGGTAGCATCCTGGTCCTCTCCCAAGAGACATATAAACTGCATCCAGTTTTTTTAATTTTCAAAGCTTTGCAGTTTGGTTTTGATTTTTCCTGTTTTCTCACTGTTCTTTATGTGCCTGTCCTTGTAGTAGCTGCAGGTTTATTGTTGGTGACAAGGAATTCCCTGAAGCCTTTGGGAAAACAAAAAAGGAGGCAAAGGAACAAGCAGCCAAGCTTGTTCATCAGGAACTGTGTACAGAATTGACCACCAAGGTAAAAAAAAGAAAGGAAAATGTACCCAGGGGTGGGTTTGAGGGATATGTAACTGAAATGTTAGTTGCACAGTGGTGCACATAAATTTCACACAGTTGTAACTGCTGTACTAATGCCATTGCATCAGGAACTTGTCTTTAAAATCCATCATGCATGTGCTGTGAAAGACAAAAGCATAAATGGTGTGCATTTAGCATACTGTACTGTTTGAACTGATGTATACAAATGCATATTGTTTGTCGCTGATTATTTATTCGCGGCATTCTTAAAATGTAAAATATAGACCACATCTCTTTTTATGTTCTTCTGTGTATTGGATTTGTCTAAAAGGAGCATTTTCATGTCAGATCCCTTGTTTGTGCAACGTACTTGGCCAATAAGTTTATGTCATGTCTGCTGAAGGATCAGGAGACCAGTGATGTTTCAGTTGGAAGAATGGATGAAAGCAGTCAAAGCATCAGTGGATTTTTTGAGAAAAAAAACTATAAAGGACTTCTGAATGAGTACTGCCAAAAGACAAATAGTGTACTTATCTTTAAAGTGAATAAGAGTGGACCACCACATATGCCTCAGTAAGTATCAAGAACACTTCTTTCTATGAAAAGTTTTGGTAAGAAAAGCGTGTTGTTGCCAGTGTGGTTTGGCCTGCATTGATGTACTGATATAATGACTTCATACTGAATTATTGAATAATTCACAGTAGAATTTCTGCATAAGCACTGTTTCAATGTCACTTCACCTATTGAAAATGGTTACATTTACATTCTTTTAACCGACACTTTTCTCCAAATCAAATTACAGCTCCGAAGAAAAACAAGTGCATCAACAGGGGGAGCTTTAGACACAAACACGATTATCAAAGCACAGCTTGCTTGTCTGATACCACCATGTTGATGTTTCCCTCAAGTAGCTACCTAAGGAAGTGATATTCAAAGAGCAAATATGTCGATAATCAGAACAGATGGTATTTTGCTGTCAGGAGATTAGGAAAAAAATGGCTCTGAAAGAGATGGGTTTGAGACCCTTCTTGAATGGTGGGAGAGATTCAGCAGCTCCAAGGGGCAGAGGGAGTTCATTCACCATGTCTGAACCAAAACAGAGAATTGAGCAACTTTCAGTTTTGGGGCCCTGTGATTTTTTTTTTTTATTTTTTTTTGTATGGAACCATGAAGTAGGCACAGATGGAGGAGTATAGATTTAGTTAGATAGGAGTCACTCGTTGTTAGGGAGGAAAACAGTAACCGCTGTTTATTTTGCAGATTTTCTTGTAGAGCCGCTATTAATAACAAGGAGTACTCTGAAAGCCAAGGGAAATCGGTCAAAGAGGCCGAGCAGAACGCAGCACAACTTGCCTTGAGTGAACTACATCTGGAGTCAGACCAGGACAGCGAGGTGGTCACCGTCTTCATTTGTCACAGAACCAAAGATTGTTTGCAAATAATACAGCTCTGGAAACAGAAACTCTCAGAGTAAAAGTAAATTCAATCAATTTAAGACAATTTTTTCCTTCCCACTCCTGAAATGCATTTTTCATCACATGACACCAGTCAGGTGTATTAACAGTCAGTGCCAAGTTCTGTTTCAAGTATTTTCCACCGTTGGTTCTGTTGTTTTGCTCAGGAATCACTTGGATCAAGAAATGAGACTTCTGTTGTTTCAAGTGAATGGTAAGACATTTGAATACTACTATTCAGTTTGTTTTTACCCAGCTCTCTTCTCATCAAGGTGACACTATGCCTGGTTTTATGTATTTGTAGTTTGCTCACTTATGCATCTGGATATTTTTCTAAATTAAGTCAGATTGGTATAGATTGGTTTTCTGTGATTTCTCACAGCAAATTTTAAAATAGCTTTTTTATTTCAAATTTGTAAAAGGAGGTCAAGTTCAGTTTTCTGATTCTGGCACTGAGTACAACAGTCGTAACATCCTGGACTGAAATTGTTCTGAACTGCTGTTACGCACAGCTCTGCGTAGACATTTCACAGAAGCTGAAGACACGGCTCAAAACAAGCAGCTCAGTGTGATTTTCTTTCCTCGCAGTAAATCCCACAACAACAGCACCTTCAAAATTGACAGAGACATCTCGAGCGATTTCATCATATTCAGGGATTCCAACAATGCGCAAAGCCCAAAGGTGATAAGATTCTCAGAGTTCTGATGATTCTTCTACAATTTTCCATTTCTATTCACAGTTGCTAGGGTTAATTTTAAAAGGGAGGACAAGGTGAAGGTTGTATGCACTAGTGTTAAAGTTTGATGATGTTCTCTTGTTACTGTACAGGAATCAACTCCTAAAGTCAAGCCCAAGAAAAAGTAAATACACCTGCTTTTGATTTACAGTATATGCTGCACTGAAAGTACCTTACTTTTCTACATCCATATTCTTATACATAGAGATTTCTGTTCCAGATAATATTGATTTCAGCCTGCATCCATCAGTCTTTTTTATTTTTTCCCTTTCTATTTTTAGACTGGCAATAAATTTTTCAGCAAATGAAAGAAAACAGGTATTTTCTGCTTATGATGCAAATCTACTTTGATTTGAGTGAATAATGAAAAGTTGCTTTGAATTCAGGTTTAGACACATTTTTTAAATTGCAAAAATATTTCAGCAATATACCATTTTCATAATTTTCTTATGTAGCTTTAAACTTGTTAGTTTATGTCATGTTTGTTCATTTATTTACAGTAATCAGTTGATTTCTCTGGACCTAATTGGTAATGGTATTTTTTCTCTATTTTGATAACTCATAACACGTTATTTGATTCTCAAGGAAACCAATCATTCAGGAAACTCTTCAGCAGAAAAAGCTACACCACCGTCCAGGTATGTAATATCCTGTCATGTCATTACTTAAAGCGGCAATTCTCCGATATAGAATAAAATGCATTATAGGACACATAACAAGACGGAGTTCATGTTTGTTTACTTCAAAGTTGCTAATGGTGATGTTTATTTATTTTAAATTTTAATAGCATTTGCAGCCACTGTACCTAATGACTAACATTCTGCTCATTTTAAGGTTTTTGCAGGATTACGATTCAGTTACCCGTATTGGTAAAGGAGGCTTTGGGCGTGTATTCAAAGCCAGAAGAAAACTTGAAAAGCGGTATTTTGCTGTGAAAATAGTAAAAAGCACAATGTAAGTAACTCTTTCTCTGCCCAGGATTCACCCTCACAATGCAGTTGCATCTCATGCACGTTTAGTTTATGCAGTCGAAGGTCTAAGTGAGTAAACAACCACAATGTTTTTTGATTTCTGTGTGTAAATCATCACATTATGCCTGAGTTAAAGAGTGTTTTTAGCTCACTGCTGGGTGACTCTGAATACCTTTGGCACCACCTGCATGTCTCCTCTTTCTCTCTTTATACATCTTCCCTCATGTCCTGTATTACTAATCCATACAGAGCTGTATATCATATATTGGTTGTTGATTTTTAGTTTCTGTTTGGTTTTTCTTTGTGGACACTGCTGGCACCTGTTCAGGCATAGGTTTGATTCTGGCTCAATATGTGTTGAGTTTGCAAAATCTCCTTGTGTCTTTTTGGGTTTCCTCCTGGTGCTCTGGTTTCTTCCCTCAGTCTAAAAACATGTGTTAGGTGTGTGTGTGTGTGTGTGTGTGTGTGTGTGTGCCCTGCAGTGGACTGGCATCCCATCCAGGGATGCCCCCCTTCCTACCTTAGCTAGGATTTCAGGAAAGGCTCTAAACTACTGCAGCCCTGCAACTCTGACCTGAACAAGGAGTTACTGAAAATTGGACAAATGGAAGGATTTACTAGCTTGTCTTTTTTGAGCAGTTTTTGGAATTATATTTCTGTATATTATATAATTTTGTAAGTTATATCTTGGACAGTGGGCAGGTGAGGATACAAGTTGTAAGTTGTGCGCAGGGAACGGGATGTTGAAACATGTTTTATCAGCATGTAAGGTTAGTTTGTCGCAGGGACGTTACACATGGAGACACGATCAGGTGATTCGTTCTTTGGCGGCAGTGATTGAGAGGAAGCGGGTGGAAGTTAACTTGCTGCCGGCTGCGGGAGGGTTGAGGTAGTTGCGTTCGTTCGTGAGGACCAGGGTAAATGCAAGCAACAGCAAAGGGTCGGAGTAGGTAACTGGTCAGGAGCAAGGGATTGGAAGCTAGAGGTAGACGTGGGGAGGAAATTGCAGGTCCCGCAGTGTATTGCACTGACTACACTGAGACCGGATATGGTGTTGTACTCGGAGGGTAGGCGAATAGTATACTTCATTGAGTTGATGGTGCTGTTTGAGGACGACATTGAAGTAGCATATGAGAGGAAGAAGTTGAGATATGATGAATTAGTGGCTGAGGCTCGTGAGTGGGGGTGGCAGGCATATGTCAAGCCGGTAGAGGTAGGTGCCAGAGGCTTCGTGGCAAGAACTGTTACTTCTCTGCTGAGTGGGTTTGGAGTTAGAGGATGTAAGCTAAGGGAAGCGGTGAAGGAATTATCGCTAGTAGCTGAGAGGGCTAGTCAGTGGCTGTGGTTGAGGAGAGCTCAACTACAGTGGGGGTAGGTGGGATAGGGCGGCAGTATAGTTACTGGGGGCTACATAGACCTTTGACCTAGTAGGCTTGGAGGGGGGTGGGTCTGGGACGCCAGGCCTCACTGCTGAGCCATCCGGAGGTGTCGTGGGCCTAAGTCAGCGAAACACCGATGAAGAATGGTGCCTACCTGATGACCCCGGTGAAGAGCTTACAAGGTGGCGTGGTAGGGTGTATAGTGTGTTAGAGTTGGAGGGGAGTAGGTGGGCAGGGTGTTGGATGGGTAGTGTAGGGCTCTATGCTTCATCCCAAGTGGGTAAGCGCAGGATATCTGTCAACTTATCCTGTATATTCGTAATTACTGAGTTTCTGTGCGGTCCTGCTGTTCTTGTTCAGGAAAGCTCTTCGAGAAGTCAATGCGCTGGTGGACCTCCAGCACTCCAACATAGTGCGGTATTACTCATGCTGGGAAGAAGATACAGAATTTTCGATCGATTCCTTGGAAAGCAGTTCACAGTAAGGGACATCTTTCATTTCTTTTTTCCTCATTTTCCTTGAAGCTTTATTCATAAATGTTACATGTTATATTGAAGTACCTTTATCACTGCAGTTAACTTCTCGTACCATCTTGTACCACGTTGCCCTTCAGATCTGACAGCAACAGTTCCGCAAAGTACCTCTACATCCAGATGGAGCTGTGTGACAATGACAACTTAAAAGTGTGGATTGATAAGCAAAATGCCGAAAACAAACAAAGCAGGAGGATGGAAGCGCTCGACGTACTCCAGCAGGTGGTCGAGGGTGTAAAGTACATTCACTCGAATAGACTCATTCATAGAGACCTGAAGGTATGCAAAGCCTTTGCTCCTCAGGTTAATGACAACTCAGTGATGAAGAATAATGAGCCGGTGAATTGAGGAGACTCTTATTTAAACTGCTGAATAAATTTAAAAATTCCTCTAGATTTCAGCATTTTACCTTTACATTTTTCATTTAGCAGACATACACAGCTCAGAGTAAACAAAAGTGCATGGACAGCTGAAGAAGAGCTCTAGATATAGCCACAGGATGACTAAAGCACAGCACAATGCTGTCATTGGGGTTAGAGGGTTAATTCTGGTGTTCATTTATACTTGAGGCTCTTGTTTACATGGCACGATATGGGTACATGGAATTATTTAGTTTTGTCCAGCACATTATTTTTATGCATTCATTTAAGTTGGAGTGATCAGAAGTGAAACCCAATGTTGAGCTCCCCAGGGAAGGATCCACTTAGTTCTGCTTCTAAAACGCTGTCGTTTGCTCTCAATGCTCCTAATAGCCACCTAACATATTGCTCTGGAGTGACAAAAAAGTAAAGATCGGAGACTTTGGCCTTGTGACATTTGCTGAAGATGAGGCTGACGAAGGCCTTCTTCAGAGGACCAAGCAAACAGGGACACGCTCTTACATGAGTCCTGAACAGGTAACTTTGTAATGCACATTCTCTGCTTCAAAAATCTTTACAAATGTGACAGACACATTAAAAATGACACATGCCTATTCTGCAATACAGTAAATTTATTTTTCCATTATCAAAATTTAATCTGCACTGACTGCTTTATGGTGGGCTGAACTTTTACACTTATATGTGTTTCGGCAGAAAACCATGCGTAACTATGACAGAAAGGTTGACATATTTGCCTTGGGACTGATTTACTTTGAACTCCTGTGGGCTCTGACAACTACATCCGAGAAGGCAGATGTGAGTAAAATGTCACCATCACCTTAGGACATTTCTAAGGCGAATTCCCAACTCTTGTAAAATTAACTATACAGCTGTAATTGTTGCTGCCATGGAAACCATGACTCTTTATATGACTTCTAGTGACAGACTGAGTTTTTTGTAATAAGTCTTGCACAAAAAAGTTTAACTGAAATGATGATGCCTGTCTGAATACATATTTGGCTGTATAAACAGTGGTAACTTTACCACTTTACCACCAATACTTACCTGTATTTATACATGTCGTCACCTTACAGGTGTGGTTACAAGTACGAAACAACCGTTTTCCACAAGGCTTTTGTGAGCAGTTCAGCAGAGAGGTGAGAATTGAAAATCCAAGACAATGGGTATTTTACAGCAGATTTAGAATCAAATTACGACATCTTTTAAGTATTCTTAAACCTTAGCCTGAACTTTATTTAACTGCTGTTTGGTGTCACCTGCTCCAGCATAAACTGATTAGCAGGATGCTGTCTGCGAAGCCAGAAGACAGACCAGATGCATCAGAGATCTCCAAAGAGCTGGAGAAAGTTACAGCCTTAATGCTGTGTGAAAGGGAGGTCTGTAGAGAGATAAGATCATTCTGATACCAGTGGAAATTGTAATGCTGCTCTTTTTTTAAACTCTTTAAGTATTTCTAAGTATTGCATAGATGGACTTTCAAGGAATAATTTTTACATTGCCCTGTTCTCAATATATGCAATAACATTTTACATAATCTCTGATAAAAATATACTCTAAATTGTAATTTCAGTAAATGGATACAAACAATAGAATCATGTAAGAAAGTAACATTTCTTTTTTGTAAAAGGTTTGTCTTTCTGGTTCATGAAAATAATTTCAGGATTTTGACATCACAGTGCTGAAATGTCCTACATGTGACTATAGGCATCTTTGTTATAATCAAGTCATGATATGTGAGATTTAAGAGGTATCCATACTGACATGAAAGGCTCTATCATTTTCTCCCTTGAAGTCTAAACCTATGTGTAACTTAAGTGCCAGCTGACCTGGTGTTCATAGGGTAAGGATGACGGTTTTTAACAGACATGGCCTTTCTGCTTAATGTTTTTATTAAATAACTTATGTATTCCTGAATCCCCTCTTTGGGTGGTGAGCTTGTGAATGTGGTCACCTTACAGTGTACTTTCAGTAACAGAAAACAGCTGCACAGCATAACTGTGAAAAAATCAAATGAAAACTCATCAATTTTTATATTAAATCGATACACTAGAATATAAATGTGTATATAAAATAAAGTACACTAAAAGTGTATTCTTGGTTTTAAATTTTTTGGGCCATAGAAACAGTATAATAATGTGAAAAATGTGGTTAAGCAACTCTGGCACTAACTGGTAATGTATTAATATGAAATGTTAATACCACTTGTTATCCATGTATGCAACTTTATCATTCTGCACACAGCAGGGCAGCCGCAGCTCTCCTTTCATACATTTCCTCTCTAGTGTTTGTACGTAGTGCAGCACATCTGTGAAGTAACCATCGGGGGTAATCGTGGTATCTGTGACCTGCATGCTGTCAAGTGTGTCTGAGAGCTTTGATCATCTAGGTATTCTGTTCACTGCTGTTGTTGGGAAATGGCAGGCATAATAAAGCTCGTGTTCCCCGAGTCCTGTCTCCGGAGTCCTTCCTTCGTAACCCTGATGTTTGTACAGTATAAGTGTGATGGTACAATAAATATGGAACTGCTGTTTGTGCCTTTAACACAACAGCAGGAAAGAGTACTGTGGGTGGACAAAATACCTGAAACGCCTAACAGCAGAAGCATCCTTTGCCTTCAGAACAGCTTGAGACCTTTCTGAAATGCTGTCATAAAAAGTACTAAACTGTGTTGTAATGGGATGCTGCATCATTTTTTTTAAAGCCTCCAATTCCTTAAGAGACAAAGGTGGAGATCTGCTTCACACTTTAAGATCCAGAGCTTCATGTAGAGTTTCAGTGATTTAGATTTGCTGACTGGAGAGGTATTGTACTTCATCCTGCCCTTTACGAAGCCACCGTGGATTTCTTTTAGCAGTGTGGTTCTCATCATCCAGGAGTGTAGGAACAAAATGAGGGAATGGGAATTTGCACCACAGTCCCCCCCGATCCTGAAAATCGGCCTTATGTTCCAATTGTGCGACCTACTGACTCCCACAAGATGCCGATACCATTAAAAACCCCCCTCCTATACTTATTTAACAGACATTTGGGATTGAAGGCCCACTTTGGGTCCTCCAAATATAAATGTGTCTGTATGTAAGAAACAGTGTAAAAGATGGACACTGTATTATTTTCTTCCATTGCCCAGGGGTCCCAGTTTATGCTCCTTACACCTGAGTATACACCTTCATCCATTAACCTTCTATACAAGCAGTTTCCAAATGGAGACCCTTCCGTAAATTCCACCTTTGTGACGCTCACAACCTACACTTTTTGTGGTGGTGGTGATTCAACTCTATCGTGTGAAGTGTGTCTGTGTGTCCATGGCAACGTCTTTGACTTGCACATCCATATTTGACATATGATATCATTATTTGAGGCTTTTCCTCTTGACACTTTAAATCATTCTGGCACTTTTGTGTCCAATGCACTTATGAAATGTGGTCTCTTTGCAGCTCTGTTGGTTGTCTCAGGGTGTTTTGAAAACTCAAATATCACACTGGGCCTGTTTTACAGACACAAACCCAATGGCTGGGAACAAACCTAATTCCTCTGCTTATGTTACCCACCAACCCTTGTGCAAATAAGAGCTGTATTTACATTAATATTTAATGTATTTATAATGCAATTCCTGCCCCAACCCCACAAAACGTCGCGAAAGCCACCAGTTTCTACTGGCGGCTGTTATTCACTGCAAATTCCTGTAATACTGATCGAAGCAACATGGCTCCCGGTGGCCCCCCCCGAAGATCCGCGCGAACGGGGTGGGAAGAAAGCGAAAGCTGCTACTTGTGCACAAATCGAAACTCAAGCGAAGCGGCTGCGATCGCGGATGTCGGCGGCAGGTAAACGGCTCTCTTCTCACTCAAATGTATCCGCAACTGATTCGGCGCTAAAACAAGAACCGTTGAAATAATTTCACCGCGGAAACTAGCGGTGTTTCGACTGCGCACTTTCGACGGTAGAAAGCGATCCTCTGTCGGTAGTTTAATAAATCTACGAATGGGCGGTTTAAGTCTCGGCTGCTGAATCGGGGTAACTTGTATAGGTTCATAAAAATCCGTTTCTTTTATTTTTTACTCGACGGTTTCCTCAAAGGACGCACGCAATGTTATACTTAAATAATAATAAGCTTTCAGTTAACTGTCGTTTGAAGAAAAGCCGGGTGATTTTTACTGTATCAGGGTAAGTGCCTTGATAAAGTGGACCGCAGGAGGGTTTCGAACCCGTTTCTTACAGGCAGTGAGGCGACAGCTCTAAGCGCTGACGTCATCACGAAAATGATTTTTAAAAAACAAATTATTATTATTATTATTTAAAATTCAGTTGGTGGTGGGGAAGGTTCGCGTGTCCGATGAGCGCAATAATTTGCAGTGACTTTTGTCCAGCATTAAAGTGTGACGAAGAACAGGCTGTGTAAGAAAAACGGTTATTTCATTTGTTTTTCATTTATTTTATTGATAGGACCGACTGCTGTTGAACTTTTCAGATGGGCCAGTCACCTGCCTAAAAGACGCAAACTGATCTCCCCTCGTTTCTGAACAACTGTATAAATAAAAGAGTAGGCCTCGAGCAGCAGCTGATGTAATGTTAGGTGTTGTCTTGCGCTCTCAACATTGTGGGTTTGAATCCCCTCCTACTGTAGCACCGTTAAGAAAAGTATTTACCCTTAACCGATACAGGAAAGGTTAGTGTGGTGTTTAAATGGGTTAAATCACTGCCCGATTCTTGTTTTTTGCACATTTGAAACAAGTAAATAAATTTAAAACAAGTGGTAGCAGGTAGTATTAATGCTGGAACCTTGAAATCTACATGTCAGTAATAATTCCAGGGAAGAAATGCCTTTGCATATCTTTTCACCAACTGTAAGCATTCAATAAATAATACAAATTATGAATAAACTAAATAGCCCACGGTGTGGTGGCTCAGTGTGTGTGTGTGTGTGTGTGTGTGTGTGTGTGTGTGTTTTCCCCCACGGTCCAAAGATATGTGTTCCCGGTTAACTGGTCACTATAAATCTCCTGTAATGTGTGGGTGTGTGGGGTCACCCTCTGATGGACTGCCATCCCATCCAGCGGCTGGTTTCGGGACAGGCTGCGGACCACCCTGACCCTCCTCAGGATAAGCGATCGATGACGGATAAATAAAAACCAGCACAAACACGGCGGAACCATTTTAGCAACTCCAGCTGTAAAGAATCTTGAGAAGTAAACTGTGAAATATGTTTGCATTAGAACCCCAAGAAAAAAAACATATCTGCGATGTCAGCAGTTTTAGGTGGATATTTTAAAATGTGAAAGTTAACGTTGTTATTTTCCTTTCACAGCATTTACAGTACCAACTAATTTGGTGGAACCAAGGAACCAGCAGCTGGTAGAAAGGAAAGGATACAATGAGCAAAGGAAAACTGGATGCAAGAATATGTGCGTTTTTAAGGAGCTGTGAGCCTGGAGTGCAGAAAAAGGCCTTGGATATTGCAAAGGGTGTGGGGCTGAAAACAGCCAAGGATGTGAACAGCACCCTTTACAGCTTGATGAAAGCAGGTCAGCTAAGTAAGACTGAATCAACCCCCCCTCTGTGGAGCCTCGTGAGTCCAGACTCACAGACTGCTGACCGTGAGGGCAGCAACCCCATGTCGGGTGGTCCACAACTGGGGGCGCAAGGTGTGTCCAAGTCTCAAACTGGGAACACGAGTTTGGCAAGCAGGGAATCACAAGACAGGAGGTACGGGGGGAAAACAGCAGCTTTTTTTTTTTTTACAAAGGGGTGGGACAGTCTTCACAACTTGCACAGGTGACAGAATCGTCACAGATTATGACCTTCTTAAGGTCTTCAAGCAGCAACTAGTCCTACATTAAGAAAAAATCATAAATAAATCAAATATTTATCTATTAATGACTGCTTTTAAATAAGAACTTTTTTGTTTGCGTTGTGAGTACCAGTTATTTCTTGATTCTTATTTTCTCTTTTCCGACTTTCAAGAAAACACTATTTCTTTAACACAGATTCTTTATTTAAAGGGTAAAATCACCGTACAAGGAAGCGGCCACCAACCCCAGCCCAAGCAGCTCCAGGTAAGACATACATCCTACTGCCTTCCACACGCTTACCAGTCCATACTCTGCACTAGAGCGTTTACCACAGTCCGAGACATGCAGATTAGTTCAGTGTTCTGTTGGTACAAAAGGTTAATCACAATTTAGATTTAAATAATGAGCCTGACCGTGTATGTTTATACTGGGTGGAACAATGGTCTTGCAATGGGTGAATGACTGTAAACATAACAGCATACAAACCCCACACTGAATAAAGGTATTATTAGAGGTATGTAAGGTCATCAGACACGAAGGTGGATGTCCTCCTCCTGCTGTGCTTTTCTGACTCTGTAAGATACGTTTACATTTTGACAAAACATTTTAACGCATACGCTGTTTTGTGGAAACGCTTAAGAATGATTAAGAAATGTTTGCATTCATGAATTTTGTGTCTAGAGGCCTTGAAGAATTTTCCTCCGTAGAAATGATTGACGAAGGAGGATTTGGCTGCATCTTTAAAGCAAAAAACGAAGTTGATGGTAAATGGTACGCCGTGAAGATTGTCGGATACAGTGGGTGAGTAATGTGGTTTTTTTTTTTTTTTTACCTTTTCCACTTTTAAACATGAGACGGCGAATTATGGAGCTACTGGGCATTCTGTGGGTTTGGTTTACTCTACGTTTCCTCTGTTGGAAATGTGCTGTTACAAGTCTGAAAAACTGGAGCAGATTTGATTCTTTTTCAGTGATAATGAAAAACGTGAAGTGCAAATACTGGCAAAACTTGAGCACCCCAACATTGTGCGTTATTACACGTCCTGGATCGGTCCACCATACCAACAGTACAGCAACAACCATGACAACCAGCAGCTGTCAAGGTGATGGTTCCTGGAGCACTGTTATACTACGTTTCCTGCAGACCTTCCGCTTCTGCGTACTGTTGCTTAAGATTGTATGAAATCAAAAGCATTCTGTGTTACATCTTTACTTCCTCATGAATATTTTATTTTGCTGCTGTATTTGCATAAAACAAGAAAATGCAGGAATGAAGTTGCAGAAATTCAACAATATGTGTAAGAGAGGTAAAAAAAAAAACTGGTTTATAATAGGACCTCCCCTGGAAATGAAAGAATGGTTAAAACTCAAATGATGGAGGCAACTGTGAAAGTTACAGCAGTTCAGATGCTGTAAACTGGCAGATACCGGTATACTGAACCAATCTTATTAGCTCCATTCCATTATAGGCTCAGGACCACTGTAAGCACAGCAGGTGGAATAACATGTAAACATACAGTATGTCCATCATTTTATGTTACACATGTCATAAATTATGTTGTTCCCTAAGATATTAAGTAACCCCTTGAACGATTTAACAGATGAACAATATTTCAAATAGACTGAAAGATTCTTCCACACGATGCCTTGAAAGCATGTTGAGAATTTGCCCGTGACAATTGGCTCAATTTCTTGCAGTTCCAGCGCAGAAAGTTCTGGATCCATAGAGTTTGAAAACCCAAACTTTGCATCCTACTCTGTACCCAGCCTCAGCGATAAGACCCCGGATGAGGAAGAGGAGTCGGAATCGTGTAGCCAAAGCATCTACTCTGAGTAACGCCAGCCGTCACCAGGCCTCTTCTGCTTGGCACCATCTACCCTTTTGCACATCATCTGAACACCCGTTTGGGTGTGTCCATGTGTGCGACAACAGCCTAACTGCAGGCATCCTCCTTTCTCTCTGTGTGTATCTGTGTGGTCAGCATGACCCCCCAACAGGTGATAGCCACTTCCAACAGGTGCCTATACATCCAGATGGAGTTCTGCGAAGGGGGGTCGCTAACACAGTGGTTCCGAGATGAAGGCAAAGATAGAACCAGAGAGGAGGCTGTGAGAATATTCAAACAAATTGTTGAGGGGGTGGCGTACATACACTCCCAAAACCATATTCACAGAGACTTAAAGGTGAGCACTACATATGTCTCACTCCTGCCCCCCTTTCCTTCTGCCTGGGACTCAGAAAGCCTGAAAGATGGATAAGTGCAAACCTGTACTGCACAGCAGTGCGACCCCAGAAGTAGGACTGGGAAACCGGGGTTCCGGGTTTCCATCCTCACGCCCCGGCTTCATTTCTTTATTGCAGCCAGATAACATACTATTTAAAGACAAGAAAACAATTAAAATCGGAGACTTCGGCCTGGTGACGCATATATGTGATGAAAAAGGTGGCCCGATTTACAGGACCAAAAAGAAAGGAACTGAGTCCTACATGAGCCCTGAACAGGTAAGGAATGCATTATTAAGTTACCGTATCACTACCCTTTAGATGTATTTAGTTAACATTTACCATGACTAATGGACCTAAGTGTTAGCTGGCATTTTCCAAGCTCAGCTATTAAGTAACTAGCAGGGTTGATTTGAGTGCTCGGGTGCATCTAGGCAGATGTAAAGGTGAACGTCTTACAGGGTTACCAAACTGTCGGGATGGTTAGCAGTCAATTGGTTAGTTCA
The DNA here is from genome assembly GCA_900497675.1 of Arapaima gigas. Lineage (NCBI taxonomy): Eukaryota > Metazoa > Chordata > Actinopteri > Osteoglossiformes > Osteoglossidae > Arapaima > Arapaima gigas. The sequence goes on from UFQX01000108.1 coordinate 680,517, forward strand.
AATGTCTAACTGGGAACTTTTTTTGGCAGGAAGACAACAGTTGTTACACTGAAAAGACGGACATTTTCCCTCTTGGCCTGATTTTCTTTGAGCTCCTCTGGATATTAAAAACGAATACGGAGAGGGCCAAGGCAAGTGCACAAACGTTCGCTCTTAGCAGTATTTAAATAAGGTACGGCGCTCTTTTCTTAATGCTCCTCTGCATTCACAAACCACAGATTTGGAAGGATCTGCGCAATAGGAAATTCCCCAAGGACTACCATGACCAGTACACTGCTGAGGTGGGCGTCTGTTCCGAAGAAGACTTTGATGCTCAACACACTATATACGCAGTCCAGAGCCTATCCAAAAATCACTGGGTGCTGGGAGGGGTTCGTCCTGGACAGGGTACCAGTCTGTCGCAGGGCAGCTACGCACAGTCACACACACTGAAAGCAATATGCTGTGATAAAGTAACCTATAAAAACATGTGTTTGGACTGTGGGAGGATACCCATGAAGATGGGTAAGAACATGCAGACACTCTACAGACTGAGCTGGATTTGAATTGACACCTAGACGGCTTAGATGCTACTCCACTGTGCGGCGCAAATTATTATCTTTTTTAATTTCAACGTAATTAAAGGTTTTAAAGACATTTCTGTAATTCCAGTTTCCCTAATAAAAGGAAAAACAGGCTGAAAACATGGCCCAGCGAGCAGTGCTCCTGGCCAGTGGGTTTAGATGGGGGTTTGACTCCTGCTCAGTCTGTGTGGAGTTTGCTGGTTCTCCCCATGTTTGTGTGGGTTTCCTCTGTTCTGTGAATTTACCTTGTTGGCTCTCTGTTCTCCTGTTCATATCAGCAAAACCTCATCCGGGAGATGCTCTCTCCTGAACCTGACAAGAGACCCAAAGCTTCCAGCATCAGGGGCCTCCTCAATGTCCTCAACGCAAAGCCAAGAACCTTTTGACATCGGTGGTTCTCACGTGCAGCTTCTCAGTCTCCAACCCACAACTTCACCACCTGAGCTGTCCAGTATTCCCACTAAGATGCTGCACTTTGCCCAGAGTGTTTGGCTGGAGGTTTGACTGATTCAGTCACTGTGGAGTTTGTATGTTCTACATGGTGGCTGTAAATTCTCTGTAGTGTGTGTGGGGGGGTATGCTCCCAGCCTGGTGACCGTGATTCTGTGATAGGTTCCAGACACCTGGATACCCCTACCCTGACCTGCCAAGAGGTTAAGGTTAATGGATAGATGGATGGATGGATGTTCTACTTTTCTTTACAAATGCCAGGTCAATTCATGTCAATATCCTGGTCACAGATATCCTCTTTTTGTCTCACTTTTTTCCTTAGCTTACAGGCTGAACATGTTAGGTTTTTTTTAAATAATTTAATTTTTTAACAAAATGCACCCTGTGTGACATTTGAGCAGTTGTGATATGACACTGTAGTTTCTCTTAAATATGGGTTTAAGCTGTTTTGTACTTTCTGGGGCCCTTCAGCTGTGTTCCTGTGTGAGGGAACAGGTCAGTGTTTATTTCTGATCCTGCGGTTTCTGCTGTAAATCAGGGCTGCAGTGCTGGACGGTTATGAAATTATCAATACTGACCTTTTAAATGTAACTTATTATGTAACTTATGGGATCATTTTAGGTAAAATTGGCCGCATTAAACGTGTTGCCCAACCTTTATTTAAATGCTGGTGAACCTCTGGCTGCACCTGTAAGTGTATTTACCTTCAGCTTTTTCTGTCACATTGAACTGTAAAAGATAAATGGACATAATAAAAAAACGTTGTTTATGTTGACTAACTGTCAGTAACACACACACACACACACACGGGGAGGAACTGTACCGACAACTTAAAATTGTATATCAAATTCTAAGTGGTCAGTTTAACGGATTTATGGCACGTGCACAATATTCAAAATAAAAATGATCACAACTTAAAGTACTGATAAGTTGGACCCCATCGACTACGTTCTATTTTACTCGTTTAAGACCCACCGAACTGACACATTAGAACCACGCGGCGCCTTAATCGCACCTTGATTACGTCACGGCCGAAGTGTATTTAACAGCCACGTGAGCTCCTTCCACGCACGGCACGCGCAGGTCCAGGGTCAGCATGGCTGCAGCGGCGGGTACCGCGCGCCCCCGACCCTTCAAACAGAGGAAAAGTTTTGGTAAGCCCCCCCTCCCCCCTGCGGACTACGGTCCCCTTTACCTTCCCGCAGCCCCGTGCGTGCGTGGCCACTGACGTTCGCGTGTCTACAGCCAACAGGACGCACGAGGTGGCCGTGATTCGCAACAAGTTCCCCGCCAAGGTACCGGTAAGGCTGCGCTTTCGCAACCCCCCACCGCCCACCCAAGAGCGCCCCCTGCAGGCGTGTCTCCGCCACCCTGCTCTGACCCCGCAGGTGATCCTGGAGAGATACCAGCGGGAGAAGTTCCTGCCGTTGCTGGAGAAAACCAAGTTCCTGGTCCCAGAAGAGCTCACGATGACCCAGTTCGTGAGCGTCCTCAGGTGGGTCTGCTTCACCCGCACCTTCCAGCCCCCCCCCCCCCCCCCCCCCCCCCCCCCCCCCCCCCCCCCCCCCCCCCCCCCCCCCCCCCCCCCCCCCCCCCCCCCCCCCCCCCCCCCCCCCCCCCCCCCCCCCCCCCCCCCCCCCCCCCCCCCCCCCCCCCCCCCCCCCCCCCCCCCCCCCCCCCCCCCCCCCCCCCCCCCCCCCCCCCCCCCCCCCCCCCCCCCCCCCCCCCCCCCCCCCCCCCCCCCCCCCCCCCCCCCCCCCCCCCCCCCCCCCCCCCCCCCCCCCCCCGCGCACAGGTAGAGGTGACCGCGCCCTCGGTCGCTGTGTCCTCAGGAACCGCCTGTGTCTCAGTCCCAGACACGCCTTCTACGTGCTGATAAACAACAGGGGCATCGCCAGCATGTCGCTCACCTTGGCCGAGCTGTACCGGGACCACAGGGACGAGGACGGCTTCCTCTACATGACCTACGCTTCTCAGGAGGCCTTCGGCTCCTCTGCGCCCCCCACGTAGCTTTGCGGTGACTCCCGCAACTTTTTAACTGCTGGGGGCGTATTAGGCAGAACCGGACGGTTTATGCACGTGTCCTACAGGTACGGAAAGTGTTTTAGTCTTATTTATATTCTGCAAAAGTTTGTACATCAGTTTTAATGTAAAAGAAAATAAAATATTTCTACCGTTATGTCTGCAGTTTGTTGTGGACTCGGGTTATTTAGGCTCCGCCACCTGGTGGCGGGAACTCGTCCTTCTGAGATCCTGAACTCAGTCCCGATGCTCCTTCTGCTGAAGGATTTACCTGCTCATTCTGTGTCTCTGCAAACACCCCCCCCCCCCCCCCCCCCCCCCCCCCCCCCCCCCCCCCCCCCCCCCCCCGATTCTTCAGCGTGGGCCGGTAACGCGGGTTCCACTGGCCCTCAGCAGTTGGAGCGGTTTCCCAGCCTTCATACCACTAACTTGCGATCGCCACAAGGGGGCGCTGCTTCGCGTTTAAAATCGACCGTCGTAAAAATCCTCCCAGTGGGTGAACTGGAACTTGTCTGGCTGAAACGGTTCCCCATCGGTACTGGAAGCGTGTTCACGTGTTTGCGCTTTAAACGGACTTCCATACAGGCTGGGAGAACTAAAAATCCTTCAACCCACGGGAGCTGTCTTTTATTGACTAATTCTGCATTTCCATCTTTTTGGTGGACCTCATACCTTCAGCAGAGAGCCTGGGCCTCCTTGACCAATGCTGGACAGGGAGATACTGAGTGGATTACGTCTGTTTAGTTTGGTTGTTTTGACTATTTAAATTGTGCTCCTTAAACAACGGAAGGTGCAACATGACAGTGGGCCTGCTGGAGAGGGCCACGGGTGGGTTTTACAACTGCTACTCAGGCTGCCATTAGGGGGAGCTGTTGCACCACTTCTCCCACCAATATGGAGGCTGTCTGAGCAGCTGTTGAGTGGGTAAGGGGGCTATTTGCTGCATCTCCTAGCAGGTCTAGGTGTGTGTGTGTGTGTGTGAGAGAAACGGAACAAAAATGGAACGTGTCAGCCCAGCGGGGGCCCCTTTCCCATCTGAAGCGGGAGAGAAAGGCCTGGAGTTTCTCTGCCAGAGAAGAGACCCCTGCAGTGTGGTCCTTTGATCAAGGTACCGATATGTGGTTTAAAAGGGTGAATTGACCTCACAGCTCCTGTGTCCCCAACTGACCGCACCTTGGGACATCTTGTGGGTCCTGTTGTGAAAGTCCAAGCCTCTTCTGGAAAGTTCCTCACTTGTTCCTGTCTAATAGCTACATGCTGCATCTTCTGGTCCAAATGCTGTAATTGGGGAAGACTTACTGCTGCTCTATTTTTGGGTTTGTGGGGTCAGCGGTTTTGGTTGAGCTTCTCCTGCTTCCAGTTGCATCCGGTCCTGATATTGTGCACATGTTGGTTATAAATATTGTCAAAAGTCACTTATTTTGTTCATGGTAACCTGGTGATCCCAGCATCTTCATCATTTGAAGACCTATCTGACATGCAGGGTTCATCTCCAAACCAACTTGTAAGTTACCCTGATTATCTATTTAGGCAGCAGGGTGGTTCCCCCCCCTTAACCTTTTCATGGTAAGTCGATCGAAGGTGCTACAGCCAGTTGGGAGGCATCTCTAACCATTAAGTCACCTCCAGGCCCATGTTTGTGAAGAGTTCCCTCACCCTCTTCTCAGTGCCGAACCGCACAGGCTTGGGTTGCTAAGGAACGAGTATAATCGCATGCAGCGAGGAGGTTGAGGTTGAACAGCCAACATTAAAGTGCAGACTGAGGGGATGCGCTTCTCCCTGCGTGCGTGAAACTCCAACCCAGCTCTCAGACGCAGCTCCAAAGGATGATCGGACTGGTTCGCCCCCTCGCCGGCCGCCTCCCTCGGTTTTGTTTTAAACCGCAGCAGGACGGAGGCTGTCCGTCCCGAGGACCCGAGCGGCGATTAGCATCGATCCAGCCGAGACGCGCTTCTTAATTGACTCCTCCGGCAGGCGACTTCACTTGTCATTAATATTTATGTGTTGATTAATAACTCGCTTAGTGTGAAGTGTTTTTTCCCCGCTCTGGACGGGATCTAGAGGAAGGTGGCAGGCGCAGGCACAGTCATTTAAATGTCGTCTTCCAAGGCCACTTGTCCTACTGTGTCACTTATGTTGACTTGTTCAGCAGAGATTTTTTTTTTCCCCCTCCAGAGTGACATGCAGAGATTAATTAGTGTTTTTCTGACACCTTTATCTACGGCGGCTTATAGCCCGGGGTCCGCGACGCTGACCCCCCTCGGCTGGAGAAACGGAGAACGTGCAAATTCCACGGAGGCCGAGATGGATCTGAATCCACGACCTCCTGTGCTGCAAAACGCTGGGCTACTTGTTCAGCCCTGTAATCCTAAATCATGAAAGGTTGCTGCCCTTTCCTGGTCTGGCAAGGTTGCTGTGTGTGTGTGTGTGTGTGTTGCTGTTCTTACCAGTTTGTCTGTTTTCTAACACAGCGATGGCTCAAAACACACACACTTAAACCAATTAAATGGGGCTCCAACAGTGCATCCAAGACGACCCGCTGCTGGTCCCCTGATCGGATAGAGCCCCTCGAGGCTGGCAAGGGGGCGGTGGAGATGAGGTTTGTGAACGGGTGCATTGGGGGTGGATATGGGTCTCTTTGCTCCACATCCCTCCTTTTCCTTCTCAGGCTGGAGGCCCAGAAATGTCATTTCACCCCCCCCCCCCAAACAACCGCCTCCAACCCAGAAACTAAGTCATTCCCCTTGTGCTGGGAGGGTGTTCGCCATGAGGTAACGTCTGAGTCGTGTGCCGCTGCGGGGAGCGCAGATATGGCGCTCCGAACCTGGGAACACGGAGGGGGTCGCGATCCAGACTGTGGCCCGTGGGCTCGTAAACACAGCTATGAAAAAGGCGCGGGTTACATGTTCCCTCTCAGCCCCCTCCGTGTTCTCCGTCTTTCAAAACACGGTCATGCTCAGGGGGCAGGAAACTGAGCTGCTGGCCCCACAGATGCTAATAATTTTGGGTTTTCCCGCAGGCAGCCCTCCAAAGTCCTGCTGCAGAGCTTTCTGCTGAAAGCCACAGCACAGGGGTCTACGCCCACGCAGCAGGGGACTGGTCTGTGTAAAATCACACTCCGCTTGATCCGCTTTTCCAACATTTGATGTCGGAATAATGAATAAATGCCCACGATACTGCATTCAGAGGAATTCAGGAACAGCGGGGCGACACAGATGGTTCTGACCAGCAGGTCGCAGAGACTTTGTTGAACATCCCTGGTCTTGCTGGGGAACACGATTCTGTAAGTTAACATCTAATAATTTATTATTCATTCATTGGACACTGATTTACCCTTTTAAGTCCTCAGGGTCGCTTGAACGATGCCCGTTCGGGGTGGGCGCCTTGGTCCTGGGCACTGAAGCAGTAGGCCATCCTGGTACCTGCAGTTATGAGGCACTAGATGTGAGTAGGGACCATAAACGGTGTCGTTCTTAACTTCTTAACTTGACAGATCCCGGCTTGAACACAGTAGAAAACCAGAGCAGCTTCTCACTGCATTAGAGAATCAATGATGACTGCTGCCCCCTATTGGTGGCTGTAGGTGGAACACCAAAGAACTTCTGAGTTTCCCTCATTTTCCAGGTCGTACTCCAAGTCAGACCAGACCTGAAGTGGAGCTTACAAGCAAGGAGTGCTCTCTTCTAAGAAGCAAATATCAGAGGAATCATTCTTGGTTCACCACAGCTTTGTGTTCCCTGCCTCCCCAACACCCTGTCTGTCCCCCAGCAACCAGTAATTGCTTTTCCAAACACCGTGTGAGCAGTTTATGGATGTTCCTCCAGCATTTTCCCTCCCAGTGTGTAGCTGAGAAGTCCAGTTGCCCAGCAAGGGCAGCTCTGTTCTCTGAAAAATTTCCTGACCACTGAAGCCCAACACCAAACATTTCTCTCTGGAGCTGCCAGCACCTGTGATGTTTGAGGCCAGTGGAAAAGGAGGACTTTGAGTGGATTTAATGGCCCTCAAAGGACTCCTGCTTGGCATTGTGTAGGACTGAGCGGGTTGCGCTGCCGCAACACAATCCCTACAGAAACGGTGCGGGAAGCAGCTGGGGCCCTGAAGCTGAGGCCCGGACTTCCGCTACGTTTTCACAAGGGTTTCTGGGCCGGGACGCGTGTTTGTGCAGCCGTTGGCTTTTGCGGGCGCAGATGCTGCATGCGAGGTTATGAATACCCAACAATGACTACAAGCAACCCACCCAACGCCACCCTCGCTGAAGGGAAGGGTAACCCGGGTAGCCCGGTTTCACCACGGCGATGAGAACCGAACCACCGCCCCGCCCGAGTTCGGCACTCGTTCTTAACAGATGTCCGGCGCTTGCATCAGTCCGGCAAAAAGTCCCGAGTCTAACTGGGTTACAAAACTGGGTTAATACGAGAACACAATAATAAACAGAAATAAATAAATCAATAAACAGAAATAAATAAATCAATAAATACATTTCTTTTGCTGGCAGACGCATTTCATCTCCGCGCTGTGTGGCTGCGGGCTCCGGGAACCAGAGGGGAATAGTCACATCCAATTTGACTGGGTTCAACGGCGTCAGGAGTCTCGCCGGCCCTGACGGCAGCGCGTGCAACGGGAAGCGGGGCGGGGGTTGGATCACAGCCTGGATAGCTTCATTGATCCCATTCGACGGGGGTGGGGGTGAAGGCGGGAGGCCGGCCCGTCTAGTCTGGCGTTCCCGGCTCGAAATCGATGCGGTGGCGTTTGCGCGGCAACCGTTCGAAGCGCAGATTGCTTTCTGTTGATTTGCCGCGCTCGAAACCTCCAGCCGTCTCCACGGCAGCGTCGTCTGAGCGCAGAGTCCATCATCGCGGCCCCCGCCCCCCCCAGAGACCGTGTCAGCGGAGAACAGCAGGAAAGGGGTGGGATGAGGTCACCGGGAAGCCCTCAGAGGTCAAGCCAGGGGTGGGAAGCGTGGGACTGAATGATGAAACTGTCGCTCATTACAAAGAGGGACAGTGACCGCCTGCCCCTCCCCCCACCCCGCGCCAAAGCGCCGGCCTCAAGTCCGTGAGCTTCGTCTTATCACCCCGGATCCTCCGGGATGCTCGCGGGTCCTCAGAAGGAGCCAGGATATTCGCCGGGCCTCCTGTCACGCAGCAGCTGTCAACACCTCAGCGGATGACCTCGAGGCCGCTCTTCTCCTGTCGGGTCTGTCGGCATTTCCACGGAGACGGTGCCCGGTCACCTTCTGTCCGTTGCAAAACGCATTTTCCGGCAGACGCGTCCTTAGGATTCAGCTGCACGAAGAGAACAAGCGCCCTGTCAGCAGAGGAGCGGTGGGTCCCGACCCCAAGTCCAACACGAGTCCAGCCCCACCCAGGACTTTGCAAAAGGTCTCCATCTTTTATAAGTACATCTGCACCTGCATCTTCTTTTCTCCAAAGTGACGTACGACTCACAGTCGTCATCAGCGGCGGACGAAGAACTTTGGATAAGGAAGTAATTGCTGAAGTTCGCTCAGCGGGTCCAGCACACATCACACCAGCTGCTGCACGTAGAATCGATAGGAAACGCAAACTTGATGAGACAGATGGTTCGACGCCAGCTTATGGAGCAGAGATGGGTTTGGGAGCCTGACAGGGATTCAGCAGCTTTGAGGAGCAGAGGGAGCTCATTCCACCGCATTGGAGCCAGAACCGAGACCCTAGAGACTTTCGGGCTCGGAACCCGAGAGACCTTGCTGAGCTGCGGAGCGCTGATCTCGATAAAGTCCGCAGCGGGAAGCCAGAGGGGAGAGATGGGGGGGTGGGGCGTAAGTGAACATGCTTTAGCCAGTCAAACAAAACTCTTGCGCTGTCAAGAGTTTACTAAATAACAGCGAAACGTCTGCGAGCAGCACTTCACCTCAGTGGAACTCTCCTCTGAAACGAGACAGGCACATTGCCGTCCTGCGCTCCCACAGGCCATTCCGGTAATGAGCTGGTCCAGCACAGCTGTCACAGGGAGGCAGTCACCATAGCGACGCCTCTGCCGGAGCCCCCAGGTGGAGTATCTTCCTGACAGAAGTGGGCCACAGCTGCCCCCAAACCAAATACCAACCACGAGAGCCATCGCGTACTTCAAAGGCAGCCAATATTCTGTGAAAAAAAACAGACGGCCTCTTAGGTGGTCTCTCAAATACACAGGTGGGTACAGGTGTTCTTTCTGCTACTTGTGGCACAAAATAGTTGGCTGGAATTTGGAGGATTTACATAAACAGGATGTGACTGTTACCCACGAGGCGTGACTATCTATCTATCTATCTGCTGAAGGTAAGGAGAAGCGGGACTTGACAGCCGCAAATTGCCAAAAAACATTCTGCCGTGGAGATGCTGTCAGGCTGGACCAGAAAGACCTCGTGGCACACGATTCCCGCAGCGTCGCTGTCCAGCCTCTGTTATTTCAACACGGCTCGACTGAAATGGGGTTTGGTGAGTGGAGGATAGAGGTGGATGAGATAGAAGTACAGATAGATTCCCTGATTGTTCCAGAGAGACATACGCATCCTGGGGGGTGGAATTTTCTTCATTTACGCTTCAGATCATCCTGAAAATGGCAACACGGGTTTGTCGGTGGCAATAGCTCAGCTCGGCAGGAGATACAGACCCGCGCGACGCATCTGTGCTCATTAAACCTGGCTCTGCTGGCAGAAGTGCTTTCAGACGCTCTGCACGCCGAGGCTCACGTTTTGCTAAACTCCTGGACCAGCTCCTTCGACACGTTCCTCCCAGTTAATCAGATGCATTTCGAGAGACAGTCAAAAATAACCGAGGCATCTCGTTCGCCCTCATCAATCCGAGGTTGTTGTTCTGGAAGCTCGGCAGGAGGAAACTCCTCCAGCTTTCGTGTTCCCCAGAGCTGCGGAGATGATGAGAAACCCAGCTGCTGCAGCCCGTGTGTCTGACACAGACCGGAGACAACCCAACAGTCACGCTAGGCCCGAGTCGACTCTAATCCCATCGTGCTCCTCTGCCGTACGCTCCGCTCACCTCAGCTTGCTTGGCAGCCCCTGAGGGGGTCCCGGGCTACCTCTTTTTTGAATAAATACAACTTGGTTTCTTTCACTGTTTCTGTTTTCATACTGTTCTTCTTGTGGTGGGAAGAGCGTTCCAGCATGGCGAGGTGCAGGCTGCTGGTAGCTGTGGGAGATCCAGAAGGACAGATGTTACTGTTGACCGAGTGTGGATTCCATGTTTGATCTCTGCGTGACCCCCCCCCCCCCCCCCCCCCCCCCCCCNCTGTTGACCGAGTGTGGATTCCATGTTTGATCTCTGCGTGACCCCCCCCCCCCCCCCGCCCACAAGGTTGCCACTGAGAAGTCCAGCATCCGGAATCCCTCGCCCAGCCTGCGGCGGTACTTTGTGGACTCTTCACAAAGCCTGTGTGTCCCACTCCGGTCCAGACCAGTCCCTCTCCAGTGCTGTTTCCCTGATGTTCCCCAGAAGCCACCGGCAGATCTTCATGCTGAGGACTCCTGAAGGGGGAGCCTGGATTAAAAGCACAGCCCACATTAACTGGGTTCGATAAACAACACTTCTGCTTTCACCTTTAGCATCATCTCGGTGTCCCTGGAGACGGCAAAGCCACTTTCGACTTGTCTTACCCCAACACGTGGCCCGTAACGGTGACGACACCCTGCAGTAAATGGATTTGCGAGGCCTCGGCGGCTGCAGCCTTCGCTGGAAATTGGCCTGTAATGAGGGTCTATTGTTCACCGGTGACACATTTGATTTGTGGAGTTGAGGAAGATGGGTCAGCGTAGCGTGAGAGGATAGAGCTCAGACGGGGGAAGGATGGCGATCGCAGTGCCGGCTACGTGATAATGGATCGCGCGAGAGAACGAACAGCCCGGGAGAACCGGGGCTTCGCCGCCTGTTTAACCCACACCCGACACCATCTTACGGGAATCTGGCTGACGTCACGACGCGTTTAGGGACACCGACGCCCCTTGTTTGATGAGAGGCCGCTGTGAGCATATCGAACGGTCCCACGCTGGCCGCCAAGCGTGCTTTGGGTCCGTGTGCGCCTCAGTTCTCTTGGCCAGATCGACAGGCGCCAGATGGCTTAGACAGCGTGATTAGTCTCTGGTAATAGCAGAAACACGAAAACACGGATGGCAGACAAAACACTGGCGGCCGCGTTCCAGACTCCTCTCCGCGAGACGCACATCTGGAACTGAGCTGAGCCGAGGGCGTGTCCGGTTCCCGCTGGACCGCAACACAAGCGAACCGCCGTGCGTGTTGTGTGGGTGCTGCTCTCAGACGGCTGTGGAAGCTCCTGAAGGCCCCGCCGAAAGGGCTGCTTTGACTCACCTGTGGTGCTCCACAATAGACGCGGTCCCTCCCCGCACGGCCCCTCGTTCCCCATTCCCACCTTCCGCACGACTCCGCCCTTTCCTCTGGCGTCGATCCCATCGGCGATCCGCAGCCAGGAAGCCCAGATCCAGCTTGGCACGCGCTTTCTGTGGCTTACCGAGCTCCGTAAGGATTCTTCAGCGGTCGTCTCCATTTTCGGTTTCCGCGCCTGAACTCGGCAGAACATTACAAGCTGCCCGGTCGGGAAGCCGCTCCCGGTCTCCTCCGGTTTACTGGCAGTTACAGCCAAGTGGTCACGTGAAACTCATTCGCGAGGTTTGTTTCTCCTCCTCTGTGTTCACGTCTGCGTTTGCCCGTGCGGGGAGGCGGACAAACGCGGGAGCAGCAGAGAGCGGGCGAACGCGGGCGACTCGGCCCCCGACGCCAGAGCGAGCGAGTCGCTCCCTTTGACCTTTGAACGCCGATTCCTTGCAGGACCTCCTTAGCTCTTGAAGAAAAAAACCGACAAGAGAACCTCGGAGACGGTGACTCCGACGCGTTCATATTCAGCGGTCGTCGCCGGAAAGTGAACCGTCCTGCTCCGAGGTGAAAAGGCTGAAAATCACTTTCAGGGAAAGGGGGAGGGGGGCTACTTTTTCTAATCTTGCTACCAAGTGCACTGATGAATATTTCATGGCTGCTCTGCAAGGTCCACAAAGGAACGCATGAACATTTAATGAAAGCGCAGGTTAAATGAGACATTTTACGTTCATAAATGGTTCTGAAAAGTTTGAGCGCGTGTGCTGTGCATGTCAATAAGTTCACGCTACTTCTCGACACGTATGCATGTAGTTGGCGTGTCAGACGGTACATCGTGTCAACAAGCACCGTTAATATACGTTCCACAACGTCGCTGTTGGGGAACCAGTAAAAAATACCATCCTACGCCGAGCGCAGCAGGTAGCGCTGTGGTTAACGCTGACTCTGTTGGACCTGGAGGACCTTTTAACCTGCGGAGGAAGGTTCTTACCCTGCAGCGACGCAGTGAGAAGAACCCTGGGATGTGAAATGGGAAAGTCGTCATTAGCTGCTTTGAAGAAAAGTGTTTGAAGATAAATGTACCGACTGCGTTTTGCGACGTTTCACACATTTTTTAACATTGATATCAAAATAGTCACCGTATGACCCTGCACGACCCCCTTGTCCCTGTCTACAACTGGAGAAGTTGGGATTGGTTGTCACGCTTGGCTGCTGACCCTTCATCCCTTCAGAAGGATCGATGAATCGGTCCACACAGGGTCTATAACCGAGTGAGCAGGCGGGTTATTTGGCCTGCGTGGATGGCTGGGTCAAGCCGATGCTTCTTGACCAGGGTCTGGATGGAATGAGAAGCCTCCTTGGTGACTTACTGGCTGAGAAGCATCAGCGTGTGTCCAGCTCACCTGCGATTCTCCTATACTTTGCCTGCATACGGGCGATAGCATTAATAACCCGCCTCGATGCTCCGTCTCCCGGCTGCAGGCCAAAAGGGCGCGCTGCTTCTATGCACCTTCATCTTCTGCACAACGGGGGAGAAAGTACCCCATCTTCTGAAACCCTCTGAAAGCCTTCAAGCAAACAATAGCTGCAGCTCCTGCACTCTGACCTGGGGGGGGTGAGGTGTACCGTAGTAAATAGACGTCAGAAGGTGCCAACATAAACACGCATGGGCACGTCACGCTGTGGATACTCAAAACAGCCGCTTGCGGACAGGGCTGGGCTCCTAGAACGGAGCTTTTTTTTGTTTTGCCAGAAGGCATCATTTGTTTCTTGCCCACCTTTTGGTTTTGGAGCTGCGGGTGAGGAGGTGCGCGGCCATTCGGCCAGCCCGGCAGGTGGATGACTGCGACAGGCCAGACCCCACGTCCAGGTGATGGTCAAGCGAAGGAGCTAAATGATACGTGTGTGTTTGTGTATTTTTTTTTTTTTTTTTTGTAAAATCACCGGTCATTTCTGCTCCGGCAGTTTAACTTCACGCGCGCAATCGGTGTGAGGAAACGCAACCGAAAAAAGAAACGGTCGCACTTACTCATGCCCGTTTATCTGGGCTAAATTGAGACTCATTATTCCTTGCCGTCTGACTCAGAGCCTCCAGTCTCGCTGTTTCTTCTCTCCTCCTCCGTCAAGAGACAACAGCCGGCGGCAAGAGCGAAATGCTCCCGTTTCCATCTCGGCATGGGATGCACTTGTCATGCCCACGTTGTGGATCATCTCATCTGCGAGAGCTCCTCCTGGGCCCCGCGCAACGGTCCAGGAGCGGAGGGCTCGCCGAAACGGTCGGCCTCGTCCGACCTGCTAACAAGGTCAACGCTGTGCCGTGGTTAACGTGGTAACGGTAACCCGCTTCGGAGGAAAGCATGCTTGAGTAAATAAACGGCTCCTACTATTTTAAGGAAGGGTCAGCGCTTTGAGGGCCACTCGCCTGTTCCTGGCTATTCGGGCCGATAGCGACTTCTTGAACATTCGCTTAATAAGGACTTATCGATAATCCCCAAACACAGCGTTTTATACACTCCATCAAATGCGGCCACCTTGGAAGGTAGGAGGGCCCTGAGGGTGATGTGGGGGATCACCTGTAGGGGGCACTGTAGCACCAGGTTGGAAATGGACCCTTTTGCACAAGACTCTCATATCGGTTTCGCTCTCGGGATGAATGTTTTGTACAACACCTACATTCCACTTCAGCCAGTACAATGTGGCCTCTGTTTCGTTTGCATTCCGTGCACTGTAAGCCATTAAAAATCGGAATATCGGGGGGGAAATAAGCAAAATGATTAAACGCGCTGAGCACTGCAGCTTGGAAATACGTGCCTCGACGTGAAAAATCATCACCGACGTGGTGCAAAAAACCTCGATCGACCCACATCTGGAAGTGTCTGGCGTCAGAAAATGCGACGAAGATGAAATGTATTTGATAGGGTATTGACCGAGGCTAAGCCCAGCCGCACGTGCCGGCCTGATTTCCACGGCGACGCTGCCGAGAGTCCAAGCCTGCGGGGGGGTATCGATAACTGACGGGCTGCACGTCCGTGGTCTGAATTTCTGTGCTCGAATGAAACCCGAGCTGAAGCCTCGCGACTTTTCTCGCCACACGAATGGCCAAACGGTTCAGTCCTGGGCCGTACGCAAATGTTTCCATGAGATTAACTGACAGGACATCTGTATGTGGTGGTTCAGAGTCCCTTTCCATGTAAGGGTGTGTTTACTGGGCTTCTACCTTTGACTTTCCGTGCCGGTGTGTTGGCCCAGACCTGTGTCCTCTGGCACGAGTGCAAGAACTCTCTATTTACATTACGGGAACAACTTGGCAAGAGCTCCTGCTATCAGGCGAAGGTCCTTCCTTAGCCCTCTTGTGGCCGGCAGAGCTTTATCTCTTCTTACCATTTCCACTGAAGCTGACGGCACTTCAGGTCCGGCATATAAACAAGGTTACCGATGTGATCCGGCGTAGTAAACTGGAATTTTGGTCTACCTGAGGCAAGAATGAACGTTAAATGGGAACCACCATCCTGTCAAAGTAAACTTATGGGGGGGCGGTGCCTTTGTATGCGAAGAGCGCCTCGGTCTGCTGACGGATGTGAGGAGTTGGTCATCGGAGACCAAGAGGCCCCTTGGAATGCCAGGACTGACCTCTTGACCTTCTAGCCTTTCAACCTCCCAGGATTTATATACACGGGGAAAGTCACACGTATGGGATTGTGGAGGGGGGCCTACCGAGTTGTCGAGGTGGGGTTGGAGGGGGCCACACATTTTCAAGAGCTTCTCATTAGAATCAGAATGCCGGAGTAGGCAAGGGGGGGGGGGGACACAGAAAAGACACCCTCGCCTCCCTTTGAACTCGCACCGGAGTCACGAGGTGCGAATGTCTGCCGCTGATCCCCTTACCGCCACCCCTCGAATCGCATTCACCGAGCCCTGGTTTTAATGAAAAGATCTCATTCTCCAGCAGGTCAGCCTTTGCCCTCGGCTCTGTCCTACAGCGAAATCCCCTCCTTGGGAAATAGTCTTTTTTTGTGTTAATGAATACCTTGCTAAAAATAACTTCCTGGTTGACAGTGCTAATGTTTCACGGTATTTGTTAAGTCTCAACAGATGTTAATGGTTATGAGACATGGGGGGAACGGGGTGAAACTCCCAGCTAATGAGAAGTGTTGTTTTTTCAGTCCCCGCCACACTTGTGTGCTATTACTAACTTTATTAGTTTAAACGCCGCTTTGATTTATACACCCGGCAACCGGGCTACCGCTATTAGCGTCGGCGTGAGGCCATTACATTTCTCGCGGCAGCAGACGATGCTTCCAGGCTCCGATCTTATCGCTTCTTTGCGCCCCTTTGGATTCAGCGTGGGCCTTGCGCCTCCAGAGTTTGTTCTGCCTGACTCGAACCTGGCCCGGGTGTACCTCACTCGTGCCTCACAGCTATATAACAGCGACGGGCATGAGCTTCCCCTCCCGTCCGCTGAAAATAGCAAAGTCGCTCACGCAGGCCTCAGCAGGGCTTTCATCGAATCATCTCGTGGAAACCACCTGAATCCCATCTCCACAATCAAAGTCATTCACCTCTTTTGAAGCGGTCCTCTTGTCTCCGGCTAAGCGGCGGTAAATGGATTAATTATCGGCGCCCGCTTCCAGGCGCCTTCTCGCCGCGTTCCCGCTTCGTTCGTAACCTGGGTTTATATACGTGTGTCCTGTGCGAGTCATGCACTAGCAGTGCGGCGCCTGGTGCAAATGTGTTTGCCGGGCCTCCGTGTTTACCCCATTCATGGGTGTAATGAATCGAGGATGACAGGCATCACGATTTGGAACATTAATGCCTTCATTTAGCAGAGAGCGAGTTTCTCATGGTGCATTTAGCTGGATTGGAATAAAATATCTGGTCGGGGGAAAGAGGAACCATGTAATACCTTATAAGCCTTTTGGAAGTTCACACCTGCCCGCCGCACAGGGCACAGTAGATGAAGAACCCCAGGTGCTTCCACGCATGGGTGCAGCTGGTTTGAGCGCGTCGCTCGTTTCAAATAGAGAGCTTAACCGACCGCACTGGGTCAACACTACTTTGTTGACCCCGCGGGGCACCATAGTTTCAGCAAGAGCTGGGGCCGGGTTGACAACAACAAGGTACGGTAGGTGTAAGCAGGCGAATGGTGAAAGCCTAATTCAAACAAGCTGGCAACCAGGAGAGGATCCCCCTCCTCCCAACATCAGATACGTAGTGACGAAGCCAGGTTGCCACAGAGACAAGTTCAGCTTTGCACTGTGTGCTCCCATCATCTGCAAGGGCAAATATGGCTTCCATTTACACTTCACGTCATGGTCGACAGATAAGTACAGCTCTCTATGTCCTTCTGGCACAAGCAAGGGTCGAGCAAATTAGAATGCTCCCTCTGGCACTCTTGCAAAACCCTCTTGTCGAGAGAAAAACAGATCATCCAGATGAGGAGCGTTTCGCCGACTTGGGCAGACTGCTCTGGGAGATTTACATGTATTAATTTGACTGTGGCTGCAGTAAACAAGTGTCCAGGTAGGACCGTCATAGCTGGACGTGGATGATTTTCCTCTCTAAAGCCCACTGCTGTGTGCTGCTGGAGAGGCTCCTTGTCCAGGGACAGACTCTCCAGCACCAAACTCAGTGTTATGTTACACAAAAAATAGACTCTGCTGGGCAACTCTCGGGACTCTGCCTACGGCAAACTCTTCGTCAAACAGTTTATAGAGGAAGCAATTTTTGCCGAGGTCGAAACAACATGCTGACGCGGTACGATCTGCAGAGTGGGCCAAGAGAAGGGATTTCTTAGGTCCTTCCTACAGGGGCAACGAACTCTCCCTGCTCCCAAAGGGTCTTCCATCGCAAGGCAGATAGGTTGAGTACCGTCGAGTCACATTTGACTCATAGTGATTCCTTGCGTGGTTTTCATAGTGAGGAAGGGTACAGAAGTCACTTACCGTTATCTTCTTCTATACACTTGGATGGTGAACGCATGCAAACTCCATCTACCTCGAGCCAGTTTCGAACCTACTCCCAAACGCACAGCACAGACGTTGGAGGAACCAGTATTACCCGCTGCTCCGCCATGTGGAACCGCAATACGGTAAGACTAACTTAATCACTCCCAACATCTAGGCCTTCCTTCCCGATGGAATGGCAACAACTGGTGAGCATCTGTCATTTATTAGGACACTTTCATCTCAGCCACTGGAGGGTGGAAGCTGCTTTAGCCACAGTGCATCAGATTACATGAGGTTTCGTGAGTTACAGTTTGACTTGCGTGACTCTGCAGCTCCCTCAGGTTGAAGCGACACACCTGCTTGCCTGAAGTTCAGCTCACAGACAGAGATCTTGCTTGAGCCAGGGTTACATAATGTGAATGTGCTTCCCCCCATTGTGTTTTTCCTAAAAGCAGCTATATCCTCCCAAGGGGGAACCCGATCCAGCAGCCTGGACGGGAGAAAGGCTGTGAGGTCTCCGGTCCTTGGTGTTTGCTTCCCCAACAATGATGTCACCCGTCCTCCATTCCCTATTCATCAGGGCTCAGTTTCCTCAGCAATTTGATTATGTAAAGTGTCTCAATGGATCAATGGAGATCATAAAAGCCCCAGAATCCATTGGTAAGGAAGGTAGAATAGAAGAACAGAGAGCCTCTCCTAAATCAACGTTGCAAAAATAGAAAGTTACATTGCAGGTGATGGACTAGATGGTGCTTTCAAGACATGAGTTTCATGAGCAAGAGCCATAGATAGAAGAAACAGGTTGGAACTATAAAATATAAGCCATAGATGGGAGTCAAAGAAGAACAAGTCACGGGTAGGAGTAACGGATAGGAACCTCGGAAATATGAGCCACAAGCAGCAGGTAAGGTTACCAGCTATGGATACAAAGTATGGATATGAGCCACAGGGCCAAGTCATGGGTAGGAGTGATGTGTGTGAACCATGGAAACATGAGCTGTGAGTAGGATGCACCAAAATATGAATTATGGATAGGGAGACTGGGAAGGAACAAGGAGCAGGAACCCCAGACATGCGAGCCATCGACACGAGCAATGAATAGAAAGTCAATAGTAACGTGAGCTGTGGATAGGAGGTATGGAAACCAGCCATGGATATGAGCTACAGGTACGAGCCATAGGTAGATGGTGGTCCTTTCACTCCTACACTCCCTGACATCGCCCGAGGTTCGCGACAGGGCTGGGGGCCAGAGCGGCTGAGAGAACCTGTGGTGATGTGGCATTCATTAATCAAAGCTTCTGCAGCGGTGGGACACACGGGCCTGAGTCATCGGATGTCCCTCAGGACACGGGCTGCTAACAGCAGCGCTCAGCTATTTCGTCCGGAGGGCTCAACACAAGGGGGCTCTTGTCCGAAGCCGAGGCCGGGGCTCTGCTCTGCAGCCTTCCCTGAGTCGACTGCGTGTCAGGACGTGGACTGGCAAGCCAGCAGCCTAGCGTCGGACTTGGATGTCTGAGATGAAACCTGCTCACGGTTCCCCTTCGCTGCCATTCGCTGGCTTGGGGTCTTGCTCTGTGTGGAGCCTCCACCGTGTGACGTTAAACGCGGAGCCTCGAGAAGGGCTTTTCTGGAGCTGCTCGGCCCACTGAGCGAACAGTCACAATCCAAAACACGACTGCTCTCTGTTGTGCGCAGAGCCCTCGGTTTGGAAGGGGACAGCGGAACCTTCACCCAGAGGCCAACGATTCGGAAAAAGTCCAGTAAAACACGGTAAGAGGACAGAGACCGACTAATACAAGGAGAAGCTGTGAGATACAGTGAGGCCGAGTTCGGTCCGTATCAGATTTCACAGCGAACAGCTTGGGAACAGGGAATCCTCCTCTGTGTCAATGGCCTTCTTTCAGGGACTAAATTTAAGCCCTCCACTATCCCCCGGGGAATATAAATTTAGGCACTTGTGAGTCCCTCCACAGCTGGTTCTCTAATTCTGGTTTTAAGTTTATCATCCTCATTCACGCTCACTTTAGATATGACATGTGCACAGTCTGCCCTCGCTACCCAGGGCTGAGCAGACCTTTTTGAAACTTTCCGTAAGCCAGACGTGAACTTCTCCCTCACGGTTTTATTCAGCAAATTATTTGGATGAGTTATTTTTAGAAGGGAAGCGGGAAACGTGAAAGTCAGGCCAGCGTCATGGAATCCTTCAGACTGTGACGGGACGGTTTGTTGTTAAACTTTCCGAGCGGCAGCCGCGGCGGTGGCACTTCACCCTGTAATGAAGCAGCGCCCTTTGACCTCTGACCTCGCAGCTCTTGGGAAGGAGACTCTTTGACAACATGGGAAGATATGTGGAACGAGAAGAACAGATTGTGCGATGGAAGACGTCACGGAGCTCCATCCCCACCGCTATGGGATGCCTTGTAAGTAGCCTCTTTCATGTTTCAGATGAAACCCGAGCTGTTGAAAAGACGTCTGAGGGGATTTCTCCCCAAATTCCAAATACCCACAAGGCCTGGGGGCACAGTGAGTAACACCTTGCAAATGCAGCCTTTGAAACCCACCCTCTCTGCATTTGCAAAACAATGACGAAATCCTGAGCAAGACCGAGAGCTTCGCCTTGTCCGGGGGGCGAAAGCCCAGTGTCTTGACTCAGACGGTGCCTCCTGGCTTCTTCTGACACACAAGCGGACACTTCAGGAGTGGCGAGCTTTCGGAGCGCGGAATTACGCCCAACTTCACCGCTGCCTTTTTCTCGGAGCGCAGGCCTGCCCCACTTTCCACCACCGGAGACTGGCGCTGACCTGGTGTGTGTGTGTGTGTGTGTGTGTGGGGGGGGGGGGGGGGGGGGGGGGGGGCCCCGNGGGGGGGGGGGGGGGGGGGGGGTTGGGACGACTGTGCTCCAGGCCCTGCAGGACGTGGCGATTCACTGGGGCTGCGCTCCCCAAAGGGGTTTAAAAACATTGTCGTACTTCAGTCCTCCCCAAATTTGCACTAAACACTTGTTTTCTGGAAAGTTCAGCTGTTTATTTCATTTCGTGCCGTGTAGGACGTGGGCTGGGATGAGGACGACTGATTCCCAAGCCTCCTTCACGCCCGAGCAGCTGGCGACACGCATTAACCAAGAACAACAGCCGAAAAAACCGCGGAAACATCACTCACAGTACTGTAATTTCTTTCAACTGACAAAACCACGGTTACTCTGTCACAAGACAGAGGGTGTTGGGCCAGTTGTGTAAACCGCACGTTACGGGGCAAATTGTGTAACTCCAAGGAAAGTTAAAATTCTGTTTCGTCCTGGACGTCTTTTGTGGGCTTCCTGGCACGAAGCCACAAGAGAGCCTATTTGTGATAAAATATGCCCTCTATCCGGTGAAAATGAGAGGAAAAAAAAATAACACACCCCACCGGTCTGTTCCCTAACCCACCCTGGAATTTAAGGTCACCTTGGCACGTGGATTTGAGAGGTGAAGCAGGGGTCTGCGAGAAACCGCGCCGCTTTTCTTCTCCCCCTGTGTCGACGTGTGAAAGTTCTGCGACGGAGCAGGTATGCAGGGGCCTCCCGTCGACGCGCTCCCACCAGAGCGTCTGTTAGCCCGCGGCGCAGCGCCTGTCTTCCGTGCAGAAGCCACACCGAAACGAGGTCACGCGCTCCTATCCCTGAGATCACACGCCAGAAGCGGGACGGACCTGGACATAAAAGTCCCGAATAATGCATGATGTTCTATATTTCATGAGGGCGGAATCACAAACTCGAGTCGCTTCTGTGAGCCGAGTTCTTCTGCTTTTCTTGCGAATGTATATTTTGGAGATCTTCTCAGAGTCTCCCAGATGTTTTATGCATCAGTCGCAATGTAGAGCCTCTGCTTTATGTCGCCTCAGAGGAACCTGGCAGGACGGGGGGGGGGGATTTTTTTTAAAAGTTTGGCACTGGCACGGACTTGTCGCGTTATTTCACGGCTTCGTCGCTGTTTTCGCCAACTGTCAGGTGGTGCTTTGGCTGAAAACACGACCATTTTGTTTGAGCTGCTGTGACCGCTGCACGCAGCTTGTCCACACCGGGGTGTCTCTGGTTCCTTCTGACACATGGTAGTAGTTGTGCAGAAGAGCAACACGGAACCCATAAACTTGCTGGGTAAAAATAAACCAAGCAAGGCAGTAATAGGATCTCAAGAAAAGAAAACTCTGGAATCAGGAAGGGATTGTTTTCCTCTTCTGGGACTGCTGGCTTTCTTTAAAATGCTGTATCAGAGGAGCTTCAGTAACAAAAACAGAGCGAGCCGGTGGTCCATATTCGCCGCTCTGTATACACAAGGTGTAGGTCTAGAGGGGTCTTGAAAAAGGCACCTTTCAGACCCCGGCAGGGGAACCTCTGTGATCCTTTCAGACCTGCGATCGTGTGGCGATGGTGGGTGGCCGGAGGGGCAGGAACTTTCTTCTTAAGAGTTTCCTTTGATGGAGACCTGCGCGAAGAGGGGCGTGAGATGTAGGCTGTGCCCCCACGTCGACCGAGGTGGGCTCCGGCCCACGCGTCGATCCCTCTGCATCGGCTAACACCTCCCATCTCACCGATGGAGGGTCTGCGGCAGGCCAGCTGTGGGGTTTAGGACAGCGATGTGGAGAAAAGTGTATTTTTCTCATTTGTTTTACGCTGCAGATCTGAGCACTGTCAACAGTGGGATTCAGATTTCCGTGTTTTCCTCATTACACAAAGACATGTGCCTCTGGATGTTGACAGATGTGAGCGCGAAGGAGCCAGAATTACTCATGTTCTGGGGTGTTTGCAAACCCAGGACTGTCATTGCCGGGCTACTCGACAGAGACGTGTTGTTTACGGCCTGGCTTTGTTACGGATGATGGAGGCCTAGGGCGTTGAGGAAAAAAATCCACAAGCGAAGGGCAACGTTCGGGGACCGTGCTAATGAGTCGGATGTACACAGCTTGCTCCTGAGGGAAAGATCCCGTCCAGACCCTCTTTCTGAGAAGATCGCTATAATAGTCCTGCTCCCTCTGATCCTGTCTTTGGTCACGTCACATACAATTTTCATACGATCCCAGCTGCTGGGACAATGACCAGCGTCGAAGTGGGCCATCATTACGGAAGGTGTCTGAAAGGGCAACGGCAAAGTTGAAAAAAAGTCTCAGCGCGTGATGCTGCAGAGACTACGATTTGCACGGTGTTGAGTATTGATCAGTCCGCATAAATATGGCTTCTGTAGCTTTCGCAAGAGTCAAAAGGAGTTTTTTTTTAAACTTTGGGTCCGTGGTTGAAAAGAAATGTGTCTTTTGCACGACAGACCCCAGAACACACACACACACACACACACACACACACACACACACACACACAGTCGTGCGTGCTCTATAAACATTTCCCTGACGCTCCTGGGACAGCATTTTGAACAAAAAAAACGTTATATAACTGTTTCTGTGTCACAAATGTGATTAGTAACTTTTTTCCTCAAGCCAAAAAATGAGTCAGCTCTTGTGGAAAAAAAAAAACAAAAGCTGACAAGCAAAGAGAAAAGACTTACTGTTTGTATGTTTTCGACTTGACGTGGGGTTAAGATGGTGGCATCAAGTAGAATTTGGGCCAAAGGATGGTGGCTGTGGAAAAGACAGAGTGAGACTTGTTTGAGAAAACTGGGAAAGAAGTGTTGGAAAGATGCTGCACACCAGCTTCGGGGTGTAGGAAATGTGTCTGACTTTGTTTTTATTCGCACTCTGTGGGAAAATAAGACACGAGTCCTGCAAAATGAGCCAGCAGGGCACACTTTGGGAAATGTGACCGGTGTGTAGTAGTCATGACAGTCTTTGTTCTTATTCAGGTTTTCCATAAACTCCAACATTGGAACACCGCACGCCAACTGCATACGTCCATGTTTTGGTGCACAGGGAGGTTGGTGGTTTTGGGTGGCGTGTGGGAGGACCAGAAACCCATCTCCCCTGCACCCAATGGACAGACAACCAGTGGCCCATTTCCCCTCTGCCCACTGGACAGAGACAGCAGCCCATTTCCAAAATTGCTTGCCGGACAAAGAACCAGCGGGCGAGTCTCCCGCCGCCGACTTGACAGTGAACCAGTAGCCCCCCGATGTCCCGCTGCACATCGGACAATAAATCAAGGGCCCATTTCCCTGCTACCGTGTGGCCGGTGGCCAACATCCCCACTGCCCGTTAGACAAAGTCAAAAAATCCAGGAACTATGAATGTGCCCCCAGCGCTGTTGGGTTTCAAAAGGGCCGATAGCTCCAAGTTGGTCACCATGCAAGGAGCCAGGTCCATCCTTGCAATCTTCTCGTCCCTGAGCAATGGGCAGCAAGACCACTGGAGGTCAGTAAGCCTCATAGCACCGTAGACACAGGGTCTCAGATCACTTGTGCTCCTTTTATTCGTACAAGGGAATGAAAACATGCAGACTGTGGGAGATGAAGAGTGAAGGAAAACAGAAAAGGCCGGACTTGTTCTGACAGGACATTGCTACGGGGATCCAGATGGGATGAATGTGTGTGTAGGGGGAAGGATGGAGGGCTGGGAAGTGGAGAGTTTGTGGGGCCTTTGGGATCTGAGGGGGGCCGCCGTGTCACTGCGTCTCTGGACCCCTTCCAGCTGCCTCAAAGCCAGGTCACAGGACACAGCTGCATCTGGTCACCATGCTGGGGAATGGGATCTGAGCTCTGCTGCACTTGGGGGCGGGGGGGCGACAGTGGGCGCTTTGTGAGGCCCGCCAAGTGCACAGATTGTGTCCATGGGAAAAGTGCAGGCTCCTCATGCCCCAACCCCCAGGAAGGCATTCCTACAATGTTCTCCGTCGTCCCATTTCTGAATGCTTTTGGATATTTTCCTCTCTGCCCCATAAACCAGTTGCCTTGCTTTCCCTCCTGCACGACCCACGTCTGTCTATTTTTACCCCCCTCTCCGACTGCCGCGTTTTCCCGAACTACCACACGCTCCATGTTTTCATCCTGCTCCCTGCGGATGGATGAAACCGTTTCTTGCCCCGCCTGGAAAAATCTCCTATGGCTTTCTCCAGTGAGCCCACCCCTGGCATTAGGGTCAAAGGGGGTGGGTTGGAAAGGGATGGGGAAGTCTGTTACGCAACCTCAGCTCTTGATACTATGCTAGATGTATGGATTAAAAAAGAAAAGAGCACAAATATGCCCCGCTCCCCTCCCCACCCTGAGATCCCAAGGGCGACCAGGCTCCCCCAATCACAGCAGAGCTCCGTCTCGACGACAGCATGCCAGTTACCAAGCAGAAATGCCCGTGTCCCACTCCGAGGCAGGCTGGGACAAAAATAACTCACTCCACCCCCCCCAAAGCTTGCTCCGGTGCAGCGCAGCACCACAGCAAGGGTACTTCCCCAGCGCTTCGTCCATCACGACAAACCATCTGCATCAGGTAAAACGTCGCTGCAGATGCCACCTGTCTTACAAATACGCTGTGATGTTCATCGGTGGCTCTTTCCTACCGGGCTTCCGAGCTGATTCAGCAGGTCAGTTGATTCCCACGTACTTGGATTTGCAGATGTTTGTTGTTTTGTTGACGTTGAAAAGAGGATCGTGCATGAAAGGTGTAAGTTCCCCCTGTACGACAGCGCTGACGCAAGGGATTCTCGGCTGGGGGTCGTCTTTTTAAGGCCCAAATAAATGGAAGTTTTGTAGAAGACAAATTAGACTAAGTATTAACCCAAACACCTGGCCACGCCCAGCCATCGAACAGGCACACCCTTCAACTTCCCCCACCTCAACAACCTTGCTTGACGTCAACCTTGGGCCTCCAAGCTCCAACGGTCAGCATACCGTCCACCCTTCCAAATGCACAGCTCTTGACAGGAAAGTTTTGCCATCTGCAACTGTCTTGCAACTAGGGAGGCCCCGGGAGGAACATCTCCCACAAAGCACGGCCAGGCTCTCCTGTGCACCTCCTGTTCTCCTGGCCTCCATCCAGTCTCTCAGCTGATTTCAACACTGGTCCAGAAAAAGCTCCTCCATGAGCCAGGCTCTAGTCGAGTCACTCATTCTGATTCAGCCTCATCTGCACTCCTCCCACGAGCACCTTGGTGCACTCTGAACCTCCTGCCCCCAAAGTCTGACTCCGGAGCACTAGCAAGACTACGGGGTCCTCCACGAATAAGATAACACCAAGATACCAGGGGCCTTTACAAACGTGCTTTCTTGTAAAGATGCCCAGCGCAAATGGTCCTTCGACAGCCTGGGCTGTACTTTTCTGCACCCCGGAGAAGCTCCAAGAAGCTGAGCCAGGAACGAAGACTGTCGGGGTGCATGTTTTTCTCCATCTTGTTGTTCTACTGCAACTGCCAGTTTTCTCGGAGTTCAGAGGTTATGTAAGAATCGAGAGAAAGCGGGGAGGTAAAACAAGGTGTTGCAGCTGTTGTGGATTAGAAGCTGGATTAGCATGACACCAAACTGCTGGAGTGTTGAGCAAAGTACTTGGAGCTCATTCAGAACTGGTTCAGCACAAGTTTCCACAGCAAGGTGCTTGTGTCGACCCGGTTGTTGGACCTCAAGAAAACAATAAAAAAGCCCTAACGGTGGAGAAAATTTGCACGCTCAGTGTGAGGTTTGGCCTGCACCGTGCCCTACAGGAAGTGAACTCGCCAGCATCGCAAAGAGAACGAAGGAGCCGCGGAAAGGATGTGGCGACACAGAAGGAGTCTTGTTTCCCGCGGATTCAGTTCGTGGACGACGAGCTGCATTTATGCCGTCGTTTCATCACTGGTGCTGTTTTTCCCCCACGGTGGGGTGGGTGGGGGAAATAAAGCACCCCGTCCGTCGGGCAATAGTGATGAAGCGATGCCGACAGCAGCAGC
Source organism: Arapaima gigas (assembly GCA_900497675.1). Lineage (NCBI taxonomy): Eukaryota > Metazoa > Chordata > Actinopteri > Osteoglossiformes > Osteoglossidae > Arapaima > Arapaima gigas. The sequence goes on from UFQX01000108.1 coordinate 706,687, forward strand.
TCGGGCGAAATCGGCGAGGTCATCCAGGTTAACGCTGTGGAGATACTAGCAGGGAAAGTTCTAGCGTTGGTCAAATAATGTTCAGAAATGTCCAATAACGTGTTCGCTTGCATCTAGGTTGACTGAAAGGTCTATTAGAGGTTTACCACGCACAATATTGCTGGGATCGTCCGTGCTTGACTGGTTAACTATCAGGTGGCCGGCAGCCATAAATGAGTAACTGGAAACTTGTGTTGGCAGGAAAACCACCGGCCCCATGGAGAGCGGCCTATCAAAGCTGCGTAGCATGCAGAGAACCAGGGACCCGGTAAGTTTTCCGACCGTATCATTTGATTACTCCTCATAAGTCCCCAGGAAACAAAAAAACAAGCAGCTGGCCCACCGAATCGGAGTTGGATAGCAGCAGACCTTTGCTGGATGGAAAGATCTTGTTAGGTTTTTCCTGGCAGCGGCAATGTCCAGTCTGAATAACGAAATTAAAATGTTTAAAGAGACAAGTGAAAGGAGGAGGGAGGTGGGGTGTGTGGGTGGAAGTGGCGGGTGGGGATGGGAGGAGGGGGGAGGGGGGTAAAATTAGGGACACGTTCGAAAAGCCAAATAAAACACGTCCCCAAGTTCCCTGCGCATTCCACTCCGCTCAGCAGATTTGGCAGGACCCGCCGGTGCGCATTTGCCGAGAGGCCGCAGCGCAGTAATCCGCTCAGGAGGGCGGATCTGAGCAGCTGCCAGTCCCGCGGGCCAGCCGCCTCGCATTCGGCGCTGGCCGACAGATGACCCCCTAGCTGGAGCGGCTCACAGGAAAAACAGCGCGACGGAGCTGAGCTCGGGCCAGTACGTCGGAAACAAGTAGAACCCGACTCGGGAACATCTGCACCACTTTCCTGTCCCAAAGCAGGGGTCTCGGTACTGTCTCAACCCCCCCCCCCCCCCCCCCCCCCCCCCCCCCCCCCCCCAGGGCCCC